>CP142459.1:40687500-41012500 GCA_038049695.1 Cinnamomum chago
TCTTGTAATGGTTATTGCTTAGCCTAGAAAAGCACATTGAGAGGTTGTTGTTTAGCCTAGAAAAACAACATTGTAAGGGTTATTGCTTAGCCTATTGAAAAGCATAAAAAGTGGAAATGCGGTGGGGTGATTGGATCACAAGCCAGTAGTGGACGTAGGCATTGAGGCCGAACCACTATAAACCTTTGTGTTGTGGTGTATGCTTGTGGTGATTGTTTATATTAGCTTCCGCATATTGTTTGATTAATCATCACATGTGACTAGTTTATGTTAAGAATTTAAAATTGGTCTAAATTGGTCATATTTGTAGCACACCCTATTCACCCCCCCCCCCCCCCCCCTCTAGGGTTAGGATCCCAGGACTTTCAATTGGTATCAAAGCCTCGTGCTCTATCTTTTAGGATCAAGTGTTTGGAACTCTTGATTAGGTGTAAAAACCTAGAGTCAAAACCCTAGAGTTGTGCTTTCATGAAAATCATTAGGATGGATTCCACTATGATAGATAGTTTAGATTCTTTTGTAGATTCTCCTAGACCCCTCATTCTTCCTTCTATTGGAGATTCAAACCCTCAATTAAATGAATCTCAATTTGATTCAAAAGTGGAAGAAAATGATTATAATGAAGATGACCTTCAACAAGCCTTTGAAGAATTATATGAAATATCCTTAAAGCTTGAGAAGAAAAATAAAAAGTTAAGAGAAGAATCTATAAATCTAAACAAACAATTAGTTTCTTCAAAAGATGAACTTAGAGAAAAAGAAGAAGTAATAAAATGTTTGGACTCTAAGTTCATGATCTCTTTAAATAACTTATCCAATATCAAAGATGAACAAAATGAGATTAAGATAAGTTATGATGATCTTAAAAAGGAAAACTTAAACCTAAGAGATCAATTAAAAAGGCAAGACAAAGACTATATCAATTTAGAATCCAAGTTGACAATGTCCATGGAAAACATGACTAATGTTCAAAGTAAGTTAAAAACCTTAGAACTTGGATCTAAAGTTGTTAATGAACTAAAACTTAAATTAAAACTTGCCAATGAAGAGCTAAGCAACTATAAGGAAATTGAAAATGAACTTTCAAAAGTCAAAAATGAAAATTCAATCCTTATAACCAAAGTCACTCAACTTGAAGGGTATAAACAAAAGTATGAGTGCAAGTTTACCCAAAGTGAAGAAAAACTTGAAAAGTTATTTAAATTGGGTAAACCTCATGGAGATAGGACGGGTCTTGGTTTTAATAAGTATACTTCACATGACCCTAAATTCACCAACACTTTTGTGAAAGGTGAGTCCTCTTTCCCTAGCACTCTTTCCCCTTTGCCCAAAACTAAATGTATTTATTGTGGCGTTGAAGGGAATTTTAGGTTTGAGTGCAAATTAAGAAGAAGCCATGTGTCTAAACCCATCTTTGAACTAAAAAAGGTAGAATCTAAATCTATGAAGGGTAAGACACTAAAAATCAAGGAAGACTCCAAAAAGATTAAACAAGTTAAATCAATTAAAATGGAGTCTCCTAAGATAGATTCTAAAAAGTTTAAACAAGTTAAACCAAGTTTAAAAGAATCTATGAACAAAAAGCTTCTCAACCTATCTCCCTTATATAAACCCATGAAAGAACTTTTGAATAAAGTAACAAAGTTAAATTTAAAATTCAAAAGTCAAGTAAAGGGAGAAAATAAGAAGAAAAGAAAAATGAACAAATCCCCAAAGAAACAAACTCACCAACATCAAAAGACTAATCACCAATCTAAGCTAAATTTAGTCAAATCTAAATATCATGGTGATAAGTTTAAATTGAAAATTTATCAAGTCAAATCTCCTTTAGTTGGTGAGAATTCCAAACTAGACCTCAAAGTTCAACCCTCTCAAGACCTTAGGTGGATTCCTAAAGTTATATACTTAGACAAACCTTAAGGCCTTGAACCTTCTTGACCAACCTATTCTTTATAGTTAAATCATTTTGTTGGTCATGTTGCATTTGCATTTTGTTTCTATATAGTTACATTTATTAAAATGCATTGTTTCTTTATGATCAATTGATTTTGTTTTCATGCACCATTCTAGTTACATATCATGGTTTTCAAAATCTTTTTATTATAATTTCATCATGTTAGATGTGCTTTTTGCTCATTTTTAGTTGTATGTCTTGCATTGCATTTCTTTACATGATCAATTGATTGTGAGTTCAAAAGCTTTCATTGCTAGATTATTCATGATCAATTGTTGTTGAATCATTTGTGCAGATGTCTTGGTAAGATTATTTGAACAAATGATTTGAATCAATTTAAGTTTTTCCATGGATTTCTAAGTTATACTTTAATATGGAAAATCATTATTTTGAAAAATCAACTTGTATGTGTTTCATTTAAGTTATATCTTTTAAAAAAACAATGTTGAAAATTGTTCTTCAAAGTCATTCTTTTATGCTTATTGTTGGATTTTGAAATGATTTGAAGATTGGTTGAATGGAAATGCTCTATAACATCATTAGTTATAATCATCTAAGCATGTTCCATGTTCTCATTTCCTTGTTCTTTTGGTTTCATCGTCTTAGAAATGGAAATGAATGTTGTTTGCATCCTTGCTTATTTGTTTACATTCTTTCTATATGCAAATGACTATTGGTTCCATGTATGGTTGTGATATTAGTTATATTTGTAGAAACCATACTAGAACCCAAACCCATCCTCTATGACTTATAGTCATTTCTATTTGGATGGTTATGATGTTGATTCATGTGTATTCTCTAAATGATGTCATTTTTATACATGTTTCAATTTCATAGTAGTGGTCTTGATCATATGAAACTCGTTGAAACCCATCCCTCGTATATTTATATGTTTGATGGATATCTTAGTTGTTGAATTCATATGATTTAATCACTTTGAAAATTGCATGCATTTCAAAGTTATATCCTTTTGCATAGCAATTTACCTTGTTCATCACTTTGCTCAATAGTCATTTCATTATAAGTGATGAATATCCTTTTATGATGCTTGATGGAATTTTGTGTTTGTCACATCCTTGCTATTAATCATGTTGTCATATTCAATTGGTTTCATTTGGTATAATTTTCCATTGATTTCATATCCAATTGATGTCTTATCTTGTGAATGTGATAGACCTTGTGTACATTGGATTGAACTTGATAGTAATATATTTGTTCCATGTCACACTCCATTATTATCATAATTTTCATGATTGCCTCCTCTCTTGCTCATATAGGTATATCTCATGACCACCACGCTTATGTATATCATAATCTTGGTTGGTTATTAGTTGAGGTTGGCTTCATGTTTGAATTTCATTTCACTCATTCTTGCACATGATAGTCATATTTTTTGATTGAATGAAATGATTTCAAAACTTTCATAGCATATGATTTTCATAGTTAAATTATTTGATGCTATGTTTAGTAAACCCCATTTCATCATGGATAGCTCTAATTTGGATTTTTCCTAATAGTTATATTTTTAAATCCATTTTAGAGTGATTGATTTAATAGACTTATCTTTGAATCTCAATTGGTATTCTTTGTTTTTCCAATTGGTATCCATGATTGCTTTTCTCATTAGACCTTGCTTTCTTTTGGTAATTTGATCATATTGAGCCTTATAGTTAAACGAATCTAATCCTTTCCTTGAAGTTGACCCTCAATTGGTAAAACCATCCACTTCTTGAACCAAGTAGTTATACCTTAATTTGTCAAAAGTTTGACAAAAGAAGAGAATGGATTGAGGGGGAGTGTAAACCTTCATAGTAAGTATTAGTTTTGATCAAATTGACCCTTGGATTGCCTTTGGACCCTTAGAGACTACTACCATACATGATCACCTGTTATGATTATCATTTTCGATTTCTTTTGTTAGCAGGTGCTACTAATAGGTATTTTCCTTGTTTCATGTGTGTAGGTACCTTTGCAATTTAATGGCAAAGGGGGAGAGAGCATTCAAGTTCTCAAAAGGGTGAGAATGTCCAAGCTTCCTAAGGGGAGATATTGTATGATCTTCTATAGGGGGAGAGAATGCATATCTTGCCAAAGGGAGAGAGAGGCATGGTCAAAGGGGGAGAGCAATTAGAAGAAAGAAAGCTTGGAGCTAAAGAAGATGCTTGGCCATAGAGAGGAAGATGAAAAGAAAGCTTGAAGAATGATCAAGCTCCAAGCATCAAGAAGAATGAAGAAAAGAGCCCAAGAGCCCAAGCTAAGAGAAGAAGCATCCAAGAAGATTTCAAAACTTGTCCAACTTAGGGGGAGCTGAAGACTTGTGTGTATTTTCAGTGGTGAGTGAGTTGCCATCAAATTGCAAAGGGGGAGATTGTTAGGAATTTTGTATATTGCAATTTGATGGATGCATTATTATTCTAGCATCATTTGATTTACACACACTTGCATTGTTTTAGATAAACTTGAAATCTTGTTTTACACATGCATTGTTTTTAAGATATTGATTTATGCATGATTCGTTTTTGATCTTGGATGCATTTTTATTTGAAAAGAATTTTATCAAATCAAGCAAGCCATTGGTTTTAAAGTTTAGAATCATTTTAGGCTTTTTGTGTTTCATATTTTTAAACATCTTAGTTTGATTTAAAACATGTTATTCAAGCTTGATTTAATGGCCCAAAAAGTTCCCTCTAGAAAAACTTTGAAATGTGAGATTTTTGGGAATTTTGGTCCCAGGTGGTCGACCTGCAGTGTGGCCGGTCGACCAGCCGCACTGTGCAGGTCGACTGGGGCAAAGAGCCGTTGGCTCTTCCAACGGTCATTTTTATGACCGTTTATAGCCAGGTCGACCAGGCCCTGTTTCCAGGTCGACCGGGCACTCGCAGGAACCCACTTTTTGGGTATAAATTGAAGTTCATTCCTTTTCAAAAGTTAGAGATTTTGAATACTCTTTTGAGGAGCTTTGAGACAAAGAAAAGGGGATGAACTAAGAGAGTTCAAGGGATCTTAAGTGAAGCTAAAGCTTGGATCAATGAAGTTAAATCACTAAGTAAGCTTTACTTTTTATTAATCATATGTTATATGCTTTGTTTAAATTATTGGTAAATTAATTTTAGCATTATAACTATGATGTGGTGAATCCATTCGTCTTCTAATCTTTGATCTATGTTGGATTGGATTCTTCACCCTTGACTTCAAACCAAGTACTTTTAAGATCTTTCTTAATCATGCTTAGACAAAATCTTTGTTTTTCTTTTATAGCATGAGCCTTTTACTTGGTTGAATCTCCATTTATTGTTTTCATTCATTTAAACTTTAGTTAAATTAATTTGGTTTTGAAAACAACATTGCACATGCATCACATGTTCTAAGTTAGTCATTTTCATACAACTTGTGAGTCTTTGAATTTCATGTCATTAACAAGTTGTTTCTCATACATGTGATTAGCATTAAACTTCAATCAAAACTTTTATGTGACTTAAACTTTCAATTGCTTTGAGCATATATTGAATGAGCCTTCTTTTTAAACTTGATTGGAGTCATCACACACACACATCATGAGCATACATCTTTGCATTCATATAGTGTTTGTGTGAGTTTGTTTTTCACTTTCATATTAGCCTATTTAAGAGGCAATTCCATTGTGCTTAAATTGTATCTCTTAGAGTGTTCTTTTGTGAAGACACCTTCTTAGAGAAATCTTCATTTGTAAAGGTTATTGATTAGCCTAAGAAAAGCATTGTGTAAAGGTTATTGCTTAGCCTAAGAAAATCATCTTGTAAAGGTTATTGCTTAGCCTAAAAAAGCATCTTGTAAAGGTTATTGCTTAGCCTAGAAAAGCACATTGAGAGGTTGTTGTTTAGCCTAGAAAAACAACATTGTAAGGGTTATTGCTTAGCCTATTGAAAAGCATAAATAGTGGAAATCCGGTGGGGTGATTGGATCGCAAGCCGGTAGTGGACGTAGGCATTGAGGCCGAACCACTATAAACCTTTGTGTTGTGGTGTATGCTTGTGGTGATTGTTTATATTAGCTTCCGCATATTGTTTGATTAATCATCACATGTGACTAGTTTATGTTAAGAATTTAAAATTGGTCTAAATTGGTCATATTTGTAACACACCCTATTCAACCCCCCCCCCCCCCCCCCCCCTCTAGGGTTAGGATCCCAGGACTTTCACTCCCAAGCTGAAAGATCCTGGCACTCCCACCATTACTTGCACAATTGGGAGTCACGTTATTGATCAAGAATTGTTGGATCTGGGAGCAAGTGTCAATCTCTTGCCTTACTCGGTGTATGAGCAGATTGGGCTAGGGGACTTGAAACCCACTCCGGTTACCTCTTGCAACTTGCTGATAGATTTGTCAGGGTGCCCCGAGGAATAATTGAGGATGTTCTGGTCAAGGTTGACAAGTTCTTTTTCCCTGCCGATTTCATCGTCCTTGACACTGAACCAGTGCAGAATTCACGAAAGCACACTACTGTCATTCTTGGACGGCCCTTTTTAGTCGCAGCCAATGCGAACATTAATTATCGCACCGGAGTTCTGGATGTTTCCTTCGGGAATATGAAAGTGTGGCTGAATGCTTTTAGGACCTCTCATCAACCTCCAGACCAGGATGACTGCTTTGCAGTCGATGTTGTTGATGAGCTCGTAGAAAACGCTCTTCACCCTGAGGATACTTTGTCGGCTGTCATTTCTCCTAATCTGTCTGACGGTCCGGAAGCTCAAATTTTAAATGTGTTGGAAATGCGTAAGAGTGCACTCGGCTGTTCAGTTGCTGAGTTGAAAGATATTGATCCCTCCATTTGCATATCCTGTCTTCCTTGCATTGCTGATTTTATACATTCTCGGGATATGCAGAGGTTTTTAGTTCCTAAACTGGAGGCGGTAGACATGAAGGAAGTGCTGAGTCATGTCTTTTTGAAAGTTTGGTTGGTACTTCGTAGGTTTTCTTTGTTTTTGTTTGTTGTGCTTGCCGCTAACATTCCGCAGGTACTTTGATCTGAGTTGGGGGCATCCTCCCCGTTTTCCTCCATTCCACTTTTTGTTAAGCGGTACCCAGGTGATATCCCTCATTTTCCTTTACTTTTCTTATCTTTTATCTTTTATTTTGTGCTTCACATTGTGGACAATGTTAGGTTAAGTTAGGGGGTGGTATTAACCTTTAGGGTAGTCTAGGGGTAGTCTTTAGCAATTTTTAGTTCTTTTCCTTTAGTTCCAATTTAATTTAAAAAAAAAAGTTTTTGCTATTTTTGTTAGTCTTTCGGGAGATTTCTAACCGGGTTTTTATGAAACGAAGATACCCTGATTTTTGAAACTTTTTGTGAGGAAAAAGAGAAAAACGGTTCACTGTCTTGTTTTAGGAAAGAGTTTTTGAGAAATTGTTGAATTATTGATCTCTCACTTAACACGTATTATATGTAAGTCCATGGGGATCCGAACCGTAGAGGGGGGGTGAATAGGGTGAGCTTCAATTATGACCAATTTTAATCAATTTTAACTTCTTTAAAACAAACTAGTCACATGTGATGATTTATCATACAAGATGCGGAAGCTAACAAAAGAATCACCACAAAGCAATCACCATCACACAAGTATTTATAGTGGTTCGGCCTCAATGCCTACATCCACTACTGGCTTGTGATCCAACACCCCACCGGATTTCCACTATTTATGCTTTTCAATAGGCTAAGCAATAACCTTTACATTGATGTTTTTCAAGGCTTAACATCAACCTATCCATTATGCTTTTATAGGCTAAGCAATAACCTCTTCAACCACAAGGTTGGTTATCTCTCTAATTTAGTGTCTATCATACACTTGATGGAGATTCAATTAAGCTCATTACAATGCCTCTTAATTAGGCGGATATGGAAGTGAAAAACTAATACACACTCACACTATGAATGCAAAGATGAAAGTATAAGAAGTGTGTGTGTGTGGTCCTCAATCATTTTGAAAATGAAAGCTCATAAATGTATGCCTAAGGCTTTTGAAAGTTTTAGCTCAAAAACATTTATGATTGAGGATAGAATGCAATCACATGTTAAAAGTAACAACTTGTTAATGAGATCAAAGATTTACAAGTTGTATGAAATGAATTAGCTCTAAACATGTGATGCATAGGGATGTCAATCAAATCAACATGAAGCTCAAAACATAAAAATAGATTTGATTGAAAAGAGGGGACAAATCATATGTAATTATAAATACAACTTGAATAAGATATACCTATCAAAGTAAGGCAAGTTGTGAAACTTTAAAACAATAATACACATATGATTTGTAAAGATGTTGAATCCAAAACATAAGATACATTTGAAAGAGATTTTCTTATGATGGAAAAACAACAACCAAAGATTCAACCAAGTATATGAATCATGTTACATATTTCATTAACATGATCTACTTAGATTTACCAAAGATAAAATACTACTTGGATTGAATCAAATGGTGATGCATCCAAAATAATAGATCTATTCAAAGTATAAAACATGCTAAGGATACAACACATCATAGTTTATCATGTTACTAAAGATTTACCTAAGATAAAACAAAACATGAAAACATATGATTTGTAAAGAAGTTGAGTCCAAAACATAAGATAGTTTTGAAAGTGATTTTCTTATGATGGAAAACAACAACCAAAGATTCAACCAAGTATAGGAATCATGTTACATATAATTTCAAAGGTTCTTTCATTAACATGATCTACTTAGATTTACCAAGATTAAGTACTACTTGGATTGAATCATATGGTGTTGTATCCAAAACAATAAATCAACTCAAAACATAAAACATGTTAAGGACACAATACAAACATAGTTTAACATGCTAGAAATGATTTACCAAAAATAAAACAAAGCATGAAAACATTTGATTAAGGAAAGTAAAGCCTACTTGGTGATTTAACTTCATTAATCCAAGCTTTAGCTTTCCTAATGCTCCCCTTCATCCCTTGGTTCATTTCCCTTCTATTTGCCTCAAAACCCCTCAAGGAGGGCCTTAAAATTCCCAACTTTTGGCAAAGGAAAGAACTCATTTTATAGCCAAAAAGTGCCCAACGGCTAGTCCTCGGTCGACCTGCAAAGAGGTCTCGGTTGACCGGGATCACACAACGGTCACATTTCTGACCGTTGGACAGCCCAGGCCCCTTTCTGCTGCAGTGTTCCCGGTCGACCGGGACCTTTGCGCCGGTCGACCGACGACACTGCCAGGATCCCAAAAATTCCAATTTTGCACAATTGAAGGTTTTCTTTGTGGAACTTTTTGGGCCACTAAATCAAGCTTAAAAACATGTTTTAAATCATTCTAAGGGTTTTAAAACATGAACCATAAAAACCCTAAAACATTTTGAAAGATTTAAAACTCATAGGCTAGCTTGATTTTCTAAAACTCTTTTCAAAACAAATGCATCCAAGATTAAAAACAAAACATGCATAAATTGAAACTTTTACAAATCTTAAAAACAATGCATGTTTAAAACAAGATTTCAAGATTACTTAAATCAATGCATATGTGTGTAAATCAAATGATGCTAGAATGATAATGCATCCATCAAATTGCAATCTACAAAATTCCTAACAATCTCCCCCTTTGCAATTTGATGGAAAACACACTCACCACTGAGATTACACACTTAGTCTTCAGCTCCCCCTCAGCTGGACAATGCTTGAAATCTTCTTGGATGCTCCTCTTAGCTTGGGCTCTTTTCTTCATTCTTCATGATGCTTGGAGCTTGATCATTCTTCAATCTTTCTTTCTTCAGCCAAGCATCTTCTTTAGCTTCCAAGCTTTCTTTCTTCTATTAGCTCTCCCCCTTTGACCATGCCTCTTTCTCCCTTTGGCAAGGTATGTATTCTCTCCCCTTGTAGAAGACCATACAAAACCTCCCCTTAGGAAGCTTGGACATTCTCTTCACCCTTTGAGAACTTGAATACTTTCTCCCCCTTTGCCATTAAATTGCAAAGGTACCTACACACATGAAACAAGGAAAATACCTTTAGTAACACCTGTTAACAAATGAAATCGAAAATGAAATACATAACAGGCTATCATGTATGGAAGTAAATCTCTAAGGGCTCAAAGGCAATCCTAGGGTCAATTTGATCAAAACTAATACTTCCTATGAAGGTTTACACTCCCCCTCAATCCATTCTCTCCTTTTGTCAAACATTTGACAAAGATTTAACTATTAAATGCAAGAAGAAGATGGTTTAACCAAATGAGGGTCAACTTCAAGGAAAGGATTAGATTCATTTAACTATAGAGCACAATATGATCAAATTACCAAAAGAAAGCAAGGTCAATGGGAAAAGCAATCATGGATACCAATTGAAAAAAAAAAAGAATACCAATTGAGATTTAAAGTTAAGTCTATTAAACACAATCACTCTAAAATGGATTTAAAGATATACCTATTAGGAGAAATCCAAATTAGAGCTATCCATGATATGGGGTTTATTAATCATAGCATCAAATAATCTAACTATGGAAAGCATATGCTATGAAGGTTTTGAAAATCATTTCATTCAATCAATATATATGACTTATTAAAGTGCAAGATGAGTGAAATGAAATTCAAGCATGAAGCCAACCTCAACTAATAACCAACCAATATTATGAACACATAAACATGGTGGTCATGAGATATACCTATAAGAGCAAAAGAGGTGGCAACATGAAAATTATGATGCTAATGGTGTGTGACATGGAACAATCATATTACTTATCAAGTTCAATCAAATGCACACAAGGTTTATCACATTCACAAGAAATAAAATGAATCAAAAAATATACCAATTGAAACCAATTGAATTTGATAACATGATAAAGAGCAAGAATGTGACAAACACAAAATTCCATCAAGCATCATAAGTGGATATTCATCACTTATAAAGATATGACTAAAGAGCATAGTGATGAACAAGGTAAATTGCAATGCAAAATGATATGACTTAGAAATGCATGCAATTACCAAAGTGTCAAAATCATATGAATTCAACATCTAAGATATCCATCAAACATATAGAAATATGAGAAATGGGTTTCAAAGAGTTTCATATGATTAAGAACACTAATATGAAGTTGAAACATGTATAAGAATGACATCACTTAGAGAAAGTACATGAATCAACATTATAACCATCCAAATAGAAATGACTATAAGGCATAGAGGATGGATTTGAGTTCTAGTATGGTTTCAACAAATATAATAAATACCACAACCATACATAGAACGATTTGACATTTGCATAGGGAGGATCAATCAACACTCAAGATCTACCTCATACCATATCATAAAAAAAGAATATACCTAAGTAAGCACAAGAAGGTATGAAGTTAAAGGGATCAATCTATCATGCAACATCTCCACTCTTAGCAAATGTACTAAACTTACAATGCAATGGAAAATGGATATGTGGTTTAAGCCAAATGAACTTAGCACATAAAATCACATATGTACTTAAAAAGCTCAAATACAAGATTTTACTATAAAGCACATAAACAATCATCAAAATGCATTAATGAGAATATACCAAGATAGGCACAAACATGCAAATCAATGAAACCATATCCAACCATGCAATGTAAGACAACAAAATCAATTTGCATAAAGAATGTAACTCAATGAGCAAAAGATGCAAATTGTTTGTAAACATTATTTCCTTCCAAATGATATAATCATAATTAAGCACAAGGAAATAAATTCAAGGAAAATGCTTCTAGAAATACAACCAATAAAGCATAGAACATTTTCCAAAGTTTCTCAAATCACTTCAATATATGAAATTCCAACAAAGAATCATTTATAGAATTAAGAGCAAGTGATTTTGAAAAACAAGAAGTGTACTATTGTAAATTTTCAATTTGTATACTAGAAATGACAATAGACACTTGAACACATATTTTCCATACCAAGAGATATAACTTGAAAATCAATGGAAAACTTAAATTGCTTCAAATCATTTGATATACAAAAAGGATCTAACTAAGACATTCATCAAATGATTTTCCAACATCAATTGATCATGAAAAATCTAGCTATGAAAGCATTAGAAATCACAATCAATTGATCATGAATAGATATGCACTACAAGAGATATAACTATATGAATAAAATGCAAATCCATCATGAAAAAATTGCAATCAAAGGATTTTGAAAACCATGAGATATAACTTAAAAGTTCATGAAGACAAAATCAAATGATCACAAAGAAACATTGCATTTTAAAAGATGTGACTATAAAGAAAAAAAATGCAAATGTACTAAGACCAACAAAAAGATATAACTAAAAAGAATAGGTTGGTCTAGGGGGATCAAGGCCTAAAGGTTAGTCTGAATGTGTACCAATGAAGATTCACCTAAGGTCTTGAAAAGGATGTCCTTGAGAGAACACTTTGAGGACTCACCAACTCTTAAAGATATAACTTGAAAAAGACTAAGAGTGGTGCAATGAGGCTAGGGAAATATCAATTTCAAACATAGTGGAAATCTTTAAAAAGATATGCAATAAATGACAACACTAGGGTTCAAATCTAGCAAGGATCAACTCCGGGTTGTTAAGCCCTAAAATGGAGTAACCCGCTCTGATACCAATTGTAAGTCCATGGGGATCCGAACCGTAGAGGGGGGGTGAATAAGGTGAGCTTCAATTATGACCAATTTTAATCAATTTTAACTTCTTTAAAACAAACTAGTCACATGTGATGATTTATCATACAAGATGCGGAAGCTAACAAAAGAATCACCACAAAGCAATCACCATCACACAAGTATTTATAGTGGTTCGGCCTCAATGCCTACATCCACTACCGGCTTGTGATCCAACACCCCACCGGATTTCCACTATTTATGCTTTTCAATAGGCTAAGCAATAACCTTTACAATATGCTTTCCAAGGCTAAGCAATAACCTTTACATTGATGTTTTTCAAGGCTTAACATCAACCTATCCATTATGCTTTTATAGGCTAAGCAATAACATCTTCAACCACAAGGTTGGTTATCTCTCTAATTTAGTGTCTATCATACACTTCATGGAGATTCAATTAAGCTCATTACAATGCCTCTTAATTAGGCAGATATGGAAGTGAAAAACTAATACACACTCACACTATGAATGCAAAGATGAAAGTATAAGAAGTGTGTGTGTGTGGTCCTCAATCATTTTGAAAATGAAAGCTCATAAATGTATGCCTAAGGCTTTTGAAAGTTTTAGCTCAAAAACATTTATGATTGAGGATAGAATGCAATCACAAGTTAAAAGTAACAACTTGTTAATGAGATCAAAGATTTACAAATTGTATGAAATGAATTAGCTCTAAACATGTGATGCATAGGGATGTCAATCAAATCAACATGAAGCTCAAAACATAAAAATAGATTTGATTGAAAAGAGGGGACAAATCATATGTAATTATAAATACAACTTGAATAAGATATACCTATCAAAGTAAGGCAAGTTGTGAAACTTTAAAACAATAATACACATATGATTTGTAAAGATGTTGAATCCAAAACATAAGATACATTTGAAAGAGATTTTCTTATGATGGAAAAACAACAACCAAAGATTCAACCAAGTATATGAATCATGTTACATATTTCATTAACATGATCTACTTAGATTTACCAAAGATAAAGTACTACTTGGATTGAATCAAATGGTGATGCATCCAAAACAATAGATCTATTCAAAGTATAAAACATGCTAAGGATACAACACATCATAGTTTATCATGTTACTAAAGATTTACCTAAGATAAAACAAAACATGAAAACATATGATTTGTAAAGAAGTTGAGTCCAAAACATAAGATAGTTTTGAAAGTGATTTTCTTATGATGGAAAACAACAACCAAAGATTCAACCAAGTATAGGAATCATGTTACATATAACTTCAAAGGTTCTTTCATTAACATGATCTACTTAGATTTACCAAGATTAAGTACTACTTGGATTGAATCATATGGTGTTGTATCCAAAACAATAAATCAACTCAAAACATAAAACATGTTAAGGACACAACACAAACATAGTTTAACATGCTAGAAATGATTTACCAAAAATAAAACAAAGCATGAAAACATTTGATTAAGGAAAGTAAAGCCTACTTGGTGATTTAACTTCATTAATCCAAGCTTTAGCTTTCCTAATGCTCCCCTTCATCCCTTGGTTCATTTCCCTTCTATTTGCCTCAAAACCCCTCAAGGAGGGCCTTAAAATTCCCAACTTTTGGCAAAGGAAAGAACTCATTTTATAGCCAAAAAGTGCCCAACGGCTAGTCCTCGGTCGACCTGCAAAGAGGTCTCGGTCGACCGGGATCACACAACGGTCACATTTCTGACCGTTGGACAGCCCAGTTCCCTTTCTGCTGCAGTGTTCCCGGTCGACCGGGACCTCTGCGCCGGTCGACCGGCGACACTGCCAGGATCCCAAAAATTTCAATTTTGCACAATTGAAGGTTTTCTTTGTGGAACTTTTTGGGCCACTAAATCAAGCTTAAAAACATGTTTTAAATCATTCTAAGGGTTTTAAAACATGAACCATAAAAAGCCTAAAACATTTTGAAAGATTTAAAACTCATAGGCTAGCTTGATTTTCTAAAACTCTTTTCAAAACAAATGCATCCAAGATTAAAAACAAAACATGCATAAATTGAAACTTTTACAAATCTTAAAAACAATGCATGTTTAAAACAAGATTTCAAGATTACTTAAATCAATGCATATGTGTGTAAATCAAATGATGCTAGAATGATAATGCATCATTCAAATTGCAATCTACAAAATTCCTAACATTATATAGAATATTTGAAATGTGAAACTATGATTCCATACTAGTGAAAACTTTAGAACAATTATGATGGAAAGCCGACCCTCAGTCATACTTAAGTCGGGCATATGGAAAGGGCTACCTATTGTTAGGGACGGTATAAAAAAAAAGTTTTGTGACTAGTTTGGGTTCGTAGCCTTTTTAAGCCGAGCCAGTAAGCCCATAAGGGTATTCCCATACCTAGTGCCCGAAAGACATCAGTTTTGGGAGTCATTGGTTGAATGCTCGTTACATGGGTGAATTAGAAAGCTTAAGGGACCTGGGCATTGCACAGTCATTTCTTTTTGGTAAAAAAAAAACTATGAACATAATGTTGTTGCGTCCTTTGAAAAAAAATAGTGCGAAAGCCACTACAAATGCCTTAAGTGGAATCATGTTTACTTTTATTGAGGTTAGGTGGCCCAGAGTTTTGAAAGAAAAAGATTGTTTTCACAAAAAATTTTAGTGGATCGTTTTATGCTCTAGTGTGTCTATATATATACACAATTCTCACCATGCACGATCGATTTTTCCGGCATGATTTTGAGGATTTCTGACCAAATGATAGGATTTGTGAACCACATTTGAGATGTGTATTGAAAACCCTAAAATCAGGAATATTCGGTGTTCGTAGATACCTTTGTGGAAAATGCACCCTGTTTTTTTTTTTTTTTTTTTAGGATCTTTGTGGGTAGATTCACTGCAAACCCTCACGAGACTATAACTCGTCCTCCAGGGGGAACTTAGAGGTCCAAAGGCTTGCTGCACATGCAAAGTGCAGTTGTGCTCCCTACGAAAGTAGAGTTAGTCTTTCTTTTTGTTTTAGCTTTGCTCGAGGTCTAGCAAAGTTTAAGTTGGGGGGGGGTGATGAGACCTAAAAATGTACCATTTAGGCCCCTTAGTTTAGACTTTGATATGCATTACGATGAGTTTAATTAGTCTAATTATGTTTTTTTTATGTTTGCAGGTTCCTACAAGCATTGAGAAGAAATTGGTGCAAAAAAGAAAGAAATCGAAAAAAATGCCAAAAATCCAAAAGACTGGAGCTTACTGGCTCCTAGCGTCCGGACGCCCGGTCACAAAGGCGTCCTGGAAAAAATTACTCTTGGTGTCCGGACGCCCGGACCGACTAACGACACCGCCCCAGCGCGTTTTGATGAGGTTTTTAGGCCAAAAATCTATAAATAAAAGCCCTAATCTCATTTTAGAAGCATTCAACATCAAGAGAAAAGTTCTGGAGACTTTCTTGGAGCTTGGGGAAGAGCGTCAATGGGGATTTCATTAGGGATTCTTCGCCAATCGTCTTCCATGAGTAACTAAATCTCCATCTTAAGGTTGTGATGAAGCCCTAGTTTTGTGCTTATGGTGATGTATAGGTTCTAGGGTTTTATTTTAAATGCTTTGATTATATGACATTGATGTTATCCATTGTTGGATTCTTTTGTTAATTCAAGATCTCTTTTTGGTATTTTATTCTTGTAGTTTGGAATACCAAGTCATATAATATGGTGCTTGAATGTGTGTGGAATTAAAACTAGGATAATTTATGCCTTATAGATAGGTTATGCCCAGATCTAAACCTGCACCCCTTATTTGTTGACTATGTGAAGGTTTGTAACCAGAACGAATCTTGAAAGCATTGACAGTGAAACCTTAGATCTATATTCGCCGTTGCACGAGGCTATGGTGGATTCTTACCTTAAGACTTTTCTCTGATTAGATCAATACCTTGTCTTTCAATTTGTTAATTTAAGAATTACAACCAATCAACCCAACACTTCGTTTTCTAATAGGATTAGTCTAAGAATCAGAATTTTTTTTTCTATTATGATTAGTTTAGGAATTTTGGAAATAACACAACTTAGCCTTTTTGTCCCTGTGGATATGATACTCGGTTAACATCTTTGCTTTTTCAAGTAGAGATAATAGTGGAGAATAATTTATATTTGCAATCCTATTTTAAGACGGTCATGAGATGAGGAAGTCCTTTAGTGAGGAAAAAGACCTCAGGTAAGGTAGGGAGCCCTCTCGGTTGAGGGCTATTCGGCTATTCTTAGACACTTTTTTAAGTAGTTGTCTTACTTTACAAAACACAAGAAAGTAGTAGTCTATTTTGTGCGGGTGGAGGGTTGGGTGGGTAAGACCTTGTTTTGTCTTTTATATCAAAGTCCGTAAACCAGTCCACGATTTCCAGCCACATAATGGAAGATGACTACTGTGGGTGCGCCAATCTCAGCCGTCCAGACAACCGACTATTGCCGCCACACGTTTGTTTGCACGTTGGATTATATTTAACATTTTGGGTTTGACCGACGGTGGAAGTATTTATATGAATGGGCACAAGGTGGAATGTATTATGGCAGCGGAGCCGAGGTTGAAATCGAGCTCCAATCTTGCGACTTCCGTTCCAGCTCGATTCAAGCTTAACAAGCCCCGCTCAAGCTTTGCCAAATCCACTTTACATTTTTTTTTCTTTTTAATTTTAAGGTAAGTACTCACACACACTATCCCAAGTCCCTTAACATTAATACTGATCAGATATTGATCCCTAATTGTTTTTGTAGAATGAAAATAGTCATTCATTGAGCCACTAGATGCAAAAGTTATTATAATCAGAGTTGAACCTAGTTAAAGCTTCAATTTCCCTCAAGAATTATATGTAATCTAAATATTTTTATATATAAAAATTATGTTTGACATTATGTACATAATAGGACTCTCTGAAGATAGTAAACTGAACAAGTGTATAAGTGTGTGACTCCCATGAGTGATAATCCCACTATGTACCTAATCATATGTGGGCCCTTTTTAATGGAAACCTTTTTCTTGAGAGGCTCAATATGTTCTTCTTCTTTTTTTCAATGCGTGGGACTCCTTATGTTCAATCTGACGCATCATGCACACTCAATTCCACCTCCCAAATGAAAATTTGACATTTATCCAGCTATTACCCACCACTAGAATGAAATCTTAAAAGAAAATTGATGCTTTCTAAAACAATTAAACTTGGAGAGGAGTGGGGTGCATAGTTCAAGAGTTAGGATCATCCAATAGAGTTAAAAAATTTGCACACATTAGGTCTCACATCTTTGGATCCCCCAACTTCCCAGTGATTGGTGTGGCCTAAATGGGCTTAACAAGGGAGCCACACATAGAAACGATGGGAGACATCCATAGGTGAGCACAACCTTAAGATATTATATAAAACATACTTAATGCAAAATCAAAACAAGTTGAGCTCGAGCTAGACCTCACCATGTGAATTAATCAAACTCACATCAATCTTAGCTTGATTAGGATGTGAGTCAAGCTCATCTCTAATTACAAGTTGGCCGGCCACTCTAGCTTAGGTAGGGTTGTAAATGAATATATGATTATCCAAAGTATCCGAAGTCTTTGATTCCAAATAAAGCACATATAGAATTTATTTTTGGATTTTGGGGAAGTTCATATCTGGATTTGGATCCATGCATATAAGATCAAGAAGATTCAAATTAAAGTAGACCCTTGTATGTTTTGACCCGAGGATCCAAACCCAAGATGATTACATTTACACATTATAGTACTGATCCAATGCGCGATGGATCAGTGTCCGCTCTTCAACATGAGACCCACATGGGGCTCCACCTCAGACTAGGACCAGGGGGTGAAAGTCCTGGGATACTAACCCTAGAGGGGGGGGGGGGGGTGAATAGAGTGTGCTACAAATATGACTAATTTTAACCAATTTTAACTCCTTAACATAAACTAGTCACAAGTGATGATTAATCAAACAAGATGCGGAAGCTAATATAAACAATCACCACAAGCATACACCACAACACAAAGATTTATAGTGGTTCGGCCTCAATGCCTACATCCACTACCGGCTTGTGATCTAATCACCCCACCGGATTTTCACTATTTATGCTTTTCAATAGGCTAAGCAATAACCCTTACAATGTTGTTTTTCTAGGCTAAACAACAACCTCTCAATGTGCTTTTTTAGGCTAAGCAATAACCTTTACAAGATGCTCTTCTTAGGCTAAGCAATAACCTTTACACAATGCTTTTCTTAGGCTAAGCAATAACCTTTACAAAGTAGGATTTCTCTAAGAAGGTGTCTCCACAAAAAGAGCACTCTAAGAGATACAATTTAAGCACAATGAAATTGCCTCTTAAATAGGCTAATATGAAAGTGAAAAAGAAACTCACACAAACACTAAATGAATGCAAAGATGTATGCTCATGATGTGTGTGTGCGATAACTTCAATCAAGTTACAAACAAAGCTCAATTAAAATATTGCTTAAAGCAATTCAAAGTTTAAGGCTCATAAAAGATTTGATTGAAGTTTGATGCAAATCACATGTATGAATATCAACTTTGTTAATGATATGAAAATCAAAGATTCACAAGTTGTATGAAAATGACTAACTTAGAACATGTGATGCATGTGCAATGTTGTTTTCAAAACCAAATTAATTTAACTAAAGTTTAAATGAATGAAAACAACAAATTGAGTTTCAACCAAGAAAATGAATCATGCTAAAAGAAATCAAAGATTTAGGCTAAGCATGATTAATGAAGATTTTAAATCAAAACTTGGTTTGAAAACAAAGTAAAGAATCCAATCTTAATTAGATCAAAGATTAAGAGAAGAATGGATTCAACACATCATAGTTATCATGCTAAAAATCATTTACCAATAATTTAAACAAAGCATATAACATATGATTAAGAGAGGTAGAGCTTACTTAGAGATTTAACTTCATTAATCAAGCTTTCGCTCTCCAAATGACTCTTTGGTCTCTCTTAGTTCATCCCCTTTGTCTTGTCTCCAAACTCCTCAAAGATGGCTTAAAAATCCCCAACTTTGACAAAGGAAAGAACTACATTTTATAGCTCAAAACTGCCCAACAGCTAGTCCCCGGTCGACCTGGCCCTTCCCCGGTTGACCTGGCCTTCACAACGGTCAAAAAAGTGACCATTTGAAAAATGGCCAACGGCAGTATACCCGGTCGACCTGGGCTTGGCTCGGTCGACCTGGTACACTGCGTTTCTGGCCTGGGACCAAAATTCCCTAAAATCCATTTTTCAAAGTATTTTTGGTTGGGAATTTTTTGGGCCATTAAATCAAGCTTAAAAACATGTTTTAAATCATTCTAAGGGTTTTAAAACATGAAACATAAAAAGCCAAAAAAGATTCAAAACTATAAAACCAATGGCTTGCTTGATTTTCTAAAACTCCTTTTTCAAAAACAAATGCATCCAAGATTAAAAACAAAAACATGCATCAATCAATATTTCTTCAAGTCTAAAAACCAATGCATGTGTAAATCAAGATTTCAAGATTTTCTAAATCAATGCAAGTGTGTGAATCAAATGATGCTCAAATGTTAATGCATCCATCAAATTGCAAATACAAAATCCCTAACAGGGGGGATTGGAATATCTCCTCTCACCCTTCATCTTTGCAAAAAACCAACCCCATCCCCGATCATCAGCACCTCCATCTGGGCCTCACAAATTTAACGGTATATAGTCCATTAGGATGGGTGTGCAATCAATCCAACGATATACAATACATCGAATGAGTGCAAAGGTGGGCCCCATGTGAAATTCAGGGTGGCTGTGTGGCCCGTTCAGATGAACCATCAGGTGGGCCCCTCTTACGCACAGGGTGCACTTAATAATTTATATATATATATATATAAACCCTGCTATTATATTTTAAATATTATTTTGAAGCTCTTTTATCCAATTAAACTAATGCACTCCACCTATCAGATACGTGTTTCAAATTTGATACTATTTCCAAATTCAACACCTAGGTTTTTTTATATAGGATTTAGATCTATAAAGATGAATGCGAGTTCGGATCTACCCTGGTTCCACCATGGACCCAACGCCTTTGTATCCCTCGTCTTAGATAGAGCTCATTTGCTCGATTTGAGCCGTGATTAGGTTCAGGGTCTGGATCAAAGCTTAAACACTTCAATAATTATCAGGCTTTAACTAACCCAACTCATCAGTGAACGCACCCGGTCACTTCCTAAACCAGTGTCTATGTTATGGAACGCCCGGTGGGAATTGATGGATACTGCTTTGAAAATGATGGTAGTGCATCAACCCTCCCAAGCCAAATTTTCTACTGTAGTTTCTGGGTTGACGTTTTAACCCCATTAATAAATGGTTCAAGAGGCTATACATGATGCTCGCCTGCTCCATATACTCACTCATGAACCCTATTGGGTGGGGTGCATAATCATGGTTTTTGGAAAAACCGTTAACCGAACCATATTTTAAGGTTTTTGGTTTTTAAAAATCGTAACCGTAACCGTAACCCAACCATGAAAAACCGAACTACGATTAACGACTCAATTACAGTTAATTGTCACTCAAAAAAATTTGTGAAAATTTTGCCATTTACCAATCAAACCTACTGTGGAAAAAAAATAGTTGGAGAATGGCATAATATGTTAGTGTAAAAAAAAAGTAATTTTCATTCAGGCCCTTAGGCTTTTTTCTTATTAGCGAAACGGTTCAGTTAACCGTGTCCCCAAAACACACGGTTTTGGGAACTTGGTTAATCGAACCGCAGTTAACGGTTCGGTTCGGTTAATAACCTTGAGTCGAGATAAAAACCGTAACCGAACCGTGAAGCATGGTTTTCCGATTTCAATAACCATAACCGTAACCGAACCGTGAAACACAGTTATTAACTGCGGTTCGGTTCGGTTCGGTTCGGTTAGATAGTTTTTCGGTCTTCTTTTACACCCCTACTATTGGGATACCACTTCAACTAACATGCCCAAGCTAACCCTATTTGGCTTTTTTATAACATTTTCAAAAAATTCTCAAAATCCATGAATATTTGAGAAATGAAACTAAACTTCTTAATGATTTTCATAAATTCGAGAACATCGAACTATTCTGATCATGAGTTGATAGCCAATAAGAGTGCAAAAAAGATATATCCAAAGGTTGAGAGTTTTCCACAAATTACTCAAAATATATGAAATCTTAAAATAATCAACTACAAGCTCTTCTTGGTTCAATAAACAAATTGACCAGTTTGTATTATCAATATATATGAGACCCATACGAATGAAAAAAAAAATGGCCATGGGAATGCAATCACTATGTAAGAACTATACTAGTTCCTCTGCAAGAGGACGTGTGAAGGTGGTTTCCACATATACTTAGGTGTGTAAGTGGTCTCATTTTTACACCATATGTATAAATGAAACCAAATAAATGTGATGATGTGTAACTATTATGCATGTGTATGTAAATGATGGCATACCAATCAATGACCCATATGATCATATGAGAAGCTTTGCATTTCTAACATGAATGATAAATGGGTTGGGCTTTATGGCAAGGACCGACTAGATGTAGAGACAATGAGAAGCACAACGATTCCCATTTTGTGTAGGAACAAGGGATGAAGGACCCCGTTGTAGAGAATAACTTTTCTTTAGATTGACTTCCCAATAATTTGGATTTGAACAAAGAAAACAATGTTGGAGAAAACCATTTTACAGATATTTTATCAATAAAATCTTTATAATTTTAGTTATATGTTAATATATATTAAAAAATATAACTCATAAAGAAAAGGTCTTTTCACCACCCCGGCCATTAGGAGAAAACTTTTCACTTACTTTTTGCAATAGTTAAAGAAGAAAATTAGCATTTTCGTTAAAAACATGTTTGCGAGCACCAAGGAAACCTCAATTAGGGGAGAAAGGCATGGCATGGCCCGCTTTTAGGCCGGCCCAGCCGTGCCGTGCCCAAGTCCGCTGGGGCTCAGCCCATCACAGCCCACGGCACTGCTTTGGCTAGGCCTTGCCCTAGATGGGTTGGGCCGTGACAACCATTGGCCAGCCCACTTGCCATTTCTAAATATTTTTAACATGTAATAATTTCTTTATATAAATTGAAAGAGAATTAATGAACTTTTAAGCCAGTGGTTCTCAACTTGAAATAAGGCTGGAACTATTAAAATAAGTGCACAAACATCGATGCTAATTTAGAAATGAAAAAAAAATCTTTAACTCTTTTAACTTTTATGTTTTATTTATATAAAAATTGGGCATTTTATATATAATTGTCATGTCAGGCTGTGTTGGGTCGTGCATCAGCCCACGCACTCGGGCCAGGCACGGCCAAGGGCCTGGGCCGTGACGTGTCGTGCCATTGCCCATGGCTCCATGGCCCAGCACAGCCCATCCCATCCTTTGGGTCGTGTCGTGTCGAGACGTCCAGTCAACGCGGTCAACGGGTCGTGCCGGCCCATGGCCCGGGTTATTTTGTGTTGGGCCGTGCCGGGCCTGACCAATTTACCCTTAATACTGTGAAAAAGGCTTTGATTTTCCAGGGGCCCCACTTTTGGATTTGGAGGGCATTTTTCCTATAGAAAGAAAAAAAAATTGAAGTACCAACTACAAACCACTTCTAATGGGTGGGAAGAGGATCTAAAGTTGGTACTGTTTCGTGTTACCACGAAAATAGAAATTTCAAAGTAGGGATTCTGGCATTCAATAAACATGTGATGAAAGTGATCCAGAACTAGGAAAATAACACACAAAAAGAGAAAATTATCCTCCTTACTTTTTCTCTACATTTGAACGGAATGTTGTGTCTTTCTTTTGGTGGATTGTAGAAAATTAAGTTGAGAAAGTCGCTTTTCCTTGGGGAAAAATATCGATGTCAAACGATAAATGAAGTCTGTAAAAAGCTAGGACATTTATTTTTTCATTCCTTCTCTATAAAAGTTAGATTACACAAATGTGTCCCAAGGGTCTCGTTGGGCAAGGAGAAAAGGTGGAAAAAACTATTTGTAGTTCAACTTTGTATCGTGAATATTTTTCTCCACTTGTTTTCTCACATGTTTTCTCCGCACCCAATAGCCCTAACAGCTCAACCCAACTACCCAAACCAACCCATTGTCCTCCCAATCTAATATATGGAGAGCACAAGCATGGCCCGCACATATTCAAGCCCGCGCCCCTTCCAGAGTGAAGAGTCTCATGAGTTGGGCCAACTTGAGCTCAACCTGCATTGGTCTAGGTTTGGGGTCTGATATTCGGCCTGGATTTGGACCATGATATTAGGCCCATGAGCTCAACATGTGCCTAATTTGGTGACCTGATTTTAATCTTGTTCCTATGTATTCTTAAATGGCTGAATCATACCAATAAATTTTGCAAAAAAGGTTCATTCATTTTTCAAATAAGGTGAGCCTGCGCCTATCTTTCAAGCTAGTGAGCTATATCTCCAGGCCAAATATTTGACCCAATAACTAAACAGGTAGAGCTTGGGCATTCTTTAGCCTGGTTCTACCAAGCCCATAGTGAAGTGCAAGCACAAAAGGACTGCCATTGGGTGATTTTTCTAACTGTTTACTTCACAGCTGTAGATTTAGTAACGAACAATATCCCATGTGTTAGTTTTGATGGTCTCAATACCAAGTATATGATGTAATAAGTTGATTCATTTCTTTATTTATCAATACAATCATGTTTTCCTTTCATGAGATGAATGGTGTTTAATTATATACTTGCACATAACCAATACAAATGACATAATGGTTCATGAGATGAACCAGAGTCCACAAGTATACTAGATGTAATACATGTGTATGGATGAGATCCACATACAGGAGATATGTATTGCAAATCTTATACTTAAATATCTTCACAACTAGTGATGAGATTGGACATCTCATCTGACAAGGTTGCAGCACTTTGATCACTATGAGATAGTGTGATTTGTCTCGATCATCGGAATGTAAGATTCTGGATCATGGTGCTGGTACATTTGATGTATTGAAGGACCATGAGAAACACCTTATATAGATTGTCTTAACTTTAAGGTCTGCTCTCATAATTCCCTAGCAATAGGCTCATAATCCTGAGACATTAATGAACTCAAGTTTCTATCTATTCATTTGCTTTGAGTCACCAATGAGTGAGGCCAATTGTAGGTCAACACCTCAGTGATTTGGGTACGTGGTAGTAGAGCTGTGGGAATATTCACTGGTCAAGACGGAATCAATTTTTAATATCCCCTTGTGCCAATTAATGGATTTATCATTGGTAAGTGCGCACCCATTCCAATTAAGAGTTAATTGGATCTGTACCAAATGATCAATATAATTAAGTGGGGCTCAAGGATAATAAGATATGGATCTAATTTGGAAGACAGTTCCAATTGATCCATGGATATAGATGGAGGGGCCTACTTGTGGTAATTGGGAAGTTCACGGTCTTCAATGTAATATATTCCTAAGACTGGAGTTCAATTGCATTTATATAGTGGAGTTATTTGTAATTAACTGTGGGCCCGGATTGCACATGAGATGTGGGGTCGCGTGTCCCAGTTGGAGCCAGCTTTCTAAGGAATCCCTAGTGGTCCCCACGCTAGCCCAAGATATTAGAAAGATACTAATTATAGTAGAACTCTAAAAGGAAATAGAAAGTTACTATTTCTATTTGAAGTGAGACTTCTAATAGTGGTAATAGTAAGTTACTAATTATTAATGGAAGTGAGACTTCTATTTTAATTAGTAAAAGAGGAAGTTACTAATCATATTTGAAGTAAGACTTCTAATTGTGATTTAGTAAGAAACTAATTTTAATGGAAGTAAGACTTATATTTCAATTAGTAAGAGGAGGTTGCTTAAGTGCTATAAAAGGAGGAGAGGAGCCCTTGGACGTCCTATGCATAATCCCATCTTGGAATTCACGCCCAAGACTCTTAGTACAAGAGTTGCACACGTCCATCTCTCTCTTTCCCTCTTCTAGTTTCTCTTCTAGTTTCCTTTAGGGTTTTCTCTTGGAGATTCCACCATCTTCTTGAGAAAAGAGAATCTGATACGGGTCATAGCTTGGAAGATCAAAGGGTGTTGGAGATTCTGATTTGATTAGTGAAGGTGTTCATCATCAAAGAAGGAATTCAAATTCTCCATTAGAGCACAACTAAGCTCCAAAGGTATAATTTACATCCTTGTATGTTGTGGATTTCGTGGTTGCATGTTTAGGTGCTGTTTTCTATCTTCTAGATAGGATATATTGCTGTATATGGTTTATGGGTTTGAGGAATTGCATCCTGGATTGGGTTTGTTGCCTTCTAGATAGTTGATCCCTGCATCAAGTGGGTCAAAAGTTTTTGAAACTTATCTAAATGGCCCACCTATTTTCCAACACCATGGACCTGAACTTAAGCCTAATCTACCTCCTCTAACATATTTTACTCTAAGGACAATACTAGATAGTGACTCCCTATCATTCACTCAACCGTGATGGGTCGACTCTGCTTGAATCCAAACCATTCAACTAATCAATATACCCCCACCCCTACATGAGTTTGAAAAGACTAATGCCGTTGGACTGCTTATATGTAAGAAAAAGTGAGTTTGAAAAGACTAAAATGCCGTTGGATTGCTTATATGTAAGAAAAAGTGATTGACTCAAAACTGAATGGCTGCTAAGGTTTTTTTTTTTTTTGGTTCATCCAACAATGGACGTTGTAAGTGCCTAAATACTATGGACTTGGATAAATGGATGTTTAGTTCATGATGGTGCTGTAAAGCTTCTTTGGGAAAAGATTAACCGCCTGGGACCTGAAAAGGAAGGAGGAAGAGAAAGGTCATAGGCCTAGGCTGCTATCAGTCGGGGCCACTCTGAAGCCTAAGTTAGTGCTATCACTAGACAAAGGATGAGTGAGTAAGGAAGAAGAGAATGAAGAGTAAGGGCGTGTATGATTGTGTGTCTTTTGTGGGTTTACCTTATACATATATATAGAGGAAGGTAGAGGCACTGTCCCGTTGCCCCATGCCATGCTTCCCTAATGGCGGTAGGTGGGGAAACGTCCCATCGGATCATGCGCCGAATCCTCGTATTACTGTGTAGGTGATCGCTTGATGAGGCTAGCCTCTTATCATAGTCTGGTGCCCATCTTGTCTGTCAGTACGTTTCGCAACGTAGTCATAGCGTTATGGGGTACAATTATGGCCTTGTACTCATCCTAGTTGGCAATGCTGAGCTGAGGATGATGCTGAGATGGACATGTCATGACACTGTTGCCGAGACTGAGATGAGGCTAGCTGATACCTTTACCGAAGCTAGCTCAAGTTGGATGCCAACTGGCACTGTTGCAGAGCTGAATGTGTTATACTCCTGCCGAGCTTAGATACCGAGACCAAGATAAGCCAAGTCGGTAATGTTACCAAGATTAGCGTAATCCTGTTCTTAGTTGAAGCCTCCATACAATTGCCCCCTAGCTCTTGACCTCGTAAAGTTCTCCAACCCTTTGAGGTCGGGTGCTAAGTGATATGACTGAAGAGTCTTGAGAATTTAATTCACATCCCATCTTAATGTCGGTTCCTTTCCCTGAGATAATCGATAGCACGCTGCCGTCGCCTCGACTGCCCGAGGTAATTAATAGGGTGTTTTGAATCATTACAGGAGATGAACTAGCGGCACCACGTGTCGTCATTAGGTTGGCTGCCCGATTAATTTGAAGTGACGTGTGCGGCTTCCGAGGCAACGCTTAACATGCACGTCTTTCGAAATTCGAAAAGGGCACCTTATATTCTAGATATAGGGGTTTCCCCTTTCTATTCTCACTTTCGCCTTGCATTCGTTCAAAAGAGTTTTTGCAAAGGAAGAGCTTCTTCCTATTAGCTTTTTCTGATCAAAGTCCGACGTCTTTAGGATCCTTCTTTACCGTTGTAAGTCTTCGCCTGCCCTTCTTTCTTCCGCTCTGAGACCTCTTTAGGTTCTCCTCCGCCCTATTCCATCTAGGGTCTTTGGTGCCTTCTCGATCCTCTGCCCCTTTTTCTCCCATTCTTCTCATATTCAGATATGGGGATCTATAGGAGAAGGGTGGATACTCCAGCGGATGCAATGGAGTTTAGGGCAAAGTACGAGATTCCGGATGACATAAGGATTAGGCTAGACAACCCAGAGGACCCCTTTGATGGTCGTTCCTTCGGGATGGCCGGATGCCGTTTCCGTTAGTTTCGATAGTCGAGGGTGGAGTCAGGTTTCCTGTGCACCCCCTCCTTAGGATCTGCCTGAGCAAGTGGAGTCTCTGCCCTTACCAATTGATGCCGAACAGCTTCAAGATCATCATAGGAGTAGTCCAGCTAAATAGAATTCAAGATATCGACCTCGGTGTCCATGACATCGAGGACTCCTACGACATATGTAACACTGGGGGAGAACATACATATTATCTCCGGGTTAAGGCAAAAAGAGTGCCTTTTGTCCGGGATTTGGAGGATTCGAATAAATATGCCGGAGATGATCGGTTGTTTGTCTCGGGAAAATGGGAACGAGGCGAGGCCGAAATTGATTTCGAGAGGGCGTACAGGATCCCTCGTTGTCTCGGGGCTCCTCCAAGTAATTACCGAACTCCTGAGCTTTTGTACTACTTTTTCCTATTTTCGCTGACCTGACGCTCTATTTTCTTGTGTAAGTACTAGTGAGAGGCGACAAGAAGCGAGGTGAGCCAGGTGGAAGAAGAATAACACCTGGTTCGACGCTGTCTACTGATATCAAGGTCACAGAGGTCTGGCTGCCTGGGCGCTACTTGGGTACGAACCAAGGTACCACTCCTTTATCAAAAGGAGAGAGGGCGAGCCTTCGGGGAGTTCGGAGCCGGTATTGACCCTGACCCGCGCTGACCGTCAAGAGACATCGGGCGTCGAAGTCCTAGTCCCGAGCCCTGATTCGGAGCAAGCCAAGCTCGAGCGAGTTGTCGAATCATACGTCTCCCCGAGTTCAGAAGAGAGAAGAGGGGACATGGCACCGAGACACCCTCTGGCAATAAAAGATCTGAGTTCCCTTATCTTCGGCGACCGAGCTGCTTCGTCCGAACTGGGCCCGTCAACCAAGGTTGTCGAGAATCTTGTCCCGACCTCGGAAGTCCAACAGGAGGAGCAGGGTCAACGGGAACAAGAAGAGTTCCGACCGGAGAAAAGGGTCAGGGTCGAGAGCCCCTCTAAAGAAATTCCCGGTAGCACCTTGACACCTTAACCCTTCGGGTCTGCAGCGTGGAGACCGAGCTTCATGATCAAGCCTGGGAGGTCGGTGACGGTGGAGGACCGAATGTGGGGGAACCCTGACGTGATTACCGCCCTGGCTCACGCTTGTGCTTTACCAAAGGATATGGCGAGGCACAGGGAGGCTGAGATGGTCAGCTGGCGGCGAAGAATATGCAATCAGCCCTCGCGGTAAGACTCAGTTTTTCATGAGCTTTTCCACTTCATCTTGGTCGTCGTGTCTTGAAAATCTATCTCCCTTACGGGTACTGCAAAAAACCCAAGTCCAGCTCGAAAGGTCTCGGCAGGCCTGGACTCGGATTACGAGGCTGGAGGAGGAGAAGCGGGCCGTCCAAGCAGCTCTAGAAGAAAATAAACAGAGGTAGGAGGAGCGGGAGGCGACCGTCCAGACTATCATAAACGAGTTCGAAGCAGCGAGGGTCGAGGTTGAGAAACAGAAACAGCTTGCCGCCGAGCTTATGAAGCAGAAGGAAGATGCCAAGACCAAACTGAAGACTGAGGTCGACTCTGCTTATGAAGAGGGGTCGGAAGCGGCTTCTCGTCTATATGAGGTTCAAGTCGTTAATCTGAGCCAGACGATCAGGGAGCTGGGGTGGAGAGGCGTTCTGAAAGAAACTGGAGTCTTCAAAGATCATCCATTATTCAAGAATCCACCCAAGTTCCAACCCCCAAAGCCAGAACCTGAAATCCCTCCTGAGTTAACTACGTCTGAAGCCGAGAAAGGGAATGCCGAGGTCGAAACCGAGACCGGGGGTGTCGGGGTTGTCCCTTGAACTATTTGATGTATTTCTTTTTATACTTTTTGAAGTAATGTAAATTGTAACATTTACAATAGTGAATACAATTACCTTTTCACATCTCGTTCTCAAGTATGTGAGTTCAGTGTAAGAATATTATAACTGAGTTCGGTTCAATAACCGAAACTATCAAATAATCACTGGGCATGCAACCTTGGTTTCGTAACCAGAAGGAAGTTAGCTTAATCAAACTCGGCCTAAAAATCGGAATTCTAGTATAGTTGGTTCCATAACTGAACTAGGATAGTTGTTGGGTTCCGTGACTTTGTATTTTGCATGGCTGGTTCCATAACCGAGCCAAAGTCACCGAGTTTGAGTTGGTTCCAAGTCCCATAACTTGGCATTTGGTGTGGCTAGTTCTATAACCGAGCTAAAGATACCGATTTCTACAACAAAGTACTTAATATAGCTGGTTTCATAATCGAACTAGTACATACGCCGAGTTCCGTAACTTGGCGATTTGCATAGCTGGTTCCATAACCGAGCTAGAATACACGCCGAGATCTATAACTTGGCGATTTGGATAGTTGATTCCATAATCGAGCTAGATTGTACGCCGAGTTCTGTAACTTGGCAAGCTGGTTCCATAACCAATTGTAAGTGCCTAAATACTACGGACTTGGATAAATAGATGTTTAGTTCGTGATGGTGTTGTAAAGCTTATTCGGGAAAGATTAACCGCCTGGGACTTGAAAAGGAAGGAGGAAGAGAAAGGTCAGAGGCCTGGGCTGCTATCAGTCGGAGGCACTCCGAAGCCTAAGTTAGTGCTATCACTAGACAAAGGATGAGTGAGTAAGGAATAAGAGAATGCAGAGTAAGGGCGTGTATGATTGTGTGTCTTTTGTGGGTTTACCTTATGCATATATATATAGAAGAAGACTCCTTCCATGGAGGTAGGTAGAGGCACTGTCCCGTTGCCCCATGTCATGCTTCCCTAATGGCGGTAGGTGGGGAAATGTCCCATCAGATCATGCGCTGAATCCTCGTATTAATGTGGAGGTGATCGCCTCATGAGGCTAGCCTCTTATCATAGTCTGGCGCCTATCTTGTCTGTCAGTACATTCCGCAACGTAGCCGTAGCGTTATGAGGTACAATTATGACCTTGTACTCATCCTAGTTGGCAATGCCGAGCTGAGGATGATGCCGAGATGGACATGTCATGGCACTGTTGCCGAGACCAAGATGAGGCTAGCTGGTACCTTTACCGAAGCTAGCTCAAGTTGGATGCCAGCTGGCACTATTTCTGAGCTGAATGTGTTATACTCCTGCCGAGCTTGGATACCGAGACCGTTATAAGCCAAGTCGGTAATGTTAACAAGATTAGCGTAATCCTGTTCTTAGGGGAAGCCCCCACACAGACGTCAATCAGGTGTGAAGTTTTGCTTACTACCACTTCAGAGTGATTATTGATTGAACAAATGACGTTATTTGTTTTTTGGTAAATAAAATCTCTTTAAATTAAAAAGGCAGCAACCAGCAAAGGAAAGTCCAACTACAAATGAGAAAGACTTAACCCCTAACCCTAAGAATCAAAGAAGCTCTTTCCCAAGTTACATCTTGTCTAGAAGAAAAAAAAAACTTAGCAAGCATATGCGCTTGCACATTTAGATCGAGCTCTGGGAATATAGTCAAATTCTACACAATGAAATAAAGTAGCCAAAGCTTTAATGTCTGAAATAATGAAGTTTATGGACAAATCTTGATCTCCCTTCAAAGCTTGCACCACTTATATAGCAACCATAAACTTACGAAGCCTATCAAAATCATTTGCCCTTACGTTTTCTAATGCAGTTAATACAGCCCTTGCTTCTGCCTCTTTTGAAGAGGCAACTTCTGGTACTTGGATTGCACCTACATGCATCCACAACAATTCCATTTAACGTCATAAAAAAACTAAATGAGGTCATTCTATTATTAGCCTTGTATGCAGCATCCGAGAAGACCATAACATCTTCTTTGCTAGATAAAACTTTAGGATTTCAATACGAATCCCGTCTTTTCATAAAAAAAATTGTTCATACCATGGGACATGGGATTTGTGGTCTTGAAGCATTCTATTGACTAATTCAAGGATATGGGAGGGGTCTAACGACTAGCCCTTTTGAAGGAAGTCATTTCTAACTTTCTAAATAGATTACCACATATAAAGAACCCACATTTTTAAGAGATCATCACCAAGAGAGGGATTAGGATGGCCATGCTCACATAAGTTCTTCCACCAATCAAATAACTCCAAAGAGTGTCAAAAATCAGAATGAAGGCCCCATTGTGAGCCAAACCAACTCGCCCTAGCATAATTGTATAACATGTGAGCATGCCCAACTGAGCCAAACCAATGCCAGATCCTTTTATCCTTACTAAAGCATTTGGGATATAAATTTTACCAATATCCTCAACATCAATAGGATTATTAAAAGGGTCTTTGAGAACATTTAAATCCCATTTCTTTTCCACATTCCATAAGTCTTTAACTTTAAGGGCCGGGATAGTCATAGAAGAGAAGGGCTTTCTCAATCCTTTTTTGCAAGTGATCAAGTTACACTTCCACATAGATGTATTTTTAATTTATCCATTATCGATAATCGATCCTACCTTTTCATTAATTAAATTCATCCCCTCTACATAGCCCTTCCAAAACCAGGAGTTGCCTCTTCTATACTTTGCCTCCCATAGGTTACTACTAGGACAGTATGTAGCCCTCAGAATTTTTGAGCAAAGGAGTTCCTCGTTACTCAAACACCTCCAGCAGCATGCTTTGGCTAAGAGAGCTAGATTATTACTTTTGGTATCTCTCACTCCTAAGCCCTGTCGGATATTGGCTTACACAATTCTGCCCATTTGACAGAATGGAACTTTCTTTTACCGTCATTCTCACCACCATCAAAAGGTTCTTAGTATTTTATCAATAGAGTATGAGGTTTTGGTATGAAGGTAGAGTTAGACATGTTATAAACAAGAGACACAAGCTACATATTTAATTGAAGTATTTCTACTAGCTTGAGAAAGTAGTGGAATTTGCCGAGAGCTTAATGTTAGGGTTTTTATAGATTGCAATTTGATGGATGCATTATCATTCTAGCATCATGTGATTTACACACTTGCATTGGTTTTTAAATAAACTTGAAATCTAGTTTTATACATGCATTGGTTTTTAGATTTGGAAAAGTTTGTGTTATATGCATGTTTTGGTTCTAAACTTGGATGCATTGGTTTTAGAACCCAAAACTCTTTTGAAAACCTATTTCATTGTGCATTATATTTGGAAAATCATCTTGTGATTTTAGGTTTGAGTTTTGCATACATTCATCACAAAAAGAATCATTTGTGTATGCAATTTCATTTGAAAAGAGTTTTCAAGAAATCAAGCAAGCCTTTGTTTTAAAAGTTTTGAAACTTTTTAGGCTTTTTATGTCATGTTTTAAAAACCATTAGAATCTTTAAAACATGTTTTCCAAGCTTGATTTAGTAGGCAAAAAGGTCCCCCAAGCAAAACCTTCATATATGCAAAAGTTGCATTTTTTTGCAAAAAGGGGGGAGTCCCGGCAGTGTCGCCGGTCGACCGAGAGGCAGGTCTCGGTCGACCGAGACAACTGGAGGTAATTTCTGCAGTTTTGAACTGAAACCTCCAACGGTCAGAAATCTGACCGTTGTGCCTTCCCGGTCGACCGAGACCTCTTTGTCGGTCGACCGAGAACTAGCCGTTGGGCACTTTTTGCTATAAATATGAGTTCTTTCCCTTGCCAAAAGTTGGGAATTTTTAACCCCTCCTTGAGAGGATTTGAGGCATATCAAAAGGGAAAAGAACCAAGGGATGAAGGGGAAGATTAGGAAAGCTAAAGCTTGGATTAATGAAGTTAAACCACCAAGTAGGCTCTTCCTTTCTTAATCATATGTTTGCATGCTTTTGTTTTATTTTTGGTAAATCATTTCTAGCATGTTAAACTATGTTTGTGTTGTGTCCTTAACATATTTTATGTTTTGAGTTGATTTATTGTTTTGGATACAACACCATATGATTCAATCCAAGTAGTACTTGAATTGGAAAATCAAAGTAGATCATGTTAATGAAAGAAACTTGGTAAATCATATGTAACATGATTCCTATACTTGGTTGAATCTTTGGTTGTTGTTTTCCATCATAAGAAAATCACTTTCAAAAGTATCTTATGTTTTGGACTCAACTTCTTTACAAATCATATGTTTTCATGTTTTGTTTTATCATTGGTAAATCTTGTAACATGTTAACCTATGATGTGTTGTATCCTTAGCATGTGTTATATTTTGAATAGATCTATTGTTTTGGATACATCACCATTGATTCATCAAAGTAGTACTTTATCTTTGGTAAATCTAAGTAGATCATGTTAATGAAATATGTAACATGATTCATATACTTTGTTGAATCATTGGTTGTTGTTTTTCCATCATAAGAAAATCTCTTTCAAATGTATCTTATGTTTTGGATTCAACATCATTACAAATCATATGTGTATTATTGTTTTAAAGTTTCACAACTTGCATCACTTTGATAGGTAAATCATTTTCAAGTTGTCCTTATAATTACATATGATTTGTCCCCTCTTTTCAATCAAATCTATTTTTATGTTTTGAGCTTCATTGGTGATTTGATTGACATCCCTATGCATCACATGTTTAGAGCTAATCCATTTCATACAACTTGTGTAACTTTGATATCATTAACAAGTTGTTACTTTTAACATGTGATTGCATCATATCCTCAATCATAAATGTGTTATGAGCTAAAACTTTCAAAAGCCTTAGGCTTACATTTATGAGCTTTCATTTTCAAAATGATTGAGGACCACACACACACACTTCATTTGTTTTCATCTTTGCATTCATAGTGTGAGTGTGTATTTGTATTTCACTTCCATATCCGCCTATTTAAGAGGCATTGTAATGAGCTAAATAGAATCTCCATCAAGTGTATGATAGACACTAATTAGAGAGATAACCAACCTTGTGGTTGAAGAGGTTATTGCTTAGCCTATAAAAGCATAATGTATAGGTTGATGTTAAGCCTTGAAAAACATCATTGTAAGGTTATTGCTTAGCCTTGGAAAGCATATTGTAAAGGTTATTGCTTAGCCTATTGAAAAGCATAAATAGTGGAAATCCGGTGGGGTGTTGGATCACAAGCCGGTAGTGGATGTAGGCATTGAGGCCGAACCACTATAAATACTTGTGTGATGGTGCTTGCTTTGTGGTGATTGTTTTTATTAGCTTCCGCATATTGTTTGATAATCATCACTTATGACTAGTTTGTTTTAAAGAAGTTAAAATTGTTAAAATTGGTCATAAAAGAAGCTCACCCTATTCACCCCCCCTCTAGGGTTCGGATCCCCATGGACTTACACTTAATTGTCGCGACCCCGGACCGGGTCCACGGGCCTAATCTGGGATCGGGACTGTTTAATGAAGTGTAATAAGGTGTGCACATTTACTTAATTTTCCACAGGTGTCCGCGGTGAGGATATCACATCAATGTAACATTTGTTTAAGTGCGGAAGCGTGTAGCAAATCAAATTGGTACGTCATTTCAAAATCACAAGACTAATAACATATGCAAATAACTTGATGTCAGAGTGAGCAATGATAATTAGCGTTTCCCAAAAGTAATTGTTAAAGTTTATAATAAAGATCATTTAATTAACATCCCAAAAATAAAGGCCAACAAAGGCCAGTACAATCCAAAATAATCCCTCAAAGAATGAGTTAGACAATTCCCAAAATGTTACGTCTCTCGTGGCAACCGAATGTCTAAACGACATCATCGGCATGCCACTCAACTAAACATTGCGGTTCGCCGACCGCCTCCTCAAGCTCCTTCTCGGGACAAATAACGTCTGGACCTGAGTACCAAAGAAAAAGGGATCAGACACGACGATCTGGCAGGTGGGTGAAAAGATATAACAATGTATAATAAATGAAATACTTTAGAAAACATTAACACCTGTTTACACAATAACTGTCATAAAAGAAATGAATCATTTACTGGAAAACAAATAAGCAATATAAAACATGTAAGGCATCCAAGGAATCGGGAACTAGCAAGATGGCAATCACAAGAAGCTAAGTCCTCTATCATCGAAGTGACAAGAGTATATCGGGGCGTTGGTCTTAGTCACCCGAGATGAGGAGATTCAACGAATCATACAAATATATTATAAATATACGGGACGGGACCACGGTAGCGAACCGGGTATCGGGACGGGACCACAGCAATAAACCGGGCATCGGGATCCAAACTGCAGCTGGCGGAACGGGAGGAGGATCTCCAAGTCGCTGGATCAAGCCGACCAGGTTATCCAAGCTTAGTGATGCCGACTCATAGGTCATATGCGAGAAATCGAGACATGTATAAAATGCATATGATGTAATTGTATAAACGAGCGGGACGGGAGTGCTCGAAGGCACAAATATCATTTTGTTTCGGGTAATACATCACGGGCTAGCAAAGTGCTAAAAATACAATTTCAGTGCTTTCGGGGATTACAAATCATATAGTATAAATTTAGGAAGTGTACATTACAAATTCGAAAACAATAGAACATCATTGGATTTCAATCTTTCCTAGGTTGGGTGTCAGGGTTCAAGAATTAAATCAATGTGAAGAGGGTTCTCGTATGTCGAATTCTATATGGACTTGGTACTCCTTAAGGTTTAAAGACATTCCGGGCACCCTTTTTATATTAATAATTCGAGAATCCACAACGTATTTCCAGGATGAGATTTCCTGGCCTAAATTCCCAAATGGTCCTTCCTAACCATTTCCTGCACATGTGGACCGAAACAATTCTTTTCTTCATTCTCCATTTCCCATATTTTTCTGGGAAGTTGGTCACCCTGGCGGTCCAGCAGGCAGCTAGCTGCCTAGGCCAGGTCGGCTAGCAGACTGGTCACCGCCCTTTGCAGAACCAAAAATGCATGTTACTGATATTCCGATTGACCCTGAGCGGTCACCAAGTCGGTGAACAGTCGCTAGCCGACTGGTGACCGCCTGCTAACCGCCCAGTCAGCGGGCAATGCAGGTTTTTCACTGTTTTCAGCCCCTTTTTCCTCCCATACATTTCTCCTATAATCCATCTCTTTCCCTGCAATAAAAATGAGCTCAAAGCTCCTCCAATACATTATTCAACACTTCCATTCTCTTCATTTCAAATTTCTTCCAAACACCTCCATTCATTTCACATTTAACCACCAAGAAGAAAAAAATCCAATATATTCAAGAATCCATTTGTACCAAAAACCAAGTGTGAAATAAAAGTTATAAGAGTCAATATAAATGAGAGTTAAACAACTAACGAGATCCATTCATGAACATTTATTTCCAAATCAATGCAAGTCAAAGTGAATAGTAAAAATCATCTACATTATTCATAAAAACCATTTAATGCTCAAGATATCTATTCATCCACTTGCCTTGGGTCCAAGCTAGCAAATTGATCTCTTCTAATCACTCTCTAAGCTCAAATCACCAATCTACACAAAACCCCCAAATATAGCCATTACAAACCCTAAAAGATCAAAACAATGAAATAGAAATAAGGAGCTTCCAATAATGGAGATGGAGTTTCTCGAGGGTCACACGAACACATATCTAGAAGATGGAAATGATCACTTACTTGGAAGGTCCTCTAATGGCAAGAGTTATCTCAAAGAGAGCTTCAATGGTGATGGATTTCTCCTCCAAGAGTATCAATGGAGAGCTTGTAGGGAGAGGAAGAAGAAAAGGGTCTCCATTTCTCTATTTGATAAGGGTTGGTGGTGGATTGAGGAGGAAGAAAGCAAGAAGAAGGAGGAGGAGGAGAAAATCCTAGGTGGTTTAACTATTTGTGCTGGAAAATGAGAAGGGGAAAAAGGGAATGGGTTCTCTCTTTTATAGAAAATGAAGCTGGGTCCGACAACTTACATGGTTTGTCGGGCTAGAAACATGTCTCTCGGTGTCTCGGATGAATTCGACAAAGAAGGAAGAAATGGTCGTCGAAATATCTAGTTTCCAAAATGTATATATTTCGCGGGTTTTGGAGACATTGAAAATAGTGTCTAGATTTTCATGTAAAAAGATTGTTTTGCCCCTATCATTGATAAAGTAGGGTTTCGGGGTTTCGAACGAGGACGAAGTAAATACAAAAGTTATAGAGATTAACGAGATAAATAAAATGGGATGAAAACACTAGTCATAAGAATCGCGAGTAATCCCCCAATCACATGCCAAGTCACTAAAAGAACCCCCAAAGGGTCCCACTAATCACAAAGGCACTCAAAACTATTATAAAAGCTATTCTAATCCCAACTTAACCAAAATCCATTAATCACACTTAGAACTAAAACACAACTTAATTAACGCTAATTGATGTCACTCGGGTCGGGGTCTTACATTAATCTACTTTTAACTTTATTAGTGAGAGCTTCAAAGTTCAAATTCCTCTTTTTTTCTGATGGATAAAGGATTTTCAAGGTATTTTTCATCCTTATCCATAATTTTCATGCCAATAATGGAAAATAATAAGTATTTTTCATCCTTATCCATAATTTTCATCCATAATTCTCCTTGGGCAAAGATTTGATGAAATGGAATAGAGAGAAGATAAGGAAAGTGGAAGAGGTCATTAGCTCAACTAGGGCTGAACTTGCTCACTAATGCAGATGCCAAGACTAAGAGTGAGAGAGGTGAGATCTCTCTCTCTCTCTCTCTCTCTCTCTCTCCCATAGTGTCCGAGTTTTACGAATGGGAGGGGTAGATGTCACTACGTCAAAAAACCCATAAAACGACGGGCTATGGTTATCGATTTATTGAAACAACGACTGCTTACGCCGTCGAGATGACCGACGAAAAAAATGGCGTCGTTTATTATAATCGACAATCGATGGCCGTCGGTAAATTTAAAATTATCGTCGAACATAGACAGTCGCGGTTTTTTACGGTCATTAACTGTCTTTATTTATTTTTTGGGATGTAGTGAAAATAAAATAAAACGACAGGCCATGACCGTCTTTTTTTTAATAATATTTTTTTTTAATTATTATTTTAAAAAACCTGCAATTAATTTTAAAAATTGAATAGAGTATCAATCATAGAACCATCCATTAAAAGTGCTCAAGTGAGCTAAAAACACTGGTAATTAAAAGTTCATCCATCCATTTAATATGTAAACTTACATCATCAAAATTTTCACGAGCGACAATAAACTTAACAAAAAATACATATTTCATATGACCACTACCACGGTTCCACATATGAAAGTAAATCCAAAAAATCAAAATCATTGACATATGTCATTGTTTGCAGTAAAATTATTCGGGCATAGTTCTAAAAATCGACCATAAAATAATATCGCCTAGAGTCAAATCCCCAAAAGTCATGTCTCCGCCCAACAACAATTCATCAGCCTTCAAGATCCCATCTATAACAATCCTATAGTAGCCCCCCTCATCGATCGACAAACTCATCACAAGGCCAACCGCAACTGTAATCTCCTTCCTCAAATATGAAAGCAGCCTACACAAACCCTCTCTTGTATGTGAGGTGTTGCTCTGGTTCATGCCCGTGCGTACCTCCTCACGCGGGGAACCATCCTGGGTCTATTCAAAGTAATAGAAATGCATGGTATTAATAACTCATCAATGTATCTCGTCAATTTAAGTAATTCATTAAATTGTTGAATCAATTATGTAAAAGAAATTACTTTATACCTAAGATGAACTCTCATGACAAGTGGAAGAATGTTGCATCCCACCTTCGGAAAGAACTTGTTTGATCTCATCAATTTCCTCTTTCAACCGTTTCACTTGAGTCTGAAGGTGTCTATTGGCTTCATGTTCCTTCTCCAGGGATCTCTTATAACGAGCCAAATGTTGTACGGCTGTCTTCGACACACCCATGCCTAAGCTGAATACACATCCTTTGCCATCACGACCAAAGACCTATTAAAATATATATATATATATATAATGTCAACAATAACCTACATTAAAAGATACTGCAATTAAAAGGTAAAAGAATATGTTCTTTTACCACAAATATTTCTCTCTGTATTTCACTGTCTAACTGGATTAAATACTACTACTACTGCAGTAGAAACTCATAATCAGTAATAGATTACCAAAGTTATAATGTATAACTTTCAATTTCATCTGAACATAAGCACCAGTCGTTGGCTGACATTTTGAAGTGGTTTTTGTTAGTTTTTTTACAATTGAGATTTGAGAAGTAGTTTAATTTTAAAACCTCTTTCATGCATGTTTCTGTTATAATGTTCAGGCTGTAAAGCTCATGACTAAGATTTGGCTTTGGTTTTTTCTTATGACTCATTCAGGAGTTGCCAATGCATCAGCACAGCGATGCGGTTAGTAGCATGGTGTATGAAGCGAATACGAAAGTGAGGGATCCAGTGTATGGATGTGTGGGCGCTATCTCATCTCTACAGCAGCAGGTAGATGTCCTTCAAACGCAGTTGGCACTGGCACAAGCAGAGGTGGTCCACATGAGGATGCGCCAGGCCACATCCTTCTCGGGCCTTGCCGGAAACTCTGTTGAGAGTGGCTCGCCTTCCTCAAAGCTAACCACTCACAGTCACTCCAGATCCTTATTTGCAATGGATATGGTGGTTGACCAGACTAACAAATGAAATAAATAAACCTAACAATGACTTCTGTAGATTAATGAAGTGGTCTTATTACCTTGTTTCTACTACTGACTGCTTCTTACATGTGATTTGTACGTTTTAGTGACTGCATATAAATTGCAATATATTGCGTTTGATGAACTTTAGATTATCTTGGAAGTTCATCCTATTTTGAGGTTTCCTTTTTTGTTTATCTATTTAATTTTTTTACCCCGGATCTATTTAAAAGAAATATACCTTTACAACTGCATCATTGTCTATATCACTTTCCACCATGGATTTATCAGATTCACGTGCTGTAATAACGGCATCCTGCAAATTAAATGATAAATAAGAGGCAATTAAATGGTTTTTCTGCAAGGAAGAGAGTAACAATGCAAGCTTTTTTGTGATACTATGTCTCGTCTGCAAGCTTTCTAATTTTGGATAATATTACAATGATGCCATTGCATAGTTCATCACTTTGGCTCAAAAGGGAGCATAATCACATCTTTCTCATGTCATTATAAAGCAATTAAATAACATGTGTGATCTTCCTCAAGCCATTATTAAGTTACAAAACGAAGGACAGAACATCATCATTATCTTCAATAACTCAACTACACAAAACCCAATCCATGTTTTACCATTTGAGCCATGCATTCAACTCTCCATCCTTTCAAATTCATATCATTTCTTCCAGCCAAGTAGCAACAGCCACAACCGGCTACCACCACTAGAGTAACCATAGCAAACCACCATCTCATCTTCTCTATCATCATCTTTCACCCAACCAAAGACCCACCTTTACTAAATAGCACCAAACCCACTAACCCAAGATACTAGTCCCACCAATTTGTAAAGATTCGCTATACACCCCTTTTAATCTCTTTGTAAAGAACCCCCCAAGCTATAATATCAATAATAGTAAAAATCTCCTCTCTTACTTAAAATGTTACAAAATAGTCTTTTATGTCAAACTTTTTATATTTAATTCCAAGCAACTTTCAGTGTTCATTTTGAATACTTTTCCAAAGACCAGAATCTATATATTTATTTATTTTGAAAAGATGGATTCTCCTTCAAAGAAAAAAAATTCCAATTTCAAAATATTCATTTAGTATTTTGTGTGTGGCCCACCAAAATGGTCATCGGAACAATCTGAACACAGTGAGGTGGTTCATTGTCAAAAAAGAATACAAATGGTCCAAAGTGAGTTTCCCAAAAAGCAGAGGTAGATGTAAATATACACATTTATATACTTTTATGACTAACCCCATATTCTACTCTCAGATGGAAGTAAGGATAGAAACGGGTTGGAACACTAGATCTACTTTGGCAGTAGCATAGATGAAAGATGTCAATGGTTTCAAATCCAGTCATGTGCCAATACCTAACCAACACCAAACAAGCCTACCCTGAATCAATTTTTCACACTTGAAAACTAAAAAATTTAAAATACACATGATGGCAACAACCTTCTTTGGTATGGTTTATAGAATGATAGGTGGCAGAGTTACTGAGAAGAAGATGAAATTAAATGGGATTTAGTGGAAAAGTAGAATTTAGCTCAAAGTGAGTTAAGTACAAAATCCCAACCAGAATCAGTGGGATGGATGGCATATTGGTGTGTTAACTAGAAATTTGGCACATTGGTGTGTTAACTAGAAATTAATGTAGTAACTATAATTTGAAGTCATACAATAAGAAATCAGCAGTGGAGTTAAGTACAACCATCAGTTGTATTAACTTTATAACATAAGAATAGAAATTTAGTGATATCCATCTAATTTAATTAGCACAATCTGATTTCCACTAATACATACTAATTGACTTAAAATTTTGCAGATATGGAACAAATTCTATCATTCTCATTCATTTATTTATTCTCATAATAGATAGAAATCAATTATAACCATGTTGGTATTTTCATTGGCAAAAGAAATCAATAAAAAATTATAATACCTGAACAAAAGAAAAAAAAATTGCAGATATGCGTTTTTAAGATTAAAAGGTGCCCTAAAGATTAAAAGTGAAAGGTTCTCACCACTTCGGGGCTCGATGATGACCCATCCTTCGTTTTGTGTGTTGCCAAGAAGCCATCTGTGCGAGTGATGGGCTCATTCGACTTATGTGCTTTCTATAAATAAAAAGAAAGTAACAATTGGGTATATTTGGTAAGATAATGTGAAATGAAGATGTCTTATGCAAAACAAATAATACTTACCAACTCAGCGGCCACACTAGCACAGCCCTTCCTACCCGTTGTGTACAGGCTCTTCATCTTCGACCTAGATGTCCTATCAACTTTACTAGTAGCTAGGGCTGCCTCAGTTGAGGATATGTCTACAAATCTAAGGCAGTCTTCTGTCTTAACATATTTGGGGACATGACTCGTCTTCTCCGCATCTGTGAGATATATGTATATGTGATCACATCGGAGAACGAAGTTCCAATCCTTCCATAATTTATTCGCTCTGGCATGATATGATGTTTATGGATCAGACCTATGGTGTAGGTGCCCTGCAAAGATTGTGTAGTGGGGGTTATGAGTTTAATGAAATAATCAAATTATGAAACTACTTTAAATTAAAAGTTGCATAAGTACTCTGATGAGAGCCTAAAAGGTACATTTTAGGCCCCTTAATGAGGACTTGGTTATACCGTCGAAAGAGATTAATTAGCTTAATTATGTTATTTTATTGTTTGTAGGTACTACAGATGCAAGGAGCGAAATTCAGAGCTAAAATGGAAGAAATCTCACAAAGCATGACAAACCGGAGTTGCAAGTAAGAAAGAGTGTCAAATATGGGAAGAGACTCAAATAAGAAAGCACAGCAAGAGTCCAAACATGCCTTGGACGTCCAACATGGGTCCCACTCACCCCATAGCATGCCAACATGAAAGTTCTTTTAATTGCATCATTATTCTCGAAATTTTCAGGGGTAGCAACTTGAAATGGTCATAACTTTCAACTCGAGTGTCGGATTAGTGTAATCTACATACTGTTGGAAAGCTCTTTTCGAGTAGATATCCGTGGAGTCCAAGATTATATAAATCGGAGCTATATCGAGGGAGATATGACCTCACGAAGGTCATTGTGATGAGTCCTGGCGTCCGGACGCCCGGAGGCAAAGAGGTATGCAGGAATTTTTATTCCTGGAGTCCGGACACCCGGAAGCTGGCGTCCGGACGCTCAGACCGTCTAGGAGTCCGTCCCCTGCACGTTTTAAAGAACTTTTTCATCCCAAAACTTATAAATAAGAGCTCAAACTCATTTTTGGGGATACACATCTTAGGAGAAGGTCTGGAGCAAGGTTTTGGAGCTTTTGGAAGCATGTCTATGGCGATTTCATCATAGATTCTTCGTCAATCGTCTTCCATGCGTAACAAAATTCTTATCTTTGGGTTGCGATGAAGCCCTAACCTTTTGTTTATGGTGATGTATAGGTTTAGGGTTTATTTTAAACGCTTTTGATTATATGACAAGATGTTAATCCATTGATTGGATTTTATGAATGCAATATTTCTTTCTTTGGTGTTTTAATCTTGTAGATTTGAATACTAAGTCATATAATGATGCTTGAATGAATGTGTTTGTTAGATCTAGGATAATCTATGCCATAGAGATAGGTTATGCCCTGATTCACATCCACGTCTCTTATTTGTTGACTCTGAAGGTTTGTAACCAGGACGAGTCTCTATAGCGTTGACAGTAAAACCCTAGGCCTATACTTGCCATTGTGCGAGGTTAGAGTGGATTCGTACCCTTAGATCTTTTCTCTGATTAAATCAAAGTTGTCTTTAATTTGTTAATTTAGAAATCATTAATTTGTTAATCAAAACCAATCAACCCATTACTTCATTTTCTAATAGGATTAGTTTAATAATCAGAACTTTGTCTTATACTAGGATTAGTTTAGGAATTTAGGAAACAACGCAACTTAGCCTTTTTGTCCCAGTGGATACGATACTCGGTTAACATCTCTGCTTTTGCAAGTAGAGGTAGTGGCGGAGAATAATTTATAATTGCAACCCTGTTTTAGGATTGATCATACTCACACTAACTTCTTTCCAAATTTTCTCTTTAAGCTCACTGGGTACATCCGTCCATACAACATAAATGGGGGCACATAGGTCTTCACCAGACGCCCTATTAAAGAACTCAATTGGGCAGCCTCTTGACCGATAGGCTGGTCGTTCTCGCCAAAAGTAACAGGGATATGGACGCCTGTTTCAAAGTGTCCAACTTAAGCATTAGTTTATTAAGAAGATACAAAAGAAATATCTTTAAAATGGTTGCTTAGAAATATGTACTATCGCGGGAATTACAAACCGATGGTGCAGATGCTGGCACCGAAGAACAATGTCCCAATGATCCATCATATGCCACAGTGCCCGCAAACCACAAATGTAAAGTTTGAATAATGAGTTTTCATGAACTTGTCCCTTGCCAAATCTACAACAATACAAGTAGGGGCAGCTGCCCACTAAAACAAAGAAGGGTGCAGTAAAGCCTCATTTGCCAACCTGTTTGCAGGCCTAGTCCCAGAAATCTAAAGATATGAGACATGTAAATTTGCATAAAGGGGTGAGAAATACAATTCAGCCATCTTATTTTCAGCTGCCAGGGTGGCAAGTAAGATGGATTCAAAAAACATTGAAACACAGCAAAAGAAGTTATTTCAAAGGAAGCTTATTGACATGAACTGGTCACCTTAAATTACAGAGGGTTGTTTTCTTCATCATCACCAATGAAATTGTCCTCTATGATGTCATCATGTAATGCTTTCGTTGAAGTGTTTTCATTCATTCTTGCCGCAAAAATTAACGGATCATCATAAGAATCCACGTCCTGATTAAGTTTTTTTGGAACATCCAACACAACATGCCACTCATCTATAGGCCGACTTTGATCTTTGCAATAGAAGACTTGATAAGCTTCAGAAGCAAGAATAAACGGCTCATCCATATCTTTTGTCTTTCTTTGCAATTTTTTTAGGTTAACATATCTCAAGTTTGTTTCTGGATCAACTCTTTGACTATTTGCATCTAGACTCACCCAATCACAATTGAATACCACTACTTTGAAGTCATGGTAATCTAGTTCTAAAATTTGTTTGACGATGCCATAGTAAGTGACCACCTGAGTTACAAGTCTAGTGTCCTTGATACTAGACCTAAACTTAGCTATAGCTTTTGTGGAGACTCCGTTGTTCTATGTTGTTTTGGTCATTTCTAAATCCGCTGTACAACAAACAAATCCATTTATTGCATATGCAATGTATGACATTAGCTTCAAACTTAGGTCCATCAGCAGTCCTTTTCAAGACACTATTTTCCTCATTTTGTAATTGTTGTCTAAGTCAAGGAATGTAATCCATTGGCTTTTCTGTTCTTATGGACCGTCTCCAATGTTGACATTGTGATGGGTGTTCCTGTACGTAACTAATGTTGACATTGTGATGGGTGTTCCTGTACATAACTATCATATTTCCTGCACATAAATTGACTACAGACGTTAGATGTGCTGTATGGTTTTTTTTTTTTTTTAAGCGATGAACAGAAAGATTAATCAGATTTTTCTTACTCTTCCCACACAACATTCTCCATAGACATGCACAATACCCATTTACGTGCTTGCTGGTACTGCACATTCTCAAGATATTCAATCTTTCCCTTTTTATCGATCGAGAAGGCACATTCATGATCATCATCCAACCACGTTTCCCGTCCTTGCTTATGGCTTCCTTTTGTACCATCAAGCATGTAACTCATGGCATACATCATTGCCTCATCCAAAAGGAAGCACTCTGAAATAGAACCCTCTGGATAGGTATGATTCACTACATATCGTTTGTATGTTTTCATCATCCTGTCACATGTCTATTTAATAAGATCTCAACGGTGAACATGAATAAGGGAGAAGAAAAAAGAAAAAAATAACTTTAACTATAATTTTGTCTTACCGCTCAAAAGGGTACATCCATCGATATCTAACAAGCCCGCATACTTGTGCCTCCCCTGCCAAGTACTCAACCAGGTGCATCATAGATACGAAGAATGAGGGTGGGAAGTATTTTTCGAACACACATAATGTTTACACAACGCTAACTTTCATCTTCGCCAATTCTTCATGATTGATACTCTTTGAACACAAGACATTAAAAAATATCGATAATTATTGAATAGCAGCGCGTAATGACTTGTGACCTTCAAATGTGTGCATCAACATCACCGGTAATAGTTGTTGCATGAGAATATGATAATCATGGGACTTAAGGTTTTTTAGCTTCAAAGTATCCAAGCTAACATTATGTCTCCAGTTCCCACTATACCCAATAGGAACCTTCAAATGGTATAAGGTTTTACATATCAATTCTTTCTCTGATCGAGATAGTGTGTAAGGAGCATCTGGATAGCATTCTTTTCCACGGGCCACAACTTTTTCTTAATCTTCATCTCTTTTAAGTCTTGGCGAGCTTGGAGACCATCTTTTGTCTTTCCCTTTACGTTCATGATTGTTTCAATTAGAATCTCTGCCACATTTTTCTCGATGTGCATCACATCCAAGTTATGACGAAAAGGCAAATCCTATAGAAAAGATATTCTTATTAGTATCCAAGCCTTTTATACCATGTTACTGTAAATTTAAGATACATGAATGTCAAACATACCTTCCAGTATGGCAAGTCAAAAAAGATTGATCTCTTCGACCATGCAGTGGAATCACACTCATTAGTAGACCTCTTCCTCTTCTTACTCTTTCCAAAGTTATTTTGATTAGTCTCCATTTTGTTTAACACTTCTGATCCACTTAAACGCTTTGGATGCCTCCTGTTTTCTTCATTTCCATTATATTGTGATTTTTGACTCCGGAAAGGATTTCTTAGATTTGGTAGGAATCTTCTATGCTCTATGTCAGCACACTTCTTTCCATGGTTTAACCACAATGAATTTGTTGCTTCACCACACACAGGACAACCAAGCTTTCCTGCAGTCCTACAACATGATAAATGACCATATGCCGGAAAATCATGTATAGCCCATAGGAGAATTGCTTTCATTGTGAACCTACTCTTATTGTAAGAGTCATATGTCATGGTTCCAGTAGACCACAATTCATTCAACTTTCCGATCAATGGTTGCAAATAAATGTCAATATCATGCCCTAGACCTTTTTTTTTCTAGGAATCAACAATGTTAGCATTGTGAATTCCTTACGCATGCAAAGGGATGGAGGAAGATTATATGGAACAATCATAACAGACCAGCAACTATAAGCATTGCTCATGGTCCCCAAGGGATTGAATCCATCTGTTGCAAGTCCTAATCTAACGTTACGCGCCTCAGAAGCAAAATTAGAACTTTTACGATCAACTTCTTTCCAACATGATGAATCCACCATATGATGCATGATTGAGTCATTTGGTACTGAACTCGCATTTGCATGCCATGTCATACTCTTTGCAATCCACGGTACGCTATACATTCTTTGCAACCTCAGTGTCAATGGAAAGTACCTTAATTTCTTCTAGGGCAAACGACCACTTCTTGGCTTTGTGGGGTTTACTTGTTTCCATTTGCTAAGCTCACATTTTGGACAAGTATCCCTATTCTCATACTCTTTCCAGAAAAGTACGCAATCGTTGCGGCATGCATGTATAATCTTCTGCTCCATACGCAACGACCTGATCATCTTCTTGGCATTGTAGGTATTATCAGGCAAAGTGTTGTGTTCTGGCAGAATCTTTTTTATCATTTGTAATAACTCAGTAAAACTCTTTTTCGACCACTTATGTCTAGCCTTCGTACTCAACAATCCAACCGTCACTGACAATTTCGTATCTTCAATTTGACACGAAGGATATAAGGGTTGTATGGCATCCTCCATTAACTTCTTATATTGGATATTCTCTGGTGGGTTGTATGGCATCCTCCATTAACTTCTTATATTGGATATTCTCTGGTGAGTTATCCTGAGCTTGAACATATTCCTCGTGATTATCTTCATCCATGCATGCAGTTGCATTGCCCCCCCCCCCCCCCCCCCCCCCCCCATATGAGCTTCAACGTTGTCTACAACAGGAACACATGCAAACACATCATTCACCATATCAACCATTCTTGGAAATGCATTTTCATCGTGGTTAGTGGAATCCACGTTTAAATGACTTGAGGGATAGATTTCTCCATGGTGGGTCCATATCGTGTAAGATGTATCTACACCATCACATATCAAATGTTCACGAATATCTCTTAATGTCTTCTTGCCTCCTACTATATTACGACATTTTACACAAGGACAATAATACCAATCATCACCTCCTAATTTTTCTTTATTAGCTCTTAACAACTCTAAGAATTCTTCAACCCCCTGTAAGTATTCAATAGATAACCTTGGTGCAGTCATCCACTCCTTGTTCGAGGCCATATTCTGAAAAATAACCATTAGTAATTAAATTAAAAAATAACGCATCATAATTCATCCTCTTTGGAAATCCCCATTTTTATATGCTTTGGAAATTGAATATTTATATCATTACTCTAGTAAAAACGTTGGAGCAGAATCAAGGTTCCATCTATATTTGTGCCTTACATTCTAAACTTCTCACCCCTTTAGTGTCCTAAACCATTTAAAAATGGACCTCATATATTACAAGAATACACAAAATCATATATATATTTATATTTATATATATCCACACAAACATACATGGACAATTTTCATTAGTTTATATTGATGATAACATCCAGAAAGGGAATCACATTAACTTATGTAGATAAGATAAAGGTGTATGTGTGTGTCTATATATATATATATATATATATATATATATATATACATACAGAAACCACCATCTAATGCCCTTTCATTTAGTGAGAAATGAATCAAGGAATGAAGGCAGTAAACTCCTCTTTATCAAAGAAAGTCATATTCTAATACAAAGGCATTAATTGTCTCACAACCAAAGCACTTCTCAATACTCATTTGACCAAGAATCTGCCTTCTTATTCCAATTTCTTGGAATATGATGGTATGGCACAATTGATGACTCATCCATCTTCCTAACTTTTTTTAGGGTTGGCCAACCTCCAAGGAGGGTTAGAGCTTTCTTGTGCTCACTTAATGGCATTGAAAGAATCCGTCGGCCTCCATTGTTGAGTGGCTTGTATGAATTTTAAAAGGTCACATTCTAAATAGACTTCACAGCACAAGGCAAAAAAATGAAAGATGCTAAGACAATGCCACCATGTATAGCAAAAAAAAAAAAAAAAAAAAAAAAAAAAAACAGCGTGCTAATACTGTTAAGGCCTAGCTAAGAGAATGTGCTCTCTTAGTACATAAATAAATTGAATTTCTTAGTAGTAACTAAGTGCATGGCTTTCTTTCCTAGTTACTAAGCCAAGCCTTTCTCTTAAGGGGCTGACATCAGGTCTATGACATACATCATTGTAAGGGGCTGCATAATGCAAATGTTTGAAAATCAATGTGCGTTTTCTCCTCAAGTGTTAGTCATACGTAGGATCCCTCTTTCTAGCCACAGCTTCATCGTGACCCTCCAAACCCACATTGATTTTCAAATATTGTGATTGTTAGGCAGTACGACACAAAGGAGACTTGAGACCCAAGCCATTGTTAGAGATACCCACTTGAGAAATCATGGTTTTAAAAGACAAATGGAAAACCACAAATGTAATGTGACATACAATGTTCCATCCAAATATTTCCACACACACTCGTCAAGCAAAATCAAGAAGAAGAAACAAGGTTTAAATCCATTCACCCATTCAGAAGGCTTGAAATCCTTAGGCATTTCTAATTTCTTTGTTTTTTCTTCATTCATTCTCTCGACTACAAATCTAAACCCTATTGCAAGAAAACAGTCACAAAATCTAGAAAACCAAAAACAATTATTTTTCTAATTTTTTCCTCAAAATTTCATAAAATTCCCATCAAATAGCTGCCAAAATATAGCTGTCATTTCACCAAAAACAGAGCAAATGCGCCCATGTATTTTATTTTGTGTCCATGCCTAATGTAGGTGGCATTGTGGCAAAAGGCAACCATATGGCCCAAAAATACAGTGGTGATCAACCTTAGAAATATGTAAGAAATATGTAAAGAGTTTTTGCATGGCCAAGAAATCATGGAGCTATAGGACTAAAGATAATCTTCATAAAAGATCATGAGTACAATATCTTTTGTAGATTGTAAGAAAAAAAATCAATTGTGAGAAACATTACATAAATACAGATGTGTGTGCATAAAAGGGTTTTGTAGATATAATACAATACTCAACCTTGAATTACATTTTTAATTGCAAAACCCTTGCCCTAGCCCTATGATTGAACTGTGCTTAAAAACTTCATTGGTGGTGGTGATGGATCCCATTCACAACCCAGCACAAATTTTTGCCATATTAGGTAAGTCTACTCTTTAAATCTTAATCACAAGTAAAATATGAGTTGAGGATTTTCAGCAAAAAAGAAAAAAAAAAAAAAACACCATACAAGTTGAGAATAAGATCCCAGAATTTTCACCATGGCTCTTCACAAATCATATCTCCATTAAATCATTTATAATAGTGCAACTGCTACTTAGAAAAGAGTAGCAGGTTCTCCAGTGCACCCATCACACTCACCTTACAATAGTCAGCCTATCATTTATGCATTAAAAATCATGTAGTCCAAAATTCAGATAAATATCTACATCAGCCGTAAATGCGGACAATGCACTTCCATTCAGTCTGCTAATTAGACTAGAAAGTACATAAATACATCCAAGCAGAAGAACATCTCACTAATCATCAAATTACAAAAGACACTTAGAATGCAGACAGATAGATTCACAAAGAAAGGAAACCAAAACTTTATACTCATTGTGAAGTCTATAAATAGTTGAACTCCTAAGCACACAACAACTAACCAAATTCTCTCCTCAACACTTGTACAGTAGTAGTGAACTGTTTTTGATATTAAACAACAGTTACAGTATGGCATACCTGTTGGGTTTTTTATTTCAAAAATTCTAAAGGTGGTTTTTGTAAAAGTTATTTTTTCCTTTCTTCTTGTTTACTTTATGGGTTGTGTAGGCTTTTGGAAACAACACATCCCACATTGCTCAAGTTCAACTTTTGAAGTAGGTTTATGTGTTTTCATTCCTTTACACTTTAAGAACCTTTGAAGGCTTTTGCCATGGGCCCTATGCGCGCCCGCGAGCCAGGCCTGACCCGGGGTGCTGGGTCCGGAAAACGTTTAACCGGGCGTGCGTTCGCGACGCGCATCCTGCGTGTATATCGCGCGCAGGGGGGGTGCAAATCCCGGTCGGCTGGCCTAGAGGGACCCATATATTGATATAGAAATGGCAACCTTTTGCCATTATTTTTAATTTTTAAAAACCAATCTTAAACGTTGATTTAATGATGATTTTAACGTTGATTTTTTCATTTTTAAAGATGTTTTAATCACTGTTTTAATGTGGATTAATGATATTAAAACGGAGAGGTTTTATGGCCCAACGGACTACTAATCCTAATTTAAATATTAGGGCCATCTGCGCTATTGAAAAACACAGAAAAATTTGTTTTTCCTCTTCTTCTTCTTCTTCCTGTTTTTTCCCTCTGAGCATTTGAAAAAGGAGTCTACGATATTCGGGCCTGCGTTGCGACCAAAGCCTGAACGAGGAGAAGGCCGTTGTATCCTAGGGGCAGTTCTGTTGAGAACCTTCGCAACTGGGAATAGAATCCAGGGGGCGGAACTCGTCCTAAAGAGAGCATCATCAGACGTGCCTCGGTCACAGAACTGTTGTTGTTGCTGCTCTTCTTTTCCCGCCTACAAATCACAGTTGTAGCCTTCTTCAATCGGGTACTACTGTTACATTTACATTCTGTTTGACAGAAGCATCTGTTCTGTAGCCATTAGTTTCTACAATACCGAAAAGTTACATATCCAAATTGGTGCTCTGTTTCATCTTTTTCATTGCCTCCATTGGGTACCCCACATGAAACCCATTTCCTAACATGAAGAAATCTTCTTCATATAGTTTTAGTAAATCAGTTTTACTGAAATCTGCTCTTACTCCCACATGGGTGAGTTTGAGCAAGTTTTTGGCAAACACGGCCGAACTCGGGTAGTGTGCTTCAAGTTGTCAACTCAGCTCAATTAGGGCGAGTCACCTTGAGTTTTTAGACTATAATTGGAATTTCTTTGGACATAAATAAATACCTCTAATCCAAGGATCCTTTAATTGAAACTGGAATTATCTGTTTGGTGGGTCATGAATGATGACACTGGCATTGGACATTCAAACTCAAATAACAACTTTAATCTATTAAATCATTGAACTACATAGAGGTGACATTCTACCTTAGAAAGATGCAGTGCCCCAAAGAAGACTTCTAAGTAGGTTTCGTTTTACCACGTCCAAATGTTCTGCAAGTTTTAAATCTAGGCAATTTCTGGCCATTTTCACTCAAGCTTGTATATAGACTGACAATTAGATTAATTATATGTTTTGCATGTAATTAACTCATTCTCTTTTCTGAGTTATGTGAGAGATCCTATTAAAGTTCACCTCGTGTAGATCATGGAGGGGTTGCCAGGGCAAAATATACTTAAATATATATAAGGAATAATGTATTTTCTAACATATGGTGACAGAATTTTTTATATGAGGCCCCTCCAGGAAAGTTTTCTAGGTCTGCCCTTGAGATTCTGTGAACAAATCTAACAGTGCGCACAGGTGAAATTGACTTGAAAATTGATTTGAAGTGAATTTAAGAAGGTTTAGAACTTCATAGGGTTGAATTTCAGGAACATGGGTGGCTCGTATTAAGGTTCAATGGGGGCTGTACATAATTAAAGTATTGCATCTCTGCAATGTCCACCTAAATTAGGATATAATCTGAGAGAAAAATGCAGTAATTTTACCATTAAAAAAATGTAGTAACTTTGAGGAGTTTGGACCACAAGCTCTCATGACACTGGTGATTCTCTAGGAGCGAGGCTCACAAGTCTCAGATTTCATTAACATTTTCTTACTGAATATCCATATGAAACCCATATCTTATCTTCATCAAATTCTCATATTCAGTTGAGAACTCATACTCACAAAAGATAAAGAGAAAAATCGAACAGAAAATCCGTAAAACCCTAAAAAATTCGTAATTTGGAGGTGCTGGAGAGACAAAGACACAGGAGGTCCAGAAAAATGAAGACAGAGGAGACAGAGGATGGAGCCTTGCTTTGGAGAAGACAGAGGATGGCTTCGTTGCTTTGGAGATAAGGAAGTTCAGAAAAATGAAAATGGAGAAGACAAGGGATGGGCTCGCTGCTTTGGAGATGCTGGAGAGATGAAGACGAAGGAGGGGATGCAAGTATCCTGTGAGAGATGAGATGGGTTAGGGTTCAGCCATTTGTGACCTTGATGGAGGAGGAATCGTCTATTGGAAGGAGCCAGCGTAGATGGTGGTGTTGGAAGAGGGGACGGATTGGGAGGGTTTTTTTTTTTTAGGGAACCAGCGGGGATATGGGGTTTTTGCCCTTTTGCAACATGAGTTGCCCTAGACCGTCGTCAGGTGCAAATAACCCGTCACAAAAATGTGACAGCCACTATTAGTCGAGTCTACAGTCAATCATGTGTCGGGAATTTCTTCTTTTGACGTACTGTGTGAGAGCAATGAGACCTAAGGGTAGATAGTAGGCTAAATGTTAGAGGGTTTGGCATCTTTATAACAAGTTGCCCAATTTCCTACATAGTGAAATCCCCGTAGCCCCGTTGACATAGGCAATTGCCGAACCACGTAAATATGCTTGTGGTTGTGATTGATCGTGTGTGTTTACCCTAATTAAATCGCCAACATGGGGTTCATGCCACAGACCAAGTTTGGCAATTAATTGACGAAACACATCACATGCAAGAGGTCTGGTGAATAAATTAGCATGCTGCTGAGAAGATGTCACAAACCATGTAACCAAAGTCCCAAGAACCACTTTTTTCCAAACAAATGGTAGTCCACCTTTATATATTTAGTTCTTACATAAAAGACGGAATTGGTAGTCATATTCAAGGCACTAATGTCATCACAGAATAATGTAAGAGGTTGAGGAGTGGAAATGCCATTAGCTCCTAGGAAAAAACAGTCTAAATGAGTCCAGCCGTTGTAGAGGCCATAGCCCGATACTCAGACTTGGTGCTAAAACGAGCAACTGTAGATTTATTTTTGGCACTCCATGAAATGCACCTAGCACCCAAAAAGAGGCAATAACCAGTTGTAAAATGATGAGCTAAAGCACATCTAGCTCAATTTGCTTCGGAAAATCGATATAAACCAAGGGAACTGTTGTGGAGAATATGAACGTCCAAACCCAAAGTTCCCTAAATGTATCTTATAATACGTTTAACTACTTGAAACTGACCCATTGCAGGTTCCTCCGTAAATAGACACGCATAATTGACTAAAAATGATAGGTCAGACTGGTTTAAAGTAAGATATTGAAGGGCACCTACGATACTCCTGTAGTGAGATGGATTAGGTTATAAAGCATCATTTCCTTAAGAAGAAGCTTGGTGCGGATGGCCATAATAGCAGTAGTGCTTTTGCATGTGAATCCATTCATGACTGGAAAGTAGATCTTTGACATATTTTGATTAAGATAAAGACCAAAATGACTACTTTGAACTTGGATGCCAAGAAAATAATGCAAGGGCCCAATAACTTTCATTTGAAATTCAGTGCTTAAAATGGAAATAAAGGGGTGTAGTAACTCAAAATCATCTCCAATGAGGATAATATCATCAACATATAACAATAAGAGAGTATCCCCTTTGTTGCCCTTCCCACAAATAAAGAGAAACAGAAATACTACATATGAATCCATGATAAAGGAGAAAGATACTAGATTGATCGGACCAGGTCTGTGGAGTTTGCTTCAGCTCATATAAAGCTCTATTTAAATGGCACAACGTGTAGGTTGATTTTCATAGCTTTTTTCCTAACTTTCATAGGTAGCATTACTGGAATTGTCTTCTTTGTATTGAACCTGAGCAATATGATTAATAGATAAAGAACTGATTTTGTATGTGTTCGAATGGATGCGTTATGGGGTCCTACTTTCATATACGATAACTTTTGCTGGGTCATTGTAATTGAAAACTTTTTAGATTATTTTGGAAGTTGGGTCTTGGACACTTAAGTAAACAGCAGTGTTGATAACTCAAAAAGAACAAAAAGAAAAAAAAAACACAATAATAACAACAGTGTTGATAGGCCTAGTGTTGAAGAAACCATATTATTAGGATTAGTAGGACTGTTAGGATGTTGGTGATTAGTAGATTATCCTTATTCTTAATACAATGTTAGTTTGTATTTGCATTATAATCATCTAATGAAACTGATCGATGGTGAAATTATGGAAAATAGTGATTCTAGAAAGTTTTTCGTAGTTTATATAATCGGCCTTGGCATGTGGTTAGCTCATCTAACACTTGGTGTTATATGACTAGTCTACAACACTTGAGATTAAGGGTGTAAAGCGGTAGGGTTTGAGTTAGGTCCATAGAACGTACACACCCGACTTAAAATTTAAATACTGGATGAAAACCCGGACCGAAATAAAGGGCTTGGAACGGGACCAATTAAGGTTCAAATAATTATATAATGCTGTAATATACACTATATTTTTATATCGTAATTTATTGTATAAATACTTATGATTACGGCATTAGGTTCTGGGTTCTCATGTTTGAATCCCACGGACCTGAACACAGGCACAAATTTATTCAAGTCCATCCACTGGACTCAAACATCCTGAATGGTTGCAAAGTTAGACCCATGCTTGTGTTCATCAATTTGGGCTCTGCGGGTAATTGGGTATCCGGGAACTCGTTATTTCATTCTGAATAAAAGCTTAGCTAGAGACTGGACTAACTCTTAACAAGTCGATGGATACATAAATTTCATGAAATATAATTCATAAAGAAGTGGATATCTTTTGACCTATTGACAAGACCCTAGCCCGGTATTACAATTAAATCCGAGTTAACCCCAAGTCACGACCATATTGAAGTTAAAACAAAATTTACAAGGGATAACCTACGCTTATGCGGAAATATACACAATGATTTCATCTGCAATTGTTCACATTTACAAAGTACACACACAAGTCATTTACATAAAAGTAAAGTCCTTTATATACAATTAATGTACTCATGTCATCCAAATGCATATTTAAAATACAATGCAAGCATGACACTTATGAAACGTTTCAAAAACAATTTCCTTCCAAAAGTTTCCATTACTATTCTCACTCTCAAATATCACAATCGTATGATATCGTCTATCCCATTCAACTAGTCCTCCTGGAGGAGCTGGAGCGGTCTCCTCCACTAGCGTTGCGGCCTCGACAGGACTGACACGGGCAGCTGGGCCTACAATGTCATCAATAACACTGTGAATACGACGATTCAGTAATGTACAAACATATTATGATTGCACATGCTAAAATACACATTTAATCTATCTAAATTTAACATTAAATAAATACAGATAAAATTTAAAATCAATAAGACTCATTTTCAAATTTGGCAACTACAATAACATTTCATTTCAATTTGCATCTCCCAACAAGGAAGGAATCATCTTCCATAAAGGAAGGAATCATTTATACAAATATCAATATTATGGGATTTATCAATGCCCGGGTCAAGGACTACTGATATCACCACAGAGCTCCGGAACACTCCCAAATCATCTACTGCAGTAGGAATAATCATTCATTTATTTCAACTCTTTAATGAGCATTAATAAAATATCTATGCAGTGCCAGACTCAAGAGTCAATACAATTCGACATATTTAATCCGTTTCAAATTCAATTTAACGAAATAATCCTTTTCAGCGAATCGAATTTACCTCGGTTAATTACGGTCATCTTTCCAGAAGCTCACCATTTCTTTCTAATCCTGCATCTAAATTCAGTCAACCTCTCACTCAGTTAATCCCTGTCGCGACCCCAAGCCGAGGACCGGGCCCGTGACAGATTAATTTGGAATTGATTGAAATTTCCCACAAGTTCCCGTGGTGAGGATCCTGAGACACGATGACTAATTCACATGTTCAAGTTTGCGGAAGCGTGTAGCAAATCACATCACTGACAAAGTATAAATAATATTTCCAAATGCATAAGTAAAATAATATCAATATCAAGATATCAGAATGAGGAACTATAACATGGCATTCTCATAGTAATTCAAGTTTGGAAGTTAACCCAAAAGTATACGGGGATTTCCGGCCACGGAACTGGACACACACGATGTGTAATAGAATACACGACTAATCTGCAGATAGTCAACATGTTTAAGGACCCCCGAACAGTGGATCAGACTGAAGGGGCAGTCCAAGCTCAGTGGATTCACTTGAATTCATGAATGCACAAAACACGCGATGCACGTTCTAAGCAAATCGAAATAAATGGGGAAATCAGTTGTCAAAAACAAGACAAGGCACAGCTAGCACAAGGGCATAAATCATATGCACACAAACTGAAGAAGCGATCCCCTTTTTAATACTTGAAACAAGTCTTCAAACAAGCTTATACTTGAATTCAAAACAAGCGCACGGTGATACTTATTGTACCAAAACAAAAGTTCAAATATGAAGTCTATCAAGCATATGTTGAGATCATTCATTGACCTTTGTGTAATTGAAACTCAAATACAGAAATAAGATGAATTGGTGTCCCCGAAGTTAAACTACATTTCAGGTTTCCAATTGCACAATGTCAATTTAAAATCCTCAGCATAGACTAGTTTTTCAATCTTCAAAAACACCCAAATGAAACCAAAACTCAGTCTAGAAATCTACCCAAGTTCACTCGAGCGATCATCCCTTCGCTCGAGAGAACCTTGTGGTCACTCTAGAGGACACGCTTCTATCTACCCGCACCAGGCAATCGAGCGACCAGGCTTCTTCCTGTGCTCGTTGGGTGCAGAAATGCACTCTATTTCTTTGCATTTCCTGAGTCTCCTCTTCCCTTCTTCTCATTTATGGTTCACCTGCACTTCCCTGGGCCTTCATGCTCTCTAAGGGATCAATTCAAGCATTTTCAAACAATTCAAAATCATTCACATCACAATATAAGACCATTGAATTCCCATTCCTTCATCACAACAATCCACACCTTTCAAACAAAACATAAGCTTACTCTATGTAACTGAAATTACAGAAGTTTAGGAAAACAATAAAACCAATGCATGTAGAAGAATGGAGACTGTTGGAAAATAGGTGGGTCATTCAGATAGGTTTCAAAAACTTTTGACCCACTTGATGCAGGGATCAACTATCTAGAAGGCAACAAACTCAATCAATGATGCAATCCCTCAAACTCATAAATCATGTACAGCAATATATCCTATCTAGAAGATAGAAAACAGCACCTAAACATGCAACCACGAAATCTACAACATACAAGGATGTAGATTATACCTTTGGAGCTTTGTAGTGCTTTAATGGAGAAGTTGATCTCTTTCTTTGATGATGAACACCTTCACTAATCAAATCAGAATCTCCAACACCTTTTGATCTTCCACGCTATGACCCGTATCAGATTCTCTTTTCTCAAGAAGATGGTGGAATATCTAGGAGAAAAACCCTAAAGGAAACTAGAAGAGGAAAGGGAGGAAGAGATGCAACACTTGCACTCATATAGGGGGTTGGGCGTGAATCCCTTGATGGAGTAACATAGAGGACATCCAAGAGGGGTTAATTCCTCTTTATATAACCCTCAATCCCACCTCTTTTCCTATTTGAAATAGAAGTTTAACTCCCATTACAAAATAGTAACCTTCTCCCTTGCTAGTTGCCATAGAAGTCTCACTTCCACAATAATTAGTAGTTTTCTCCTTTCTAATTAAAATAGAAGTCCTACTTCCATTAGTAACTTACTATTACCACTATTAGAAGTCTCCCTTCAAATAGAAATAGTAACCTTCTATTTCCTTTTAGAGTTTTACTCTAATTAGTATCTTTCTAATATCTTGGGCTAGCGTGGGGACCACTAGGGATTCCTTAGAAAGTTGGCTCCAACTGGGACACGCGACCCCACATCTCATGTGCAATCCATGCCCACAGTTAATTACAAATAACTCCACTATATAAATGCAATTGAACTCCAGTCTTAGGAATATATTACAATGAAGACCCTAAACTTCTCAATTACCACAAGTAGGCCCCTCCATCTATATCCATGGATCAATTGGACCTGTCCACCAAAATAGATTCATATCTTATTATCCTTGAACCCCAATTAATTATAGTGATCATTTGGTACCGATCCAATTAACTCTTAATTGGAATGGATGTGCACTTACCAATGATAAATCCATTAATTGGCACAAGGGGATATTAAAGATAGATTTCATCTTAACCATTGAATGTTCCCACAGCTCTACTACCACGTACCCAAATCACCGAGGTGTTGACCTACAATTGGCCTCACTCATTGGTGACTCAAAGGAAATGAATAGACAGAAACTTGAGTTCATTAATGTCTCAGGATTATGAACCTATTGCTAGGGAATTATGAGAGCATGCCTTAAAGTTAAGACAGTGTATATAAGGTGTTTCTCATGGTCCTTCAATACATCCAATGTACTGAAAGTCCTGAGGATCTGAACCCTAGAGGGGGGGTGAATAGGGTGAGCTTCATTTATGACCAATTTTAAACAATTTTAACTTCTTTAAAACAAACTAGTCACAAGTGATGATTAATCATACAAGATGCGGAAGCTAACAAAAGAATCACCACAAAGCAATCACCATCACACAAGGATTTATAGTGGTTCGGCCTCAATGCCTACATCCACTACCGGCTTGTGAACCAACACCCCACCGGATTTCCACTATTTATGTTTTTCAATAGGCTAAGCAATAACCTTTACAATATGCTTTTCAAGCTTAGCAATAACCTTTACAATGATGTTTTTCAAGGCTCAACATCAACCTATACACTATGCTTTTATAGGCTAAGCAATAACCTCTTCAACCATAGGTTGGTTATCTCACTAAATTAGTGTCTAACATACACTTGATGGAGATTCAATTAAGCTCATTACATTTGCCTCTAAAATAGGCGGATATAAAAATGAAAATCTAATACACACACTATGAATGCAAAATGAAAGTACATGATGTGTGTGTGATGTCCTCAATCATTTTGAAAATGAAAGCTCATAAATGTATGCCTAAGGCTTTTGAAAGTTTTAGTTCATAAAAACATTTATGATTGAGGAAAGAATGCAAGTCACATGTTAAAAGTAACAACTTGTTAATGATGTCAAAGATTCACAAGTTGTATGAAATTAATTAGCTCTAAACATGTGATGCATAGGGATGTCAATCAAATCAACAATGTAGCTCATAAAACATAAAAATAGATTTGATTGAAATTAGGGGACAAATCATATGTAATTATAAATACAACTTGAAAAAGATATACCTATCAAAGTAAGGCAAGTTATAAACTTTAAAACAATAATACGCATATGATTTGTAAAGATGTTGAATCCACAACATAAGATATATTTTGAAAGAGATTTTCTTATGATGAAAAACAACACCCAAAGATTCAACCAAGTATATGAATCATGTTACATATAATTTCAAAGATTATTTCATTAACATGATCTACTTAGATTTCCCAAATAAAGTACTACTTGGATTGAATCAATGGTGATGCATCCAAAACAATAGATCAATTCAAAATATAAAACATGCTAAGGATACAACACATCATAGGTTAACATGCTACTAAAGATTTATCAAAGATAAAACAAAACATGAAAACATATGATTTGTAAAGAAGTTGAATCCAAAATATAAGATAGTTTTGAAAGTGATTTTCTTATGATGGAAAACAACAACCAAAGATTCAGCCAAGTATATGGATCATGTTACATCTAATTTCAAAGATGTTTCCATTAACATGATCTACTTAGATTTACCAAAGATAAAGTACTACTTGGATTGAATCAATGGTGATGTATCCAAAACAATAAATCAATTCAAAACATAAAACATGTTAAGGATACAACACAACATAGTTTATCATGCTACAGATGATTTACCAAAAATAAAACAAAGCATGAAAACATATGATTAAGGAAAGTAGAGCCTACTTGGTGATTTAACTTCATTAATCCAAGCTTTAGCTTTCCTAATGATCTCCTTCATCCCTTAGTTCATTTCCCTTGAATATGCCTCAAAACCCCTCAAGGAGGGCCTTAAAATTTCCAACTTTTAGCAAAGGAAAGAACTCATTTTTATAGCAAAAAGTGCCCAACGGCGACTAGTCCCCGGTCGACCTGGAAACAGGTCTCGGTCGACCGGGAACACACAACGGTCAGAAATATGACCGTTGGTGCACCAGGGCTGTCACGCCCCCGAACCGAAACCTCGGGGGCGGGAAATGGGATTAAGCATAAATGTATATATTTTACTTCTCCCAAGATCCGCGTGTGTGAAGACAACACGTTCTGAATATTTTGCGGAAGCATTTGTGGCGTTGCGACCCGAAGTCCGTGGCCATCGGATTCCGCGTCGCACTCAACCTTTAGCCCATAGCTATTATATCAAGAATCATATCAGACTGGAGTAATCATCACAATAATTTACAGAGCTGACAGTAACAGGATATTACATCCCCAAATATATTCAAGTTACAATTATCAATGTACATTAATTAAGAATCCCAAGAAAAAGGCTAACAAAAGCCATACAACAATAAGCTATAAACTACTACCCAAATGTGACGTAGCTCCGATGTCAGACTCAATGTCTACATGACATAGCCGACAAAACAACCTGCAAGGCATGGCTTCAAAGCCAACAAAACACTCAACTCGGGGCGAATAAATCTGAACCTGAGTACCAAAAGTAGTGGGTCAGACACGACGGTCTGGCAGGTGGATGAAAAGATTACAATATAGCGAATAATAATACAAATGATAAATCATGCTATTTGCTCAAAATGCTGCATATAATTATACGGGTGCAAAGTCGGGAATCTCGGGGAAAACTAGTATTCATTTCCAGCACGGGTAAAACATGAACATCTAATAAAACATGTATTCATTTACATCATCTATAATCATAGATATTTGACAATCGGGTATTCGTCTAAAACATGTATAAATATAGTGGTTTGACAAAACAAACGTTCATTTGAAACTTAAGTAAAACACAAGTATACAACAAATCAAGTATTCATAACAGTCTAGCAAAACCAATGTCCATTTGAAACATATGTGAAAATACGGATATTTAACAAACCGGGTGTTCATTTAAAACAAGTGTAACCCAAGAAATCTGACAAGACTAATGTTCGTTTAAACCTATTCCAAGATATGGATATTTAAACAAATCGGGTATCATGTAGAATAGGTATAAACATAGGAATCTGGCGAAACAAGTGTCATCTAAAATATATTTCAAACCATGGATATTTGACAAATCGGGTAATCATTTAAAACGTGTATAAACATGGGAATCTCACAAGTCAAATGTCATTTAAAACAAAGCACGGATATTTAACAATTCGGGTTTTCGTTTAAGACATGTGAAATCATATAAATCTAGCAAAAGCCATCGATCGTTAGAAACATATGTAAAAGCACGGGTATTCACCCAACCGACATTCATGTAAAACATGTACGTGTGCAAAGGACATAAAACAATATAATAGTGACTGAATTTACAATGGAGAGCATTAACACTTATCTAAATAACAACTTTCATAAAAGCAATGAATCATTTAACTGAAAACAAGTAAGCAATATAAACCATGTCGGGTGTCCAAGGAATCGGGAACTGGCAAGATGGCAATCACAAGAAGCTAAGTCCTCTATCACCGAAGTGACAAGAGCGGGACGTTGGTCTCAGTCACACAAGGTGAGGAGACTCAACGTAAATCATATATACAATAATAAATACACGGGAACGGGACCACGGTAGCGAACCGGGTATCGAGACGGGACCACGGCAATAACCGGGTATCGGGATCCAAACTGCAGCTGGCGGGACGGGAGAGGGATTTCCAAGTCAGTGGATCAGACTGACAAGGTATCCAAGCTTAGTGATGCCGACTCATAGGTTAAAACCAATCGAGACATATGCAAGTAATCAAGTACAGTAAATAAATGGGTAAACGGGGGTGCTCAAGGGCACGTAAATAAACGGGTAAACGGGGGTGCTCAAGGGCACACTGTCATTTCATCTCGGGCAATGCATTTCGGGACAATAACTGTTACCAAAGTAACTCCAATGCTTTCGGGGAAACAAGTAAATCAAGTACAATAAATAAACGGGTAAAACGGGGTGCTCAAGGGCACACTTTCATTTCATATCATGTGATGCAAATCTCGGGAAATGAGGAAATATAATGCACTATACCATTTTGGGAAGAATATTGATTGCAAGATCTACTTAAGTGAATAGGGGTCCCGTATGTCGATTATGATAATTACTTGGTACTCCTTGAGTTTGAAGACATTCCGGGCTCCTTATGCACTTTTACTATTTCCAAAATTTAACATGAGCTTATGGGTAGTTCTAGATGTTACAATAGCAAGAATCAAGATTATCAACGGTCCATCCTAGGTATGACATTAATTCGGAAACATCGAGCAACCTATTCAGTCACCGAAAGGAATAGAATTCGCGATAACCAAGGGAAAGACTTGTGTTTAGATATAACGAAGATATCGCGTCGTTCCATCCCGTTCAAGATTGAAATGTATTGAACTTCGATGCTACCGAACCAACCGTGAAAAGCATCGGCTCAAGACGCTCTCACATATGGTCGAGTGAGTTCGAGGAGGTTAGCCAAGGTCCACGAAGAAAATAAACCTCAAAACCCACTGGGTCCGATCGATCGGCCGAAATTTCTGTACCAGCGCCTTGAAACATTTCAGACAGGCCGCATCGCTCGAGCGAATCGAAGGGTTCGCTCGAGCGAACTCATCGGTCGAGCGGATATTTAAGTGCGTTCGAGCGACCAAGCTACTGGAATTCCCGTATCCCTTTCTGGACAGGTCGCTCGAGCGAACTGTCATGGTCGCTCGAGCGAACTGTCCAGAAACTGAATTCTGGGCAGTTCATTTCCCCTCTTTCTCTTCCTTTTTACAACCCTCTTTCAACCATCTTTATACATCAATTGAGGAGTCTAAAACTTGATTCAAATACCATCAAATGTTTCACAACCTCCATCACATTCCCCTCCATCAACATCACATTCAATCCAAGGAAAGCAAGAATGAAACCATTTCACATAAGATATAATTGGGACAAAACAAGAGGAATTAAGGCTATGAACCATCACATATCTATGACAATAAATGTACTATCAAGGCTCTTCATGAGCATTCATTTCAAGTCAAAGTAATAAATAAACATGTAGGGAGAAACAATAAAATCAACCACATTTCTATAAAACCATATGAGCAAACTTTGACCAAATAAAATGCATACCTTTCTACGAGATTTAACAAGAGAGAAAAACCCATGAATATGCATTTCAAAATCACTAGAATGTGGCAAGAAACATATGTGAAAACATATATCAAATTATCAAGAATAAGTAACAAAATTTAGGATTTCTCATAAAACTTTGATAACATTAAAACCATCCATTCATCCACTTGCCTTGGGTTAAGAAGATGCACAAATCACTCCACAAAAGCCTCAAAGAAGTCTCTAGCTCCAAACCCACCAAAACCCCCAAATTTTCCCATGAAAACCCTAGAAAATCCAATCCATTGCAAACCTCAATGAAAATCCATGAATGGAAGATAAAAATACTCCAAATGGTTTGGGAAAACAAAGATTAAAAGAAAGAAACCAAATGCTAACCTTTAAAGCCTTGAACCAAGAAGAAGAGCTTGAAAAGAGAAGTTGCCTTTGCTCAAAATCCATGAAAATAACATCTTTGGAAAGCTTGGAAGGTATGGAAGATGATGAGGAGATCAAATCTCCATTTACAATCAAGAGAAGCCAAGGGAGAGAGGAGAGAGAGAGTGGCTGAGAGAGGAGTGGTTCCAGCTCTTGCTGGAACCGTTGCAGGGAAATGGGTGAAGAGGAAGGAGAAGGAACCCATTTTATAAAGGGGTGGGTGTGGGCCCCACCTCACTTAAACTTCTCAAGGGAAAAACACAAGTTTCTGGGCCCCGGATGAAAACGACGAAGAAGACAAAATTCATCAGCGAAAAATCTACTTTCCAAAAAGTCTAATTTTGCCAAATTCTGAAATTTTCGAAATTAATGGACAGATTTGGTGTGAAAAGACTGTTTTGCCCTCAAGGCCAAGAAATCGGTTTTTGGGTTCTCAAATGGATATGGGATCAACATGAAAGTTGTAGGATTCCTCAAGATGAATGCAACGGGCCAAAAACACAATACGAAACAAATCGGGAAAATCTCACAAGTAAATACAAAGCCGAAAAGGGAACCCCCAAAGGGCCCCACAAGCTACCAAAGCACTCAAAAGCCCAAAACTAGAAGAAAAACCCTTCTAGCTCACAAACTCAACCCAACAACTACTAATCCCACTAAAAGGACTAATCCACAAACAAAACAACACTAATCGAAGAGATTAGGGGTCGGGTTCTCACAAGGGCAAATTCTGCCTGCAGTGTTCCCGGTCAACCTGGAACACAGCGTTTTCGGCCCGGGACCAAAATTCCCAAAATTACATATTTTTTGCATATTTCAGAGTCTTTTCAAGTGGGAATTTTTGGGCCATCAAATCAAGCTTGGAAACATGTTTTAAATCATTCTAAGGGGTTTAAAAACTTGAAACATAAAAAGCCTAAAATGATTCAAAAGTTTAAAACCAAAGGCTAGCTTGATTTCTAAAAAACTCTTTTAAAAAACAAATGCATCCAAGATTAAAAACAAAACATGCATAAATCAAAACTTTTACAACTCTTAAAAACCATACATGTATAAAACAAGATTTCAAGTTTATCTAAAACAATGCAAGTGTGTAAATCAAATGATGCTTGAATGATTATGCATCCATCAAATTGCAATCTACAAAATTCCTAACATGTACCAGTACCATAATACAAAATCTTACATTCCGATGATCGAGACAAATCACACTATCTCATAGTGATCAAAGTGATGCAACCTTGCCAGATGAGATGCCCAATCTCATCACTGGTTGTGAAGATATTTAAGTATAAGGTTTGCAATACATGTCTCCTGTATATGGATCTCATCCACACACATGTATTACATCTAGTATACTCGTGGACTCCGGTTCATCTCATGAACCATTATGTCATTCGTATTGGTTATGTACAAACAAGTAATAAAACATCATTCATCTCATGAAACCATTCATCTCATGAAAGGAAAATAATAATATATATTGATAAATAAAGAAATTAATCAATTTATTCATCATATACTGGTATTGAGACCATAAAACTAACAGAGACTACTATGAAAAACCTAGAATAACATAGATTTCAAGCTTAGTAATACAATGAGGTATTTTGAGAAGATGGAAAATGCAACTCAAATCACACATGCAACATCATCCTAGATTGGTTACTTGTCTTTTGCCCAAAATGCCAAACAACTCTTCCTCAAGCACTCCTACTCAAGGGCTGAGCCAAACACTACAAAAACCCCCATGAAAAACCAAAAACTCAACCAAATCTGAAAAACAAGAACCCATTTCGAAATGGGTGTTGCATGTATGAAAAATGGGTTCCTTAGGAGCTAAAAGGAATCCATTGAAGAGATGGGTTGAAGCTCTTACCTAGAGATATCAAAACAAGAAGCAAGGAAGAAAATGGAGGGGTTTTCCAGCTGGAAACTTCAAGAAAATTACATCAATGAGAAACTTAGGATGAAAGGAAGAGAATGATGATCTTGGGTTTTCATTTGGAAGCTTATAGGTATGGCATGCAAAAGGAAAAAGATGGAGAGGAAAGGAGTCTCTTCTCAGCTCTAGTCTTTGAAAGGAGTTGTAGAAATCTAAAACGTAGGGGAGAGGAAGGAGGTAACTTAAGTGGAAGTGTTGCCCAACAGGTCTAAAGTTTGCGTTGAAGAAAACATGGTCTTACAGGCCCCGGATGAAGTTGACAAAGAAGGATAAAATGATCCTCGAAAATCTAATTTTTAAAAAACATACATTTGACATGGTTTTGAGATTTCAAAATTTGTGTCCAGATTTGGGTGTGAAAAGACACTTTTGCCCCTTTGGGCCAAAACTTGGATCTTTAGGCTTCAAATACAGACGGGCTGAAAATAAAAGGTGTAGAGAATTATAAAACCATTCAAATCACATAAAAATCACAATTAAAATAGAAATCAAAACGATCCTCCCAAGCTTGCACGTATACTCAGGCCTCCCTGAGCGTGTCTGACTAACACTAACGCTCTCAAAATTCCCAAAGATATGTCCAAGACTAAAACTAATTATATTCTAACCCAACGGTCACTAAACCCTCTTAAGACTAAACACACACTAAGTACACACTAATCGGGTTAGTCTGGGTCGAGGTCTAACAATCCCTTAGTCACCCTCGGTTAACATTCCAGAGGCTTCAGATTTCTGATAATGTAGTAAACATACTCAATCACCTCTTCAGTCGACCGAGCACCAGTTGTAGGTTAACCGAACATAAGTTCGGTTACCTTTGGTTGATAAACCAGAAGGCTCATTATTCACTCAACTTTCCCAATTAAGTTCGTTCACCAGTTCGATTACCTATTGGTTAATCGAGCTGTGCCCAGAGCTTCAGAATTTCTGAAATGAAATTCTGCATTTGAACTCCAAGAGTTCAACAACACACACTATGGGACCTCATGTCCCCTCCTCAACATCATATATATAACTCCTTTCATTAACTCATTCAATCAACCCATTTACACAAATCGGTTCTAAGAATAGAGCTGAAAATCACACTTATAATAAAGTCAAGAGAAAATCATACCAAATAGCATTTAATCACAAACAACTGCTTATACTTGCCTCAATTCGAGTTTAACACACAAAAACCCTCTCTTTTGAGTTCAATTTGAGACAATTTCTCTCAATCTCAAACCCTACCATCATGAAAACAATCAAAAGATGAAATTCATGAGTTACATGTGATAGTGTAAGTCCACCTGGATCCGAACCCTAGAGGGGGGGTGAATAGGGTGAGCTACAACTATGACCAATTTAGACCAATTTTAAATTCTCAAACTAAACTAGTCACATGTGATGAATTGTCATACAATATGCGGAAGCTTAAAGAAAACAATCACCACAAAGCAAGCACCATCACACAAGTATTTATAGTGGTTCGGCCTCAATGCCTACATCCACTACCGGCTTGTGATCCAACACCCCACCGGATTTCCACTATTTATGCTTTTCAATAGGCTAAGCAATAACCTTTACAATATGCTTTCCAAGGCTAAGCAATAACCTTACAATGATGTTTTTCAAGGCTTAACATCAACCTATACATTATGCTTTTATAGGCTAAGCAATAACCTCTTCAACCAAAGGTTGGTTATCTCACTAATTTAGTGTCTAACATACACTTGATGGAGATTCAATTAAGCTCATTACATTGCCTCTTAAATAGGCGGATATGGAAGTGAAATACAAATACACACTCACACTATGAATGCAAAGATGAAAACAAATGAAGTGTGTGTGTGTGATCCTCAATCATTTTGAAAATGAAAGTTCATAAATGTAAGCCTAAGGCTTTTGAAAGTTTTAGCTTATAAAACATTTATGATTGAGGATATAATGCAATCACATGTTAAAAGTAACAACTTGTTAATGATATCAAAGTTACACAAGTTGTATGAAATGGATTAGCTCTAAACATGTGATGCATAGGGATGTCAATCAAATCATCAATGAAGCTCAAAACATAAAAATAGATTTGATTGAAAAGAGGGGACAAATCATATGTAATTATAATGACAACTTGAAAATGATTTACCAATCAAAGAAGGCAAGTTGTGAAGCATTAAAACAATAATACACATATGATTTGTAATGATGTTGGATCCAAAACATAAGATACATTTGAGAGAGATTTTCTTATGATGGAAAAACAACAACCAATGATTCAACAAAGTATATGAATCATGTTACATATTTCATTAACATGATCTACTTAGATTTACCAAAGATAAAGTACTACTTTGATGAATCAATGGTGATGTATCCAAAACAATAGATCTATTCAAAATATAACACATGCTAAGGATACAACACATCATAGGTTAACATGTTACAAGATTTACCAATGATAAAACAAAACATGAAAACATATGATTTGTAAAGAAGTTGAGTCCAAAACATAAGATACTTTTGAAAGTGATTTTCTTATGATGGAAAACAACAACCAAAGATTCAACCAAGTATAGGAATCATGTTACATATGATTTACCAAGTTTCTTTCATTAACATGATCTACTTTGATTTACCAATTCAAGTACTACTTGGATTGAATCATATGGTGTTGTATCCAAAACAATAAATCAACTCAAAACATAAAATATGTTAAGGACACAACACAAACATAGTTTAACATGCTAGAAATGATTTACCAAAAATAAAACAAAAGCATGCAAACATATGATTAAGGAAGGAAGAGCCTACTTGGTGGTTTAACTTCATTAATCCAAGCTTTAGCTTTCCTAATCTTCCCCTTCATCCCTTGGTTCTTTTCCCTTTTGATATGCCTCAAATCCTCTCAAGGAGGGGTTAAAAATTCCCAACTTTTGGCAAGGGAAAGAACTCATTTTTATAGCCAAAACAGCCCCAACGGCTAGTTTAGCCGGTTGACCGGCCATGACAGGCCGGTTGACCGGCCAAGCACAACGGTCATAAAAAGAGCCGTTGTGCCAGCCCGGTTGACCTGCCCTGTGTGGCCGGTTAACCGGGCCTCTTGGCCGGTTGACCGGCCACACATGGCCGGTTGACCGGGCCTGCCCAGAATTTCCCATTTTTTGGGTTTCTTGAAGATTTTCTTTGGGGATCTTTTGGGCCATTAAAATCAAGCATTTTCACATGTTTTAAATCATTCTAAGATGTATAAAAACATGAAACAAAAAGCCTAAAAGGATTTGAAACTTTAAACCATAGGCTAGCTTGATTTCTAAAAACTCCTTTTTCTTAAAACAAATGCATCCAAGATTAAAACAAAACATGCATAAAACAATACTTTTACAACTCTTAAAAAACCATGCATGTTTAAAACAAGATTTCAAGTTTATTTAAAACCAATGCAAGTGTGTAAATCAAATGATGCTAGAATGAAATGCATCCATCAAATTGCAATCTAGAAAATTCCTAACAATCTCCCCCTTTGCAATTTGATGGCAAACACACTCACCACTGAGATTACACACTTAGTCTTCAGCTCCCCCTCAGCTGGACAAATCTTGAAATCTTCTTGGATGCTTCTCTTAGCTTGGGCTCTTTTCTTCTCTTCATTCTTCATGATGCTTGGAGCTTGATCATTCTTCAATCTTTCTTTCTTTAGCCAAGCATCTTCTTTAGCTTCCAAGCTTTCTTTCTTCTATTAGCTCTCCCCCTTTGACCATGCCTCTTTCTCCTTTTGGCAAGGTATGTATTCTCTCCCCTTGTAGAAGATCATACACAACTCTCCCCTTAGGAAGCTTGGACATTCTCTTTACCCTTTTGAGAACTTGCATAATTTCTCCCCCTTTGCCATTAAATTGCAAAGGTACCTACACACATGAAACAAGGAAAATACCTTTAGAAGCACCTGTTAACAAATGAAATACATAACAGGCTATCATGTGAGGTAGTAGTCTCTAAGGGCTCAAAGGCAATCCAAGGGTCAATTTGATCAAAACTAATACTTCCTATGAAGGTTTACACTCCCCCTCAATCCATTATCTCCTTTTGTCAAACTTTTGACAAAGATTTAACTATTAGGTGCAAGAAGAAGATGGTTTTACCAATGAGGGTCAACTTCAAGGAAAGGATTAGATTCATTTAACTATAAAGCTCAATATGATCAAATTGCCAAAAGAGAGCTAGGTCTATGGGAAAAGCAATCATGGATATCAATTGGAAAAACAAAGAATACCAATTGAGATTTAAGAATATGACTATTAAATCAATCACTCTAAAATGGATTTAGAAATATACCTATTAGGAAAAATCCAAATTAGAGCTATCCATGAAGCAATGGGATTTAATAATCATAGCATCAAATAATCTAACTATGGAAAGCATATGCTATGAAGATTTTGAACTCATTTCATTCAAACATTAAATGTGACTATTATGGTGCATGAATGAGTGAAATGGAATTCAGACATGAAGCCAACCTCAATTAATAACCAACCAATATTATGAACACATAAACATGGTGGTCATAAGGTATACCTATATGAGCAAAAGAGGTGGCAACATGAACATTATGATGCTAATGGTGTGTGACATGGAACAATCATATTACTTATCAAGTTCAATCCAATGCACACAAAGTTTATCACATTCACAAGAAATCAAATCAATCAAAACATTATACCAATTGAATCCAATTGAATTTGATAACATGATAAAGAGCAAGAATGTGACAAAATTCCATCAAGCATCATAAGTGCATATTCATCACTTTTAAAGATATAACTATAGAGCATAGTGATGAACAAGATAAATTGCAATGCTAAAGGATATGACTTTGAAATGCATGCAATTTAAAAAGTGACTAAATCATATGAATTCAACATCTAAGTTATCCATCAAACACATAGAAATATGAGGAATGGATTTCAAAGAGTTTCATATGATCAAGATCACTACTATGAAGTTGAAACATGTATTAGAATGACATCACTTAGAGAAAGTACATGAATCAACATCATAACCATCCAAATAGAAATGACTATAAGGCATAGAGGATGGATTTGAGTTCTAGTATGGTTTCAACAAATACAACTAAGGTCACAACCATACATAGAACAATTTGACATTTGCATAGAGAGGATTAAGCAACACTCAAGATCTAACTCATACCATTCATAAAAAAGAATATTACTATTTAAGCACAAGAAGGTATGAAGTTGAAGGGATCAATGAAACCCTTTGGATCAATCTATCATGTGACATTTTCACTCTTAGCAAATGTACTAAGCTTACAATGCAATGGAAAAAGATATGGGGTTTACACCAAATGAACTTAGCACATTAAATCACAAATGTACTTAAAAAGCTCAAATACAAGATTTTACTATAAAGCACATAAACACTCATCAATTTGCATTAATGAAAACATATACCAAGTTAATATAAGTCCATGGGGATCCGAACCCTAGAGGGGGGGTGAATAGGGTGAGCTCCTTTTATGACCAATTTTAACAATTTTAACTTCTTTAAAACAAACTAGTCACATGTGATGATTATCAAACAATATGCGGAAGCTAACAAAAGAATCACCACAAAGCAATCACCATCACACAAGGATTTATAGTGGTTCGGCCAACGTGCCTACATCCAATACCGGCTTGTGCATCCAACACCCCACCGGATTTCCACTATTTATGCTTTTCAATAGGCTAAGCAATAACCTTTACAATATGCTTTCCAAGGCTAAGCAATAACCTTTACATTGATGTTTTTCAAGGCTTAACATCAACCTATACACTATGCTTTTAAAGGCTAAGCAATAACCTCTCAATGATGTTTTTCAAGGCTTAACATCAACCTATACACTATGCTTTTATAGGCTAAGCAATAACCTCTTCAACCACAAGGTTGGTTATCTCACTAAAATAGTGTCTTTAATACACTTGATGGAGATTCAATTAAGCTCATTACATTGCCTCTTAATTAGGCAGATATGGAAGTGAAATACAAATACACACTCACACTATGAATGCAAAGTTGAAAACAAATGAAGTGTGTGTGTGTGGTCCTCAATCATTTTGAAAATGAAAGTTCATAAATGTATGCCTAAGGCTTTTGAAAGTTTAAGCTCATAAAACATTTATGATTGAGGATGTGATGCAATCACATGTTAAAAGTAACAACTTGTTAATGATATCAAAGTTACACAAGTTGTATGAAATGGATTAGCTCTAAACATGTGATGCATAGGGATGTCAATCAAATCATCAATGAAGCTCAAAACATAAAAATAGATTTGATTGAAAAGAGGGGACAAATCATATGTAATTATAAAGACAACTTGAAAATGATTTACCAATCAAAGTAAGGCAAGTTGTGAAGCATTAAAACAATAATACACATATGATTTGTAATGATGTTGGATCCAAAACATAAGATACATTTGAGAGAGATTTTCTTATGATGGGAAAACAACAACCAATGATTCAACAAAGTATATGAATCATGTTACATATTTCATTAACATGATCTACTTAGATTTACCAAAGATAAAGTACTACTTTGATGAATCAATGGTGATGTATCCAAAACAATAGATCTATTCAAAATATAACACATGCTAAGGATACAACACATCATAGGTTAACATGTTACTAAGATTTACCAATGATAAAACAAAACATGAAAACATATGATTTGTAAAGAAGTTGAATCCAAAACATAAATTAGTTTTGAAAGAGATGTTCTTATGATGGAAAACAACAACCAATGATTCAACCAAGTATATGGATCATGTTACATATGATTTACCAAAGTTCTTTGATTAACATGATCTACTTAGATTTACCAAAGTTAAGTACTACTTGGATTTGAATCATATGATGTTGTATCCAAAACAATAAATCAACTCAAAACATAAAACATGTTAAGGACACAACACAAACATAGTTTAACATGCTAGAAATGATTTACCAAAAATAAAACAAAGCATGAAAACATATGATTAAGAAAGGAAGAGCCTACTTGGTGGTTTAACTTCATTAATCCAAGCTTTAGCTTTCCTAATCATCCCCTTCATCCCTTGGTTCTTTTCCCTTTTGATATGCCTCAATTCCTCTCAAGGAGGGGTTAAAAATTCCCAACTTTTGGCAAGGGAAAGAACTCATATTTATAGGGAAAAGTGGCCAACGGCTAGTTCTCGGTCGACCGGCAAACAGGCCTCGGTCGACCGAGAACACACAACGGTCATATTTCTGACCGTTGGTGCTCCCAGGCAATTTTTGCCTGCAGTTGTCTCGGTCGACCGAGACCTGCCTCTCGGTCGACCGGCGACACTGCCGGGACAGCCCCCTTTTTGCAAAATTTCCAACTTTTGCACATTCCAAAGTTATTTCTTTGGGGGACCTTTTGGCCACTAAATCAAGCTTGAAAAACATGTTTTAAAGATTCTAACGGTTTTTAAAACATGAACATAAAAAGCCTAAAAAGTTTATGAAAACTTTAAAACCATAGGCTAGCTTGATTTCTAAAACTTTTTCCAAAAACTAATGCATCCAAGTTTTAAAAACAAATCATGCATAAATCAATACATTTACAAATCTTAAAACCAATGCATGAATAAAACAAGATTTCAAGTTTTCTAAAACCAATGCAAGTGTGTAAATCAAATGATGCTTGAATGAAATGCATCCATCAAATTGCAATCTACAAAATTCCTAACAGTTAAGGCACAAACATGCAAATCAATGAAACCATATCCAACCAAGCAATGTAAGACACCAACATCAATTTGCATAAAGAATGTAACTAAAAGAGCAAAGATGCAAATTGTTTGTAAGAATTATTTCCTTCCAAATGATATAATCATAATTAGGCACAAGGAAATAAATTCAAGGAAAATGCTTCTAGAAATATAACTAATAAAGCTTAGAACATTTTCCAAAGTTTTTCAAATCACTTCAATGTATGAAGTTCCAACAAAGAATCATTTATAGAATTAAGAGCAAGTGAATTTGAAAAACAAGAAGTGTACTATTGTAAAGTTTTCAATTTGTAAAAACAATAGACACTTACAAATTTTCCATATCAAGAGATATAACTTGTAAATCAATGGAAAACTTAAATTGCTTCAAATCATTTGATTTCCAAAAAGGATCTAACTATGACAAACATCAAATGATTTTCCAACATCAATTGATCATGAAAAACTAGCTATGAAAGCATTTGTAATCACAATCAATTGATCATGAATAGATATGCACTACAAGAAATATAACTATATGATCAAAATGCAAATCCATCATGAAAAGGTTGCAATCAAAGGATTTTGAAAACCATGAGATATAACTATAAAAGTTCATGAAGACAAAATCAAATGATCACAAAGAAACATTGCATTTTAAAAGATGTGACTTTAAAGAAACAAAATGCAAATGTAACATGACCAACAAAAAGATATAACTAAAAAGCATAGGTTGGTCTAGGGGTAACAAGGCCTTAAGGTTACTCAAAAAGACTACCTTTGAAAATACACCTAAGGTCTTGAAAATGTGTCCTTGAGAGATCACTATGAGGACTCACCAACTCTAGAAGATATAACTTAGAAAAGTCTTAGAGTGGTGCAAGGAGGCTAGGGAAAAACATTTTCAAACAAAGTGGAAATCTTTAAAAAGATATACAATAAATCACAACACTAGGGTTCAAATCTAGCAAGGATCAACTCCGGGTTGTTAAGCCCTAAAATGGAGTAACCCGCTCTGATACCACTTGTAAGTCCACCTGGATCCGAACCCTAGAGGGGGGGTGAATAGGGTGAGCTACAACTATGACCAATTTAGACCAATTTTAAATTCTCAAACTAAACTAGTCACATGTGATGAATTGTCATACAATATGCGGAAGCTTAAAGAAAACAATCACCACAAAGCAAGCACCATCACACAAGTATTTATAGTGGTTCGGCCTCAATGCCTACATCCACTACCGGCTTGTGATCCAACACCCCACCGGATTTCCACTATTTATGCTTTTCAATAGGCTAAGCAATAACCTTTACAATATGCTTTCCAAGGCTAAGCAATAACCTTACAATGATGTTTTTCAAGGCTTAACATCAACCTATACATTATGCTTTTATAGGCTAAGCAATAACCTCTTCAACCAAAGGTTGGTTATCTCACTAATTTAGTGTCTAACATACACTTGATGGAGATTCAATTAAGCTCATTACATTGCCTCTTAAATAGGCGGATATGGAAGTGAAATACAAATACACACTCACACTATGAATGCAAAGATGAAAACAAATGAAGTGTGTGTGTGTGATCCTCAATCATTTTGAAAATGAAAGTTCATAAATGTAAGCCTAAGGCTTTTGAAAGTTTTAGCTTATAAAACATTTATGATTGAGGATATAATGCAATCACATGTTAAAAGTAACAACTTGTTAATGATATCAAAGTTACACAAGTTGTATGAAATGGATTAGCTCTAAACATGTGATGCATAGGGATGTCAATCAAATCATCAATGAAGCTCAAAACATAAAAATAGATTTGATTGAAAAGAGGGGACAAATCATATGTAATTATAATGACAACTTGAAAATGATTTACCAATCAAAGAAGGCAAGTTGTGAAGCATTAAAACAATAATACACATATGATTTGTAATGATGTTGGATCCAAAACATAAGATACATTTGAGAGAGATTTTCTTATGATGGAAAAACAACAACCAATGATTCAACAAAGTATATGAATCATGTTACATATTTCATTAACATGATCTACTTAGATTTACCAAAGATAAAGTACTACTTTGATGAATCAATGGTGATGTATCCAAAACAATAGATCTATTCAAAATATAACACATGCTAAGGATACAACACATCATAGGTTAACATGTTACAAGATTTACCAATGATAAAACAAAACATGAAAACATATGATTTGTAAAGAAGTTGAGTCCAAAACATAAGATACTTTTGAAAGTGATTTTCTTATGATGGAAAACAACAACCAAAGATTCAACCAAGTATAGGAATCATGTTACATATGATTTACCAAGTTTCTTTCATTAACATGATCTACTTTGATTTACCAATTCAAGTACTACTTGGATTGAATCATATGGTGTTGTATCCAAAACAATAAATCAACTCAAAACATAAAATATGTTAAGGACACAACACAAACATAGTTTAACATGCTAGAAATGATTTACCAAAAATAAAACAAAAGCATGCAAACATATGATTAAGGAAGGAAGAGCCTACTTGGTGGTTTAACTTCATTAATCCAAGCTTTAGCTTTCCTAATCTTCCCCTTCATCCCTTGGTTCTTTTCCCTTTTGATATGCCTCAAATCCTCTCAAGGAGGGGTTAAAAATTCCCAACTTTTGGCAAGGGAAAGAACTCATTTTTATAGCCAAAACAGCCCCAACGGCTAGTTTAGCCGGTTGACCGGCCATGACAGGCCGGTTGACCGGCCAAGCACAACGGTCATAAAAAGAGCCGTTGTGCCAGCCCGGTTGACCTGCCCTGTGTGGCCGGTTAACCGGGCCTCTTGGCCGGTTGACCGGCCACACATGGCCGGTTGACCGGGCCTGCCCAGAATTTCCCATTTTTTGGGTTTCTTGAAGATTTTCTTTGGGGATCTTTTGGGCCATTAAAATCAAGCATTTTCACATGTTTTAAATCATTCTAAGATGTATAAAAACATGAAACAAAAAGCCTAAAAGGATTTGAAACTTTAAACCATAGGCTAGCTTGATTTCTAAAAACTCCTTTTTCTTAAAACAAATGCATCCAAGATTAAAACAAAACATGCATAAAACAATACTTTTACAACTCTTAAAAAACCATGCATGTTTAAAACAAGATTTCAAGTTTATTTAAAACCAATGCAAGTGTGTAAATCAAATGATGCTAGAATGAAATGCATCCATCAAATTGCAATCTAGAAAATTCCTAACAATCTCCCCCTTTGCAATTTGATGGCAAACACACTCACCACTGAGATTACACACTTAGTCTTCAGCTCCCCCTCAGCTGGACAAATCTTGAAATCTTCTTGGATGCTTCTCTTAGCTTGGGCTCTTTTCTTCTCTTCATTCTTCATGATGCTTGGAGCTTGATCATTCTTCAATCTTTCTTTCTTTAGCCAAGCATCTTCTTTAGCTTCCAAGCTTTCTTTCTTCTATTAGCTCTCCCCCTTTGACCATGCCTCTTTCTCCTTTTGGCAAGGTATGTATTCTCTCCCCTTGTAGAAGATCATACACAACTCTCCCCTTAGGAAGCTTGGACATTCTCTTTACCCTTTTGAGAACTTGCATAATTTCTCCCCCTTTGCCATTAAATTGCAAAGGTACCTACACACATGAAACAAGGAAAATACCTTTAGAAGCACCTGTTAACAAATGAAATACATAACAGGCTATCATGTGAGGTAGTAGTCTCTAAGGGCTCAAAGGCAATCCAAGGGTCAATTTGATCAAAACTAATACTTCCTATGAAGGTTTACACTCCCCCTCAATCCATTATCTCCTTTTGTCAAACTTTTGACAAAGATTTAACTATTAGGTGCAAGAAGAAGATGGTTTTACCAATGAGGGTCAACTTCAAGGAAAGGATTAGATTCATTTAACTATAAAGCTCAATATGATCAAATTGCCAAAAGAGAGCTAGGTCTATGGGAAAAGCAATCATGGATATCAATTGGAAAAACAAAGAATACCAATTGAGATTTAAGAATATGACTATTAAATCAATCACTCTAAAATGGATTTAGAAATATACCTATTAGGAAAAATCCAAATTAGAGCTATCCATGAAGCAATGGGATTTAATAATCATAGCATCAAATAATCTAACTATGGAAAGCATATGCTATGAAGATTTTGAACTCATTTCATTCAAACATTAAATGTGACTATTATGGTGCATGAATGAGTGAAATGGAATTCAGACATGAAGCCAACCTCAATTAATAACCAACCAATATTATGAACACATAAACATGGTGGTCATAAGGTATACCTATATGAGCAAAAGAGGTGGCAACATGAACATTATGATGCTAATGGTGTGTGACATGGAACAATCATATTACTTATCAAGTTCAATCCAATGCACACAAAGTTTATCACATTCACAAGAAATCAAATCAATCAAAACATTATACCAATTGAATCCAATTGAATTTGATAACATGATAAAGAGCAAGAATGTGACAAAATTCCATCAAGCATCATAAGTGCATATTCATCACTTTTAAAGATATAACTATAGAGCATAGTGATGAACAAGATAAATTGCAATGCTAAAGGATATGACTTTGAAATGCATGCAATTTAAAAAGTGACTAAATCATATGAATTCAACATCTAAGTTATCCATCAAACACATAGAAATATGAGGAATGGATTTCAAAGAGTTTCATATGATCAAGATCACTACTATGAAGTTGAAACATGTATTAGAATGACATCACTTAGAGAAAGTACATGAATCAACATCATAACCATCCAAATAGAAATGACTATAAGGCATAGAGGATGGATTTGAGTTCTAGTATGGTTTCAACAAATACAACTAAGGTCACAACCATACATAGAACAATTTGACATTTGCATAGAGAGGATTAAGCAACACTCAAGATCTAACTCATACCATTCATAAAAAAGAATATTACTATTTAAGCACAAGAAGGTATGAAGTTGAAGGGATCAATGAAACCCTTTGGATCAATCTATCATGTGACATTTTCACTCTTAGCAAATGTACTAAGCTTACAATGCAATGGAAAAAGATATGGGGTTTACACCAAATGAACTTAGCACATTAAATCACAAATGTACTTAAAAAGCTCAAATACAAGATTTTACTATAAAGCACATAAACACTCATCAATTTGCATTAATGAAAACATATACCAAGTTAATATAAGTCCATGGGGATCCGAACCCTAGAGGGGGGGTGAATAGGGTGAGCTCCTTTTATGACCAATTTTAACAATTTTAACTTCTTTAAAACAAACTAGTCACATGTGATGATTATCAAACAATATGCGGAAGCTAACAAAAGAATCACCACAAAGCAATCACCATCACACAAGGATTTATAGTGGTTCGGCCAACGTGCCTACATCCAATACCGGCTTGTGCATCCAACACCCCACCGGATTTCCACTATTTATGCTTTTCAATAGGCTAAGCAATAACCTTTACAATATGCTTTCCAAGGCTAAGCAATAACCTTTACATTGATGTTTTTCAAGGCTTAACATCAACCTATACACTATGCTTTTAAAGGCTAAGCAATAACCTCTCAATGATGTTTTTCAAGGCTTAACATCAACCTATACACTATGCTTTTATAGGCTAAGCAATAACCTCTTCAACCACAAGGTTGGTTATCTCACTAAAATAGTGTCTTTAATACACTTGATGGAGATTCAATTAAGCTCATTACATTGCCTCTTAATTAGGCAGATATGGAAGTGAAATACAAATACACACTCACACTATGAATGCAAAGTTGAAAACAAATGAAGTGTGTGTGTGTGGTCCTCAATCATTTTGAAAATGAAAGTTCATAAATGTATGCCTAAGGCTTTTGAAAGTTTAAGCTCATAAAACATTTATGATTGAGGATGTGATGCAATCACATGTTAAAAGTAACAACTTGTTAATGATATCAAAGTTACACAAGTTGTATGAAATGGATTAGCTCTAAACATGTGATGCATAGGGATGTCAATCAAATCATCAATGAAGCTCAAAACATAAAAATAGATTTGATTGAAAAGAGGGGACAAATCATATGTAATTATAAAGACAACTTGAAAATGATTTACCAATCAAAGTAAGGCAAGTTGTGAAGCATTAAAACAATAATACACATATGATTTGTAATGATGTTGGATCCAAAACATAAGATACATTTGAGAGAGATTTTCTTATGATGGAAAAACAACAACCAATGATTCAACAAAGTATATGAATCATGTTACATATTTCATTAACATGATCTACTTAGATTTACCAAAGATAAAGTACTACTTTGATGAATCAATGGTGATGTATCCAAAACAATAGATCTATTCAAAATATAACACATGCTAAGGATACAACACATCATAGGTTAACATGTTACTAAGATTTACCAATGATAAAACAAAACATGAAAACATATGATTTGTAAAGAAGTTGAATCCAAAACATAAATTAGTTTTGAAAGAGATGTTCTTATGATGGAAAACAACAACCAATGATTCAACCAAGTATATGGATCATGTTACATATGATTTACCAAAGTTCTTTCATTAACATGATCTACTTAGATTTACCAAAGTTAAGTACTACTTGGATTTGAATCATATGATGTTGTATCCAAAACAATAAATCAACTCAAAACATAAAACATGTTAAGGACACAACACAAACATAGTTTAACATGCTAGAAATGATTTACCAAAAATAAAACAAAGCATGAAAACATATGATTAAGAAAGGAAGAGCCTACTTGGTGGTTTAACTTCATTAATCCAAGCTTTAGCTTTCCTAATCATCCCCTTCATCCCTTGGTTCTTTTCCCTTTTGATATGCCTCAATTCCTCTCAAGGAGGGGTTAAAAATTCCCAACTTTTGGCAAGGGAAAGAACTCATATTTATAGGGAAAAGTGGCCAACGGCTAGTTCTCGGTCGACCGGCAAACAGGCCTCGGTCGACCGAGAACACACAACGGTCATATTTCTGACCGTTGGTGCTCCCAGGCAATTTTTGCCTGCAGTTGTCTCGGTCGACCGAGACCTGCCTCTCGGTCGACCGGCGACACTGCCGGGACAGCCCCCTTTTTGCAAAATTTCCAACTTTTGCACATTCCAAAGTTATTTCTTTGGGGGACCTTTTGGCCACTAAATCAAGCTTGAAAAACATGTTTTAAAGATTCTAACGGTTTTTAAAACATGAACATAAAAAGCCTAAAAAGTTTATGAAAACTTTAAAACCATAGGCTAGCTTGATTTCTAAAACTTTTTCCAAAAACTAATGCATCCAAGTTTTAAAAACAAATCATGCATAAATCAATACATTTACAAATCTTAAAACCAATGCATGAATAAAACAAGATTTCAAGTTTTCTAAAACCAATGCAAGTGTGTAAATCAAATGATGCTTGAATGAAATGCATCCATCAAATTGCAATCTACAAAATTCCTAACAGTTAAGGCACAAACATGCAAATCAATGAAACCATATCCAACCAAGCAATGTAAGACACCAACATCAATTTGCATAAAGAATGTAACTAAAAGAGCAAAGATGCAAATTGTTTGTAAGAATTATTTCCTTCCAAATGATATAATCATAATTAGGCACAAGGAAATAAATTCAAGGAAAATGCTTCTAGAAATATAACTAATAAAGCTTAGAACATTTTCCAAAGTTTTTCAAATCACTTCAATGTATGAAGTTCCAACAAAGAATCATTTATAGAATTAAGAGCAAGTGAATTTGAAAAACAAGAAGTGTACTATTGTAAAGTTTTCAATTTGTAAAAACAATAGACACTTACAAATTTTCCATATCAAGAGATATAACTTGTAAATCAATGGAAAACTTAAATTGCTTCAAATCATTTGATTTCCAAAAAGGATCTAACTATGACAAACATCAAATGATTTTCCAACATCAATTGATCATGAAAAACTAGCTATGAAAGCATTTGTAATCACAATCAATTGATCATGAATAGATATGCACTACAAGAAATATAACTATATGATCAAAATGCAAATCCATCATGAAAAGGTTGCAATCAAAGGATTTTGAAAACCATGAGATATAACTATAAAAGTTCATGAAGACAAAATCAAATGATCACAAAGAAACATTGCATTTTAAAAGATGTGACTTTAAAGAAACAAAATGCAAATGTAACATGACCAACAAAAAGATATAACTAAAAAGCATAGGTTGGTCTAGGGGTAACAAGGCCTTAAGGTTACTCAAAAAGACTACCTTTGAAAATACACCTAAGGTCTTGAAAATGTGTCCTTGAGAGATCACTATGAGGACTCACCAACTCTAGAAGATATAACTTAGAAAAGTCTTAGAGTGGTGCAAGGAGGCTAGGGAAAAACATTTTCAAACAAAGTGGAAATCTTTAAAAAGATATACAATAAATCACAACACTAGGGTTCAAATCTAGCAAGGATCAACTCCGGGTTGTTAAGCCCTAAAATGGAGTAACCCGCTCTGATACCACTTGTAAGTCCACCTGGATCCGAACCCTAGAGGGGGGGTGAATAGGGTGAGCTACAACTATGACCAATTTAGACCAATTTTAAATTCTCAAACTAAACTAGTCACATGTGATGAATTGTCATACAATATGCGGAAGCTTAAAGAAAACAATCACCACAAAGCAAGCACCATCACACAAGTATTTATAGTGGTTCGGCCTCAATGCCTACATCCACTACCGGCTTGTGATCCAACACCCCACCGGATTTCCACTATTTATGCTTTTCAATAGGCTAAGCAATAACCTTTACAATATGCTTTCCAAGGCTAAGCAATAACCTTACAATGATGTTTTTCAAGGCTTAACATCAACCTATACATTATGCTTTTATAGGCTAAGCAATAACCTCTTCAACCAAAGGTTGGTTATCTCACTAATTTAGTGTCTAACATACACTTGATGGAGATTCAATTAAGCTCATTACATTGCCTCTTAAATAGGCGGATATGGAAGTGAAATACAAATACACACTCACACTATGAATGCAAAGATGAAAACAAATGAAGTGTGTGTGTGTGATCCTCAATCATTTTGAAAATGAAAGTTCATAAATGTAAGCCTAAGGCTTTTGAAAGTTTTAGCTTATAAAACATTTATGATTGAGGATATAATGCAATCACATGTTAAAAGTAACAACTTGTTAATGATATCAAAGTTACACAAGTTGTATGAAATGGATTAGCTCTAAACATGTGATGCATAGGGATGTCAATCAAATCATCAATGAAGCTCAAAACATAAAAATAGATTTGATTGAAAAGAGGGGACAAATCATATGTAATTATAATGACAACTTGAAAATGATTTACCAATCAAAGAAGGCAAGTTGTGAAGCATTAAAACAATAATACACATATGATTTGTAATGATGTTGGATCCAAAACATAAGATACATTTGAGAGAGATTTTCTTATGATGGAAAAACAACAACCAATGATTCAACAAAGTATATGAATCATGTTACATATTTCATTAACATGATCTACTTAGATTTACCAAAGATAAAGTACTACTTTGATGAATCAATGGTGATGTATCCAAAACAATAGATCTATTCAAAATATAACACATGCTAAGGATACAACACATCATAGGTTAACATGTTACAAGATTTACCAATGATAAAACAAAACATGAAAACATATGATTTGTAAAGAAGTTGAGTCCAAAACATAAGATACTTTTGAAAGTGATTTTCTTATGATGGAAAACAACAACCAAAGATTCAACCAAGTATAGGAATCATGTTACATATGATTTACCAAGTTTCTTTCATTAACATGATCTACTTTGATTTACCAATTCAAGTACTACTTGGATTGAATCATATGGTGTTGTATCCAAAACAATAAATCAACTCAAAACATAAAATATGTTAAGGACACAACACAAACATAGTTTAACATGCTAGAAATGATTTACCAAAAATAAAACAAAAGCATGCAAACATATGATTAAGGAAGGAAGAGCCTACTTGGTGGTTTAACTTCATTAATCCAAGCTTTAGCTTTCCTAATCTTCCCCTTCATCCCTTGGTTCTTTTCCCTTTTGATATGCCTCAAATCCTCTCAAGGAGGGGTTAAAAATTCCCAACTTTTGGCAAGGGAAAGAACTCATTTTTATAGCCAAAACAGCCCCAACGGCTAGTTTAGCCGGTTGACCGGCCATGACAGGCCGGTTGACCGGCCAAGCACAACGGTCATAAAAAGAGCCGTTGTGCCAGCCCGGTTGACCTGCCCTGTGTGGCCGGTTAACCGGGCCTCTTGGCCGGTTGACCGGCCACACATGGCCGGTTGACCGGGCCTGCCCAGAATTTCCCATTTTTTGGGTTTCTTGAAGATTTTCTTTGGGGATCTTTTGGGCCATTAAAATCAAGCATTTTCACATGTTTTAAATCATTCTAAGATGTATAAAAACATGAAACAAAAAGCCTAAAAGGATTTGAAACTTTAAACCATAGGCTAGCTTGATTTCTAAAAACTCCTTTTTCTTAAAACAAATGCATCCAAGATTAAAACAAAACATGCATAAAACAATACTTTTACAACTCTTAAAAAACCATGCATGTTTAAAACAAGATTTCAAGTTTATTTAAAACCAATGCAAGTGTGTAAATCAAATGATGCTAGAATGAAATGCATCCATCAAATTGCAATCTAGAAAATTCCTAACAATCTCCCCCTTTGCAATTTGATGGCAAACACACTCACCACTGAGATTACACACTTAGTCTTCAGCTCCCCCTCAGCTGGACAAATCTTGAAATCTTCTTGGATGCTTCTCTTAGCTTGGGCTCTTTTCTTCTCTTCATTCTTCATGATGCTTGGAGCTTGATCATTCTTCAATCTTTCTTTCTTTAGCCAAGCATCTTCTTTAGCTTCCAAGCTTTCTTTCTTCTATTAGCTCTCCCCCTTTGACCATGCCTCTTTCTCCTTTTGGCAAGGTATGTATTCTCTCCCCTTGTAGAAGATCATACACAACTCTCCCCTTAGGAAGCTTGGACATTCTCTTTACCCTTTTGAGAACTTGCATAATTTCTCCCCCTTTGCCATTAAATTGCAAAGGTACCTACACACATGAAACAAGGAAAATACCTTTAGAAGCACCTGTTAACAAATGAAATACATAACAGGCTATCATGTGAGGTAGTAGTCTCTAAGGGCTCAAAGGCAATCCAAGGGTCAATTTGATCAAAACTAATACTTCCTATGAAGGTTTACACTCCCCCTCAATCCATTATCTCCTTTTGTCAAACTTTTGACAAAGATTTAACTATTAGGTGCAAGAAGAAGATGGTTTTACCAATGAGGGTCAACTTCAAGGAAAGGATTAGATTCATTTAACTATAAAGCTCAATATGATCAAATTGCCAAAAGAGAGCTAGGTCTATGGGAAAAGCAATCATGGATATCAATTGGAAAAACAAAGAATACCAATTGAGATTTAAGAATATGACTATTAAATCAATCACTCTAAAATGGATTTAGAAATATACCTATTAGGAAAAATCCAAATTAGAGCTATCCATGAAGCAATGGGATTTAATAATCATAGCATCAAATAATCTAACTATGGAAAGCATATGCTATGAAGATTTTGAACTCATTTCATTCAAACATTAAATGTGACTATTATGGTGCATGAATGAGTGAAATGGAATTCAGACATGAAGCCAACCTCAATTAATAACCAACCAATATTATGAACACATAAACATGGTGGTCATAAGGTATACCTATATGAGCAAAAGAGGTGGCAACATGAACATTATGATGCTAATGGTGTGTGACATGGAACAATCATATTACTTATCAAGTTCAATCCAATGCACACAAAGTTTATCACATTCACAAGAAATCAAATCAATCAAAACATTATACCAATTGAATCCAATTGAATTTGATAACATGATAAAGAGCAAGAATGTGACAAAATTCCATCAAGCATCATAAGTGCATATTCATCACTTTTAAAGATATAACTATAGAGCATAGTGATGAACAAGATAAATTGCAATGCTAAAGGATATGACTTTGAAATGCATGCAATTTAAAAAGTGACTAAATCATATGAATTCAACATCTAAGTTATCCATCAAACACATAGAAATATGAGGAATGGATTTCAAAGAGTTTCATATGATCAAGATCACTACTATGAAGTTGAAACATGTATTAGAATGACATCACTTAGAGAAAGTACATGAATCAACATCATAACCATCCAAATAGAAATGACTATAAGGCATAGAGGATGGATTTGAGTTCTAGTATGGTTTCAACAAATACAACTAAGGTCACAACCATACATAGAACAATTTGACATTTGCATAGAGAGGATTAATCAACACTCAAGATCTAACTCATACCATTCATAAAAAAGAATATTACTATTTAAGCACAAGAAGGTATGAAGTTGAAGGGATCAATGAAACCCTTTGGATCAATCTATCATGTGACATTTTCACTCTTAGCAAATGTACTAAGCTTACAATGCAATGGAAAAAGATATGGGGTTTACACCAAATGAACTTAGCACATTAAATCACAAATGTACTTAAAAAGCTCAAATACAAGATTTTACTATAAAGCACATAAACACTCATCAATTTGCATTAATGAAAACATATACCAAGTTAATATAAGTCCATGGGGATCCGAACCCTAGAGGGGGGGTGAATAGGGTGAGCTCCTTTTATGACCAATTTTAACAATTTTAACTTCTTTAAAACAAACTAGTCACATGTGATGATTATCAAACAATATGCGGAAGCTAACAAAAGAATCACCACAAAGCAATCACCATCACACAAGGATTTATAGTGGTTCGGCCAACGTGCCTACATCCAATACCGGCTTGTGCATCCAACACCCCACCGGATTTCCACTATTTATGCTTTTCAATAGGCTAAGCAATAACCTTTACAATATGCTTTCCAAGGCTAAGCAATAACCTTTACATTGATGTTTTTCAAGGCTTAACATCAACCTATACACTATGCTTTTAAAGGCTAAGCAATAACCTCTCAATGATGTTTTTCAAGGCTTAACATCAACCTATACACTATGCTTTTATAGGCTAAGCAATAACCTCTTCAACCACAAGGTTGGTTATCTCACTAAAATAGTGTCTTTAATACACTTGATGGAGATTCAATTAAGCTCATTACATTGCCTCTTAATTAGGCAGATATGGAAGTGAAATACAAATACACACTCACACTATGAATGCAAAGTTGAAAACAAATGAAGTGTGTGTGTGTGGTCCTCAATCATTTTGAAAATGAAAGTTCATAAATGTATGCCTAAGGCTTTTGAAAGTTTAAGCTCATAAAACATTTATGATTGAGGATGTGATGCAATCACATGTTAAAAGTAACAACTTGTTAATGATATCAAAGTTACACAAGTTGTATGAAATGGATTAGCTCTAAACATGTGATGCATAGGGATGTCAATCAAATCATCAATGAAGCTCAAAACATAAAAATAGATTTGATTGAAAAGAGGGGACAAATCATATGTAATTATAAAGACAACTTGAAAATGATTTACCAATCAAAGTAAGGCAAGTTGTGAAGCATTAAAACAATAATACACATATGATTTGTAATGATGTTGGATCCAAAACATAAGATACATTTGAGAGAGATTTTCTTATGATGGAAAAACAACAACCAATGATTCAACAAAGTATATGAATCATGTTACATATTTCATTAACATGATCTACTTAGATTTACCAAAGATAAAGTACTACTTTGATGAATCAATGGTGATGTATCCAAAACAATAGATCTATTCAAAATATAACACATGCTAAGGATACAACACATCATAGGTTAACATGTTACTAAGATTTACCAATGATAAAACAAAACATGAAAACATATGATTTGTAAAGAAGTTGAATCCAAAACATAAATTAGTTTTGAAAGAGATGTTCTTATGATGGAAAACAACAACCAATGATTCAACCAAGTATATGGATCATGTTACATATGATTTACCAAAGTTCTTTCATTAACATGATCTACTTAGATTTACCAAAGTTAAGTACTACTTGGATTTGAATCATATGATGTTGTATCCAAAACAATAAATCAACTCAAAACATAAAACATGTTAAGGACACAACACAAACATAGTTTAACATGCTAGAAATGATTTACCAAAAATAAAACAAAGCATGAAAACATATGATTAAGAAAGGAAGAGCCTACTTGGTGGTTTAACTTCATTAATCCAAGCTTTAGCTTTCCTAATCATCCCCTTCATCCCTTGGTTCTTTTCCCTTTTGATATGCCTCAATTCCTCTCAAGGAGGGGTTAAAAATTCCCAACTTTTGGCAAGGGAAAGAACTCATATTTATAGGGAAAAGTGGCCAACGGCTAGTTCTCGGTCGACCGGCAAACAGGCCTCGGTCGACCGAGAACACACAACGGTCATATTTCTGACCGTTGGTGCTCCCAGGCAATTTTTGCCTGCAGTTGTCTCGGTCGACCGAGACCTGCCTCTCGGTCGACCGGCGACACTGCCGGGACAGCCCCCTTTTTGCAAAATTTCCAACTTTTGCACATTCCAAAGTTATTTCTTTGGGGGACCTTTTGGCCACTAAATCAAGCTTGAAAAACATGTTTTAAAGATTCTAACGGTTTTTAAAACATGAACATAAAAAGCCTAAAAAGTTTATGAAAACTTTAAAACCATAGGCTAGCTTGATTTCTAAAACTTTTTCCAAAAACTAATGCATCCAAGTTTTAAAAACAAATCATGCATAAATCAATACATTTACAAATCTTAAAACCAATGCATGAATAAAACAAGATTTCAAGTTTTCTAAAACCAATGCAAGTGTGTAAATCAAATGATGCTTGAATGAAATGCATCCATCAAATTGCAATCTACAAAATTCCTAACAGTTAAGGCACAAACATGCAAATCAATGAAACCATATCCAACCAAGCAATGTAAGACACCAACATCAATTTGCATAAAGAATGTAACTAAAAGAGCAAAGATGCAAATTGTTTGTAAGAATTATTTCCTTCCAAATGATATAATCATAATTAGGCACAAGGAAATAAATTCAAGGAAAATGCTTCTAGAAATATAACTAATAAAGCTTAGAACATTTTCCAAAGTTTTTCAAATCACTTCAATGTATGAAGTTCCAACAAAGAATCATTTATAGAATTAAGAGCAAGTGAATTTGAAAAACAAGAAGTGTACTATTGTAAAGTTTTCAATTTGTAAAAACAATAGACACTTACAAATTTTCCATATCAAGAGATATAACTTGTAAATCAATGGAAAACTTAAATTGCTTCAAATCATTTGATTTCCAAAAAGGATCTAACTATGACAAACATCAAATGATTTTCCAACATCAATTGATCATGAAAAACTAGCTATGAAAGCATTTGTAATCACAATCAATTGATCATGAATAGATATGCACTACAAGAAATATAACTATATGATCAAAATGCAAATCCATCATGAAAAGGTTGCAATCAAAGGATTTTGAAAACCATGAGATATAACTATAAAAGTTCATGAAGACAAAATCAAATGATCACAAAGAAACATTGCATTTTAAAAGATGTGACTTTAAAGAAACAAAATGCAAATGTAACATGACCAACAAAAAGATATAACTAAAAAGCATAGGTTGGTCTAGGGGTAACAAGGCCTTAAGGTTACTCAAAAAGACTACCTTTGAAAATACACCTAAGGTCTTGAAAATGTGTCCTTGAGAGATCACTATGAGGACTCACCAACTCTAGAAGATATAACTTAGAAAAGTCTTAGAGTGGTGCAAGGAGGCTAGGGAAAAACATTTTCAAACAAAGTGGAAATCTTTAAAAAGATATACAATAAATCACAACACTAGGGTTCAAATCTAGCAAGGATCAACTCCGGGTTGTTAAGCCCTAAAATGGAGTAACCCGCTCTGATACCACTTGTAAGTCCACCTGGATCCGAACCCTAGAGGGGGGGTGAATAGGGTGAGCTACAACTATGACCAATTTAGACCAATTTTAAATTCTCAAACTAAACTAGTCACATGTGATGAATTGTCATACAATATGCGGAAGCTTAAAGAAAACAATCACCACAAAGCAAGCACCATCACACAAGTATTTATAGTGGTTCGGCCTCAATGCCTACATCCACTACCGGCTTGTGATCCAACACCCCACCGGATTTCCACTATTTATGCTTTTCAATAGGCTAAGCAATAACCTTTACAATATGCTTTCCAAGGCTAAGCAATAACCTTACAATGATGTTTTTCAAGGCTTAACATCAACCTATACATTATGCTTTTATAGGCTAAGCAATAACCTCTTCAACCAAAGGTTGGTTATCTCACTAATTTAGTGTCTAACATACACTTGATGGAGATTCAATTAAGCTCATTACATTGCCTCTTAAATAGGCGGATATGGAAGTGAAATACAAATACACACTCACACTATGAATGCAAAGATGAAAACAAATGAAGTGTGTGTGTGTGATCCTCAATCATTTTGAAAATGAAAGTTCATAAATGTAAGCCTAAGGCTTTTGAAAGTTTTAGCTTATAAAACATTTATGATTGAGGATATAATGCAATCACATGTTAAAAGTAACAACTTGTTAATGATATCAAAGTTACACAAGTTGTATGAAATGGATTAGCTCTAAACATGTGATGCATAGGGATGTCAATCAAATCATCAATGAAGCTCAAAACATAAAAATAGATTTGATTGAAAAGAGGGGACAAATCATATGTAATTATAATGACAACTTGAAAATGATTTACCAATCAAAGAAGGCAAGTTGTGAAGCATTAAAACAATAATACACATATGATTTGTAATGATGTTGGATCCAAAACATAAGATACATTTGAGAGAGATTTTCTTATGATGGAAAAACAACAACCAATGATTCAACAAAGTATATGAATCATGTTACATATTTCATTAACATGATCTACTTAGATTTACCAAAGATAAAGTACTACTTTGATGAATCAATGGTGATGTATCCAAAACAATAGATCTATTCAAAATATAACACATGCTAAGGATACAACACATCATAGGTTAACATGTTACAAGATTTACCAATGATAAAACAAAACATGAAAACATATGATTTGTAAAGAAGTTGAGTCCAAAACATAAGATACTTTTGAAAGTGATTTTCTTATGATGGAAAACAACAACCAAAGATTCAACCAAGTATAGGAATCATGTTACATATGATTTACCAAGTTTCTTTCATTAACATGATCTACTTTGATTTACCAATTCAAGTACTACTTGGATTGAATCATATGGTGTTGTATCCAAAACAATAAATCAACTCAAAACATAAAATATGTTAAGGACACAACACAAACATAGTTTAACATGCTAGAAATGATTTACCAAAAATAAAACAAAAGCATGCAAACATATGATTAAGGAAGGAAGAGCCTACTTGGTGGTTTAACTTCATTAATCCAAGCTTTAGCTTTCCTAATCTTCCCCTTCATCCCTTGGTTCTTTTCCCTTTTGATATGCCTCAAATCCTCTCAAGGAGGGGTTAAAAATTCCCAACTTTTGGCAAGGGAAAGAACTCATTTTTATAGCCAAAACAGCCCCAACGGCTAGTTTAGCCGGTTGACCGGCCATGACAGGCCGGTTGACCGGCCAAGCACAACGGTCATAAAAAGAGCCGTTGTGCCAGCCCGGTTGACCTGCCCTGTGTGGCCGGTTAACCGGGCCTCTTGGCCGGTTGACCGGCCACACATGGCCGGTTGACCGGGCCTGCCCAGAATTTCCCATTTTTTGGGTTTCTTGAAGATTTTCTTTGGGGATCTTTTGGGCCATTAAAATCAAGCATTTTCACATGTTTTAAATCATTCTAAGATGTATAAAAACATGAAACAAAAAGCCTAAAAGGATTTGAAACTTTAAACCATAGGCTAGCTTGATTTCTAAAAACTCCTTTTTCTTAAAACAAATGCATCCAAGATTAAAACAAAACATGCATAAAACAATACTTTTACAACTCTTAAAAAACCATGCATGTTTAAAACAAGATTTCAAGTTTATTTAAAACCAATGCAAGTGTGTAAATCAAATGATGCTAGAATGAAATGCATCCATCAAATTGCAATCTAGAAAATTCCTAACAGATAGAACATAGTTTAATTCACCGAACAAAACTTGAAAGTTCTGTAAAAACTACTGAACCTTTACCTCGAAGATTAACAAAGAGAAAACTGAAGTTCCCTCTAACTTCAACACCCAAAAGTGCCAGAAGATGATAACAAGGATGAAGAAAGATGAAACTATCACAGATTTTCTTCCAAAAATCCTTTGCATAGCTTCTAATCTTGCCAATTGATGAAGGAAAATGAAGAAGAAAAAAGGAAAGAAGAAACCTAGCTCAAGCTCATTGTTGCTGTTTCTGGAAGGATCGAGTGAATGAACTTTGGGTTCATTTGAAACCTTATGAGCCCAATTTTGCATTAAACCCCCTTCTCTTATCTTATTTTCAATTCGAGTCAAATGAAGGTTCATTTTATTCCTTGAAGTCAAATGAAACTGAGTATACTATGAAAGTTGACATACTCTTCGAGATACACGCGATGGTATCAAGAAGTACCATTTTCGACAAAATACGTGAAAATCTGTATTTACGGAAAAGTCCTTAACCCCCTTAACGTGAGTCTAAAACCAACTCAATTAACTTAGTCTCTTCTAAATCCATTTCACTAAACTCAATTCATTCACTTGAAACTAATTTGATTCATTTTGGTCATTAACCACCATTAACATAATTAAACACGGTTAATCCACACTAATCTCAATTAATTAGTGTTAATCTTGATTAGTTTGGGAGGGGGTGTAACACCTATATACGCCATTCATTATGCTTGAGATTGGCAAGTCTTCTATCCTAATTTTTGTGTACTAACTACTACTCAATATAAAATATCAGCCCCATTTGGCTTGAATATAGGGATTCTTGACCACATGACTACCCCAGAAGAACCGAAGTTTAAATATTTTCCCAGATCTATTTGCACAACAATGGTGCGATATCGCACGACCCTAGGATATCACATGAACAACTCTGTCGAAGATACTTGTTTCGACCGTTCAACAATGAATCTAGGTCTAAGGGCAGCTATATTGGCAATATCCCTTGAATATGTTGGTCAAGGCCAATTATTTATGTGGGCCTTTGAAAGAACATAGAACAAGGCATAGGGAGTTAAATACAAGACCACGGATAACCCGACCTATGTGGTAGAAGCATGACAATCATGGGGTTTAAATGAGATGAAAAGGTCTCCCTCTGATCTCTATATGTGCGAAAGTCTAGAACACCAAAATAAAAGAGACACTATTTAGAGAGATATAGACTTGTCTAGATCGACCATTTGACAAAATTAGTAAGTGCCAAAATTCTCATGATCAATTGCAGGGCCACGTACAAGAATTTGGATGAGAGTCAAGTTTGGTTTGATGCCAATTCAAATGGGAACATGTACCAGTGTAAAAGGCTTATTTTGATCATTGGATGGCAAGAGGGTGGCTGGTCGGCCTCAGCTGGCCATCCCCCGATATTTGGCTTTCTTTTAACTTATAAAGTTCCACAGATCATTCAAATCTTAGCATTCAAAATGGTCAAGAGTATTTGAGCATATTGAATCCAATTGGGTACAATATTTGATTAATTTATTAGACTTTTCCAAATCTCAGGATCTACAATAATGGATTTAATCTAAATAACACAAAATTTATAATTGAATCAAATATAAAGACATACCTGGATCCATAGATTTCTTTGGTTTTCTTTCCTTTTAGATCTTCTTTCTTTGAGGGGATTACAACTTTCGTTCACCTTTCTTTTCTGCAAAAACTTAGCGATGGATATCTTTGCAATGGTTTTTGGTATCGAAAGTTACTCATTCACTTTTCCATTTATAAGCCATTCTTTCATCCGTTTCTTCCATCAAGTAATGGAGGCTTTAAAGGTTTCCTAAATGGAAATTATGAAGAAATAAATCGAGACCTTAAAACATGAAACGTTGGAAACATAACGTCGAGGCTCCCTTTATTGCACGCATAAGTAATAGTGGGACCCTCTAATCTATGATCATGTGGACCACAAATCAATGTATTCAAACATTCTCCCACTTGGTCCATATGACCACATGCAAGTTTCTCGATTTTTTTTAGAAAAGAAACTTATTTTTCAAAATAACTTGAATTTGATAAACAACTTTGAAAACGACTTTGACTAGTGTACCACTTTGAAAATACCGATTATCATTCAACTTTGATGCCATTCTATAATTTGTGATTAGGTAAGTACACTAATGAGAACCATGGCAAACACATATCTTGATAGATACGTTTCCTTCCACAACCACACCATCAATATTCTCACCTAATCATGTTTTTACAAGGGTCATCAATACATAATATCTACAATACCCTTGACCCTGAACCTAGTCATTGGCCAACCCAATGAACCAATCCGGTCAAACCGGAATACAAGACATAAAGCCGGCAATCTCCACCTTGGCTTGGATTCCGTAGAACTCAAGCCTTGAAGATACCCGGCATTGTCTTCCCATACCTCACCAACAAGTACCTCTCTGCACCGATGGTGTAGTCTTCATTCTTTGGCATTCTGATATGTTGAACCAGCACTTGAACTTTGAGCAAAGTTCCTCTTCTCGTCGAACTTCACCTCAAACTTTGACGCTCGAATCCATTGACGAGTCCGAGTGATGTCGATGTCTGAATCACTCATTATCCAGCGTTCAAACTACCTTGACTTCAACACCCCTACAAAGATCAATTCACAATGAACATGCAAGCGAAAGCGGATCGGGAATCCGTGCCCTCATGACTCTACAACTATAGAACAACTTTTGCCTCTGAATGATCAAATCTTTATTTTACCTTGTCTAAATTCCTGTTTCCGATTTGTCCAGACCTCTTTGACCACTGTTTATGTAGGCATTGCATCAGCTCCTACTTGTTCCTTCGCTAACTGAACTTTGGCAAGATGAATAGCATCACATGTGATCCAGCAACATGTATCTCTCAAACCAACACTTTCGTTTAACTGAAACAGCAAAACCCCTACAATTTGGTCAAATCTTACCCTTGACTTTGCCTTGATGATGTCAGTAACTCCCGCTAACTGGGATTGCTTTTGTCATCGAGTCCAATCGACCCAATTATGACCTTAATTTATGCACCATGTTGTAGATCTCATCACCACGAGCATGCTGAAATAAACGGATCTGAAATCCGACGCCGGATGGCTTCGATATCACAGTAATAATTTTCTACCCTTGGATCAGTCAAACTCCTTTATTAACCGTTGAACTGCCAATCCCCTCTCTACCACTGCATAGATCTGCTTGCAATGAGTCTGTAAAAATATCAAGAAAACACTTTTTTTCCGCTAAGATGGTCAAACTATCTGTTTGATTGTACTGTTGACGTCAACCCTTCTAGTTGTTTGATGGACTTCTGGGGTTCTTGACTGGGTCGGGTCGAACCTGACCTGAACGTGGTTTGACCCAGCCCTGAATAAGAACCAAAGTTGGGTCTTTCTTCTTCCTCTTTGATCCGTCTTCTACAACAAATATGCAGAACTATGACCCTGCAGCAGTATCAACAATCGGAAGCCTCGTGAACGTGCAACTAGGTTCTGCACTCTTCTCCGGTGGCGTTTGCAAAAGTAGAACTTGCTGCTTCTTCGACTCCAGCGAGCCCAGAGGACCGGATTTCTATTCAGGTTTCCTTCAAGAGATTTCGGTGTTCGAAACCCTCTGTTCTCCAACTACGTTTTTCGAACGATCTTTTCTCTGCGACTGTTTTTGTTCCTTTGCTTTGCTTCCGGTTTCTACAGCGACCAGGCAATGACTTCCTCTGGCGACGGTCATTAGATAGCAACTGTACCCCTTTATTCTACTTATAGAGAGCCCAGATCCTCTGTTATTCTTCGATTTACCTGTAGTCCACTTTGCGTTTTCTCCACTTGCACTCGACTGTCTGCCCTCTGTTCTTTATATGCGTAGCACTTGTGCCCTTCTTTGCTCGGATGATGGCTAGAATCTATTACAAGAAGCAGCAACGTCCCCAAACTTCTCCGAGCACAGCATTCAACTCCAGAATCTTCTCCGATTATGAAATCCGGATCTTTCTTCTTCTCTGTTTCGTGTCAGGGTTCCGATGCAGTTCATCTTCAAATGTCGATTGGCAACAATCAATCTAAAATAGAGTCTGATCTTTCTATAGTGGCCCACCTTGATCAGTCGATCTGTCTCCAATCTCTGTATTGGCTAGCCAAACTACAAACAGAGTCCAGGTCTTCTTTTCGGGCTATTGTTCTTCCTCTCTGACTCGTCTAGTTCTTGATCTGCACTTAGATTTCTTCTCCGGGACATTTGAACCAAACAGTGGCCCTCGAATCTCCGTGGATTGATCGGTGCAGCCCAACCTAGGAAATCCTTAGCCTGGCTGGCACTGATAACTCGAGCGATCTCCACCTCGAGCAAAACTCAAGGAACTCAGCTCAAAATTTGAGGATCCTAGAAATTGGAGAACTCGTTATAAGAATTCCAAACCCTCCACTTTGCTTACTCTCTCACCATAGGTCTCGTTGCTCTCACATTTTGGTTTTTTTTTTTGAAGAGTAAGTTAGGTCTTCATTTTCTCAATAAAATTAAAATACAGAAGGGGAGGTCTAAAACCCAACATGGGTGTTAGACACTCCCAATGGGGCATTCCCCATAACAATCAAAGCAAATAATACAATATCCAAGATAAAGATAGATTTAATGTCCAGTTTTTATTCCGAGCATCAGCTTCCAAGCATCAGCTTCAGACCACTCACATTCCATGGGATTACAGTCATGTGCAGCGATTCTTTGGAGTAGGCTTCTCTTTAATAGTGATCCCGGCTGGGCGCGGTTTGTGTCTGGCATTGGAGCTGGAACTTGGCACTCTTGGAAGTAAACTTTTATCCAACTAGTGAATGGAAAACAAGTCTTTTTGCTGGTCATCTGATTTCAGTTGAGATGAGCTTGCTGCGGCACCTTGTATGACTAAGGCTGTGGTAGCTAAGAGTTCAGAGTCAGGCACATTAGAGTCCCCATCATGGTTGGAGAGACTTAGGAACCTGTTTGAGTCCACATTTGATGAGAGACTTGGATTTGATGAGTCCACGTTGCTCTCACATATGCCCCTCCTATTTGGAACTCTCATTCGAAAAACTCCGATACCATGAGAGAGAGCTCTCTTCTCTCTCACTCCGAGTCTAGGGTTACCGATTACATCTATGCTTTCTTGACCTCCAAGAAAACCCCAGTACAATGACCAAAATACCATTTAGCCTGAACCTAGTCATTAGCCAACCCATTGAACGAATCTAGTCAAACCGGAATACGAGAAATAAACCTAACACCCCAGTCAAATTTGAGACAGGATATTAAAGAAAATAACAAAGAAATAAAAGAACCTAGACCCAACATTGAACCACTTCAGTAAATCCAATCCAAGGACGCAATCCAACAAACTCAGTCAAAGATCACTAGCAATCAAAGACATACAATCAAGGAAAGTTTAGAACATGTTTTTAATCCCTGTAATGCCTTAGTTTTGGATTCAAGTCAGGAAAATTTGTAGTCCTGATTTCCTGCCTTTCTATGTAATTGTTCAAATCAAATCTTATATATTGATCATCCTTATCTCTTCATGTTAAGGAGAGAGAGTTTATTTAACATTTTCACTCTCCTTTTAGCATCATCCCTCTCTCATTCAACGTTTTTACTCTCCTCTCATCATCATTGCTCTATTTCTATTTAATACTCCTAACACAATTGTTTTCACCATCTTCCTCTACCACACCATCTCTCTCTCTCTCTCTCTTAGGCTCCGTCCCGAGTTAATCACAATTAACGCTAATTAATTGGGCTTATGACTAATTAAGCCGGTTTAAATGAACTAATGGTGATTTATCGCCAAATGGATTGGAATTTGCCTAATGTAGGCTTAATAGTAAATGAGATTATGAAATGAATTGAATGGAATGGAAAATGAAGCTCAAATAAGCAAACCAAGGACTTTCTCGGAAATACGGATTTGTACGTATTTTGTCGAATACGAAAAGTCTTGATACACGCATGTGTATCTCGACGAGTACGATGATTTTCATAAAAGACTGGAATTGATTCGACGACTATCGGATCAAATGGAACATCATTTGACTTGATTTGTAATTAAAAGAGATAAAAGGGGGTTTAATGCAAAATTCCCTTATATATGTAAGATGAACTCCTGTTGAGTTCATTCACCTCATCCAAACCTAGGCAACTTCTTCTTCCTCCGTTTCTATCTCCTTTCTTCCATTTCTTCTCCATCGAAGGTGCGTTTGGAGTGAATCAAGTGAAGAGGATTGATCTTCTTCCTCTGCTCATCGTCTTCTTTGAGGTTTATTGGAATTCAAGCTTGAAAGGGGAGAAATCCAACTCAAAACCAAGCTAAAAGAGGATTTTGTTTCTCTCAAGCTTCAAACAAGGCAAGTATATGCATTTCTAGCAATTTGAGCTTTTATATAGCTTGTATGAACTCAAGGAGTTCAAAAATATGGTTTTTGTTCAGAGCTTCTGAAGCTCGAAAATGAGCTTCTGGGCGAATTTCGGCTAGCCGCGAGGCTAACCGCGAAGCTAACCGCCAGAAAATCCGAATTTGACGAGCTTCTGGAAAGCTAACCGCCAAATTTCGGTTAGCCGAAATTGGCATTTAGGCTAGCCGCGAGGTGACCGCCAAGCTGACCGAAATTGGTCAAAAATCCCTGTCAGGAAAATCCGCTTTTGGAAAGCTGACCGTAAGCTAACCGAACTTGGTTCGGCTAGCCGCCAGCCGAATTTCGGCTAGCCGCCAGTACAGTTCGGCTAACCGCCTGCACAGTTGCAGCTAATCGCCAGGTAGCCGCCGAGGTAGCCGAAATTGACCAGATTATTTATAGGAAGGAAAAATTCGAGTCCAGTGAGTTTTGGAATTTTGCGAGAATTAAGATCGCTTATGTGGTCATCAATGCTTCTCGTATAGTTAAGTGATATGTAAACCTCCATAGGTGTTAACTAGGGTTATTCGAATGCATAATCAACTAAGTAATGTCATCAAAAGTAATACTTGCATTGATAACCATAGTTGCACTCAAGGGTTGGTTAGATGATTGGTTAGAGGCTTGCTTTAGAATGAGAATGAGATTGGTACGAATTGTTAAAGGGTCTGGCACTACCTAGTGGTTTCTTAAACTCATTATTGAATTGCACTGAATGAATTGATAAATGAACTGACTATTCCCACTGCAGTAGATGAGAATGGGAGCGTCCGGAGCTCCGTGGGACACCAGTGATCTCTGATCAAGACACTGGGAGATCTCACCACACTGGACCGAAAGGTCATTGACTGAAAAGTCATACACTGAAAAGCCATTAATAAATATTGAACATTATGAATAAATGAATATGAAATGCTCCCTTTTGGGAAGAACTGAATGGAGTTGAAACCAATGCTAGTGTAGTTGCCAGTATTATTGTCATTGTTAGTTGTATTTGATATTGATTGTTTACCAATGTTTAAATCGATGAATTGTTAGACATATGTATATATCTTGTTGAACCGTCGTGTTCATGGTATTACTGATGATGTTACAGGGTCAGTTACCCGAGCCGGTCCCTCAGCGACCGTCCCGCCAGCGGAGGAGGCCCATTCGCTACCTCCAGGAGGTTTAGCTGAATGGACGTGATCAGAGAGTGGGTTCATTGGAGTCTTTTGGAAACTTTTTGTAAATTGTTTTAGATAGTAATTTTGGTATTGGAAGTAATGTCCCCTGCATTGTATTTAAATATGCAGTGGTTGATAGTAGAAATGAAACGATGTAAAGTGAACTATGTAGTTCAAAGTAAAGGTTCTGATTCATTTTGTTAAGTATTGTCAATGTATATGTATTTGTATATATTCCGCAACTGTACATTGACAGGTACGTATGCAAGATCCCTTGTAGACTTCGTTGTAACTTCGGTTAAAACGGAGTTTACGGGAGTAAGTATGATTACATCGTGACCCGGGAGTTAACCCTAATGACTCTGATCTCGAGGCCGGGTCGTGACATACTTATTGTATGGTATCAGAGCCTAGTTAAAAGACTAGGTTAAGAAAACTTGAAAATACTTAGCAAGGCTAGGAACGCAGTGGGAAGTGTGTGTTTCGAACAAATCCAGCTATGGATTTGTGTTTACTGCTTTCACTATATGTGATGTATATGTGATTTAACTGAGATGGAAGTGTAAAGATGTATTCTTACCTTCCGTATTGTTTACAGTATGGCATCAGGATCTGGATCAGGATCGGGATCTGGACAGGGGCAGGATGATTTCGTAGAGATTATTCCACCTCCCCCTCCTCATTCTGATAGTGAGGCGCGCTTTACTGCTATTCTGGAGCAGTTAGCCCGCAGCCATGAAGCTCAGATGGGTATGCAAGCCCAAATGGCTTCGATATTACAAGTACAGAGCCAGATGCAGGCTCAGATGCAATCTCCAGTAATATCAGTCCAGCAACCACATGTTGAGACACAAGTGGTATTACAGCATAAGGACAAGGACCCTCATGTTATCTTTGAGCGGTTCCGTAAAAGGGGAGCCACTGAGTTCCACGGAGATGAGGATTGCATGAAAGCCGATGAGTGGCTTGAACACATTGAAGATGTGTAAGACCCCGACCCGAGTGAACCCGATTAGTGCTAATTAAGTTGCGTGTTAGTGCTAAGCTTGATTAGTGATTTCTGGTTAAGTTGGGTTTGGATTAGCTTTGATTATGGTTTCGGGCTAATTCGATTGTCTTGATTTGCTTTGGTAGCTTGTGGGGCCCTTTGGGGGTTCCCTTTTCGGCTTTGTATTTTCTCGAGGAATTTCCCGATTTATTGTGGATTATGTTTTTGGCCCGTTGCATGCATCTTGTAGATCTCAACAACTTTCATGTTAATCCCGTATTCATTCGAGATCCCGAAACCCGATTTTCATAGCCTAAAGGGCAAAACAATCATTGCACACCAAGTCTGTACCCAAAACTCGATATCCCCGAAACCCACGAAACATGTACTTTTTGGAAACTAGATATTTCGACGATCATTTCTTCCTTCTTCGTCGAACCCATCCGAGGTCCCGAAGTAGATGATTTCAGCTAATATAGTTCCTTAAGTTGTGGGACCCAAGCTCCCTTTGTTAACAAAAGAGAACCCATCTCTTCTTTCTCATTCACTCTCCATTCTTGTTCCAGCACAACTGAGCCTAGGGTTTGCTCTTGTGCTTTTCTTCTTCTTCTTCTTGTTTCCTCATCCTCAAGCCACACCTAGGGCTCATCAATCAAACATTGGAGATCACCAATCACTCCCTCATCTCTCAAGCTTTCCATTGGTACCATTTGTTAGGAGAACCCTCCATTCCAAGACCTTCATTGAGCTTACCATTGCCATTAGAGGACCTTCAAGGTAAGTGATCATTCTCATCTTCTAGATTTGTTGTCTCCTAGGCCATGAGGTACTACATTTGCATTATTGTTGGTTTGTTCATTGTCATTCCTTGTGTAACCCATTTTAGGGTTGTTTTTGGGATTTTTGATTTGTAGCTTGGCTTTGAGCAATAGAGGTGATAAAAGGCTTGATTTCAACTAGCTTGGACTAGAGGCAAGTGGATGTTTTGATCTTTATAAGTTCCATGATTTTTGGTGTTTTTCACTCATGTCTATTTATTACATTGCTTTGACATAAATGTTCATAATGGAGCTTTGGTAGTGCATTCATGGTATTGCATTTATGACTTATAAGTGTAGTAATGAATGGCATTTAATTCTTCTCTTGTTTATACCCAAAGTACTCTATGGTGAAATGGTTTCCTTCTTTCTTTGTATGGAATGGGATGTTGATGAAGGAAGTGATGCATGAACAATTATGGGAGCCTTGGGAGAAGTGTAATTAGATGCATTGGAGGAGCTTTTAGCTCATTTTTGTGTCAAGGATTAAGTAAAAGTGAGGAGGATGGTTTTGAGGAGGAAAGTGACTCAAAATCTGAACACAGTGGGTGATCCCCGCACTGGCGGTCAGCCTGCGGTCACCCGGCGGTTAGCCGCTTGGTGACTGGCGGCTAACCGCCAGCTAGCCGAAATGTCACGGTGGCTTTTCCAAAGAGCACACTTCTTCTCCTCAAAACTCAATCAGCTCCACGGTTGGCCAGCGGCTAACCGCCGAACACATCGGCGGCTAACCGCCAGCTAACCGCACTTGGCGGTCAGCTTTCCAGTAAGCTGCATTTCTGCAGCCCAGCCGCGGTCAGCTGTGCGGTCAGCCAGCGGCTAGCCGCCCATCCCAGCGGCGGCTAACCGCCAGCTGACCGCCAGGTAACCGAAATTCCCCAGATTTCGAAAAGCTCCCCGCTCGTTCGAGCGTTGAGCTTTGTCAATCGAAGGGGATTCACTAGGCATTGCTTGATGCCATCCGAGAAAGAAACCATATCACAAATATGTCATTCGAAATTTTGGAAAAATCGTAGGAGTGCATAAGGAGCCCGGAATGTCTCAAAACTCAAAGAGTACCAAGTAAGGGCTATAATAGACAGACGGGACCCCTATTCACCTAATTGGATTTCTAAATTGATATTTTACCCGAATTTCATTATAGTGTATTGTTTCACCTCATTCCCAGGAATTTCATCGCATGACTTGTTTTCTCGAAAGCTTTGGAGCTACAATAGTAATAGTGAATTGCCCCGAAATGTATTGCCCGATATGGAAAGACAGTGTGCCCTTGAGCACCCCCGTTTTACCCGTTTAATTACTGTACTTGATTACTCGCATATGTCTCGATTGGTTTTATCCTATGAGTCGGCATCACTAAGCTTGGATACCTTGTCAGTCTGATCCACTGACTTGGAAATCCCTCTCCCATCCCGCCAGCTGCAGTTTGGATCCCGATACCCGGTCTAATACCGTGGTCCCGTCCCGATACCCGGTTCGCTACCGTGGTCCCGTTCCCGTATAATTATATTGTATATATGTATACGTTGTTTCTCCTCACCTTGTGTGACAGAGATCAACGTCCCGTAATACTGTTGTCACTTTAGTGACAGAGGACTTAGCTTTATGTGATTGCCACCTTGTTAGTTCCCGAATCCTTGGATACTTGATATGTTTTATATTGTTTACTTGTTCATCGCAAATGATTTATTTATTTTATGAGAGTTCTTGCTTAACTCAGATTTATACGCTTTGCCAGAGATTTTCTTGTATTAGATATTGTTGTATCCTTGCTTTCTCTTGCCAGACCGTCGTGTCTGACCCTTTGCTTTGGTACTCAGGTCCCGTTGTCGGCTTCCTTGAGGAGGAGCCGGAGGAGGCGGTAGGCGCGCCGCAACCTCTAGTCGAGTGGCGTGCTGACGATGTCATGTAGACATCAGATTGCTTTGAGAAGCGTAACATTTTGAGGGGAACTATTTAACCATTCTTTTGGGTTGTTGTTTTGTGTACATTGGCCTTTGTTGGCCTCTATTTTTGGGAATGTAATTAAATGATATTTTATCTAACTTTAACAACCATTGGGAAACATGCTATAAATCATTGCTCATTCTGATACAGTATTTTAGTCTGGTGTTATTGTTTTTATGACCAAGGATGGTTTGACTATTTGATTTGCTACATGCTTCCGCATTTAACAGAAATATTCAATTATGGTTATGATATCCTCACCGCGGACACCTGTGGGAAATTAAATAAATCATATGGTATTATTAAGCAGTTGTGGATCATCCTAACATCAATATTAGTCCCGATCCCGGATCTCTCGGTCCGGGGTCGCGACAAGATGTGTTCGAAACAGTTGTTTGCACTCAGAAGCAGAGAGTGCTACTTATCTCCACCATGTTCAGAGGAGTAGCGAACACATGGTGGAAGAGTGTCAGAGATGCCTTCAAGGCAATGCCAGCAGAGGGTATTTGGGAGATTTTCCGGCAGCAGTTTCAGCGGAAATTCGTCCTAAAGCATGTACAGCAGCTGAAAGAGGCAGAATTCTTGACCTTGAAGCAAGGTCACATGACAGTGGTTGTATATGTGCATACCTTCCTGCAGCTATCCAAGTATGCACTTGAGTTGATTGATACCGAGGCAAAGAAGCTGAAGAGATTCCTCTTAGGCCTAAATCCGGAGTACAAAGCTGTCGTATTGGCTGGGCAGAAGCCTACGACATTTGATGATGCCGTTGCTAGGGCCTACACAACAGAGGAGATCCAGAGAGAGAAGGAGGCAGAAAAGGAAGCAGAGGCCTTAGCCGTGAATGCCAAGAGAAGTGGTGATTCATGGTTCAAGAAGGGAGGACCGTCTAGGTCCAAGAGGCAGAAACACAGATTCATTCCTAGACCTGATAGGAATGAGAGGAGGGAGAACAGACCAGTCTGTGCTACTTGTGGGAGATTCCACAAGACTGAGTCGTGTTGGAGGACGACCGAAGCATGCTTTATCTGTGGTTCTTTGGAACACAGAATGGCATTTTGTCCGAGAGCTAGGAGAGATGACAGACCTCCTTATCAGCACCAGGCTCCAGGACAGGCAGCACTTCCAGCTCCTCCACCGAGATTGGCACTGCCAGCTCCTCCTCCTAGACCACAGCAGCCACAGCCTCCACGCCAGGGTCAACAGCGTCAGTGGCAGAGACAGCAGCAGCAGACTGAGAGACCGCAGATGGCTGGGATGGCTTGTGCCGTCAACAGGGAACAGGCTGATGTTGCAGCCAATGTTGTGGAAGGTACAATTTTTGTCGATAATAGACCTGCTATTGCATTATTTGATCCCGGTTCTACGCATTCATTTGTTGCACCTGCATTTGCGTGTGATATGCAAAATCGGATTATGCAATTAGCATATGATTTTACAGTGTCTACTCCTTTGGGAAGACAAGTGAGGTGTGAGTTGTATATACCTCAGTGCACTGTCAGGATTGGAGAGGTATCCATGCCAGCTGATTTAGTTGTACTAGCCATGAATGATTTCGATGTGATCTTTGGCATGGATTGGCTTGTGAAGTACAGAGCTTGTTTAGACTGTTTCCGCAAAATCATCACCTTCAGGGTTGATGAAGCCAATGCCAGTGTACTTTTTGAGGGAGTCAGGAAGAAATATGACACCAAGCTTGTTTCAACACTCAAAGCTGAACGGTTGATGCAGAGTGGGTGTGAAGGCTATATTGCCTTCATTTCAGAGAAGAAGCCTGTACAGGAGTTGAAAAATATTCCTGTAGTCTGTGAGTTTCCAGATGTGTTCCCAGATGAGGTGTCAGGTTTACCTCCAGCTAGGGAAGTAGACTTCACTATTGAGCTTGTGCCTGGTACAGCACCGATATCCAGGGCACCATATCGTATGGCACCATCTGAGTTGTATGAATTGAAGAGACAGATACAGGATTTGCTCGACAAAGGTTTCATCAAACCTAGTGTCTCACCGTGGGGAGCACCTGTATTGTTTGTCAAGAAGAAGGATGGCACACTTCGCATGTGTATCGATTATAGGCAGATAAATCAAGTAACAGTGAAGAACAAATATCCACTACCTAGGATCGATGAGTTGTTTGATCAACTCCAGGGTGCAGCGTACTTTTCAAAGATTGATCTTCGATCTGGATATCATCAGATTCGAGTGAGAGATCAAGATGTACAGAAGACTGCATTCAGGACTCGTTACGGCCACTATGAATTCCTCGTAATGCCTTTTGGTCTAACCAATGCACCTGCAGTGTTTATGGCTTTAATGAACAGGGTGTTTGCTTCGTATTTGGATCAGTTTGTCGTAATCTTCATTGATGACATCCTGGTCTATTCAAAGACAGAGATGGAGCATTCACATCATTTGAGAATAGCCTTGCAGATACTGAGAGAAAATCAGTTATATGCAAAACTGGAGAAGTGCGACTTTTGGTTGCAGCAGGTTGCATTTCTGGGTCACATCATTACCAGAGATGGATTAGCTATTGATTCAGCTAAGATTGAGGCCATTACCAATTGGCAGAGTCCGAAGAATGTGCCAGAGGTGAGAAGCTTCTTAGGGTTAGCAGGCTATTATAGAAGGTTCGTAAAGGACTTTGCAAAGATAGCAGCACCACTGTCGAGACTGACTCGAAAGAATGTTCCATTTCAATGGAATGATGCATGTGAGTCCATTTTCCAGACTTTGAAGCAGAAATTAGTGTCAGCCCCGATTTTATCCTTACCCGAAGGACCAGGAGGATTTGAGATTTACTCAGATGCCTCGGGTGTAGGATTGGGGTGTGTATTGATGCAGAACAGCAAGGTGATAGCATATGGTTCGCGTCAGTTGAAAGACCATGAGAAAAATTACACTACTCATGATCTCGAGCTCGCAGCGGTTGTATTTGCTTTGAAGCAATGGAGGCATTACTTGTACGGAGAGACTTTCGAAGTACACTGTGATCACAGAAGCCTTCAGTATTTGTTTACTCAGAAAGATATCAATCTGAGGCAACGCCGTTGGTTGGAGCTGATCAAAGACTACGACTTTCCATTCAAATATGTACCTGGAAAGGGCAACGTAGTTGCTGATGCTTTGAGTCGGAAGGTAGCTGACTTGGCATCATTAGAAGATGGATGGAACCTGATAGAAGACTTCAAGGACTCAGATGTGTCCATTGAATTCGTGAATGACAGGAGAATGGTTGCAGCAATGTCAGTGTTCGAACCTCTTCTGATCACAGAAATTAAAAAGCGGCAGTTCGAAGATCCTGACTTAGTCAAGATCAGGGATAACATTGCACATAGACCAGACTTCGTGTTGGTAGAAGGAGTCCTCTACTTCAAGGACAGATTGTGTATACCAGCACAAGATGATTTGAAGCAAGCAGTAATGTTTGAAGCTCATCACACCAGATATTCTATGCATCCAGGGAGTACCAAGATGAATAGAAATCTCAAAGGCAGATTTTGGTGGAATAATATGAAGCGGGAGATAGCAGGTTATGTGTCTTCCTGCTTAACTTGCCAGCGTGTGAAGTTTGAGCACCAGAAACCGCCAGGATTGCTTCATCCACTGGATATTCCCAAGTGGACATGGGATCATATTACGATGGACTTTGTATCCGGCTTACCGAGGACGAGGAAACAGCACGATACCGTCTGGGTGATCGTGGTTCGTCTGACAAAGTCCGCACATTTCCTTCCATTTAGGAAAGATATGGGATTCAGCGAGATGTCCAAGTTGTTTGTCAAGGAAGTGATTCGATTGCATGGAACGCCGGTCTCGATTATCTCCGATCGGGATAGTCGGTTTGTGTCCTCATTTTGGCAGTCATTTCAGAATTCGATGGGTACCAAACTTCGGTTTAGTACTGCTTATCATCCGCAGACAGATGGACAGTCAGAGAGGACTATACAGACATTGGAGGATTTACTTCGTGCCAGTGTAGTTGATTTTGGAAGTGATTGGGATGACCATTTGGCGTTGTGCGAATTTGCGTACAACAACAGTTATCACTCCAGCATTGAGATGGCACCATTTGAAGCACTGTATGGTCGTCGGTGTAGGACCCCAGTGAGCTGGGAAGAGGTTGGAACTCAAGGTTTCCACAGTCCTACCATCATCGCTGAAACAGCGGAAAGAGTACAGAAAATTCAAGATAGACTGAAGATTGCTAGATCAAGGCAAAAGAGCTATGCTGACAATCGTCGACGTGATTTAGAGTTCGCCGTTGATGATCTAGTCTTTTTGAAGACTTCTCCGATGAAGGGTACGATCCGATTTGGTCAGAAAGGGAAGCTTTCACCGAGATTTATTGGTCCTTTTAGGATCGTGAGTCGGATTGGCAATGTAGCTTATCGACTTGACCTTCCCGCAGAGCTCTCTGGTATTCACAATGTGTTTCATGTGTCTATGCTTCGCAAGTATGTGGCTGATCCTTCACACGTGATTCATCACGAAGAGATCCAAGTGTTGCCCGACACCACATATGTTGAGAGGCCAATTCAGATCATTGATACCAAAGAGGCAGTTCTACGCACGAGAACTATCAAATGGGTCAAGGTCCTTTGGGATCAACATACACCCAATGAAGCTACATGGGAACTTGAGGAACAAATGGCTCAGAAGTATCCCGAGCTATTCGTTATGGTAACTTTTAATTGAATTGTCATTTGATTTATATTGATTTGTATTGCATTCGGAGGACCGAATGATTCAAAAAGTTTAGGAGAATGTTAGGCTCCGTCCCGAGTTAATCACAATTAACGCTAATTAATTGGGCTTATGACTAATTAAGCCGGTTTAAATGAACTAATGGTGATTTATCGCCAAATGGATTGGAATTTGCTAATGTAGGCTTAATAGTAAATGAGATTATGAAATGAATGAATGGAATGGAAAATGAAGCTCAAATAAGCAAACCAAGGACTTTCTCGGAAATACGGATTTGTACGTATTTTGTCGAATACGAAAAGTCTTGATACACGCATGTGTATCTCGACGAGTACGATGATTTTCATAAAAGACTGGAATTGATTCGACGACTATCGGATCAAATGGAACATCATTTGACTTGATTTGTAATTAAAAGAGATAAAAGGGGGTTTAATGCAAAATTCCCTTATATATGTAAGATGAACTCCTGTTGAGTTCATTCACCTCATCTAAACCTAGGCAACTTCTTCTTCCTCCGTTTCTATCTTCTTTCTTCCATTTCTTCTCCATCGAAGGTGCGTTTGGAGTGAATCAAGTGAAGAGGATTGATCTTCTTCCTCTGCTCATCGTCTTCTTTGAGGTTTATTGGAATTCAAGCTTGAAAGGGGAGAAATCCAACTCAAAACCAAGCTAAAAGAGGATTTTGTTTCTCTCAAGCTTCAAACAAGGCAAGTATATGCATTTCTAGCAATTTGAGCTTTTATATAGCTTGTATGAACTCAAGGAGTTCAAAAATGTGGTTTTCGTTCAGAGCTTCTGAAGCTCGAAAATGAGCTTCTGGGTGAATTTTGGCTAGCCGCGAGGCTAACCGCGAAGCTAACCGCCAGAAAATCCGAATTTGACGAGCTTCTGGAAAGCTAACCGCCAAATTTCGGTTAGCCGAAATTGGCATTTCGGCTAGCCGCGAGGTGACCGCCAAGCTGACCGAAATTGGTCAGAAATCCCTGTCAAGAAAATCCGCTTCTGGAAAGCTGACCGTAAGCTAACCGAACTTGGTTCGGCTAGCCGCCAGTACAGTTCGGCTAACCGCCTGCACAGTTGCGGCTAACCGCCAGGTAGCCGCCGAGGTAGCCGAAATTGACCAGATTATTTATAGGAAGGAAAAATTCGAGTCCAGTGAGTTTTGGAATTTTGCGAGAATTAAGATCGCTTATGTGGTCATCAATGCTTCTCGTATAGTTAAGTGATATGTAAACCTCCATAGGTGTTAACTAGGGTTATTCGAATGCATAATCAACTAAGTAATGTCATCAAAAGTAATACTTGCATTGATAACCATAGTTGCACTCAAGGGTTGGTTAGATGATTGGTTAGAGGCTTGCTTTAGAATGAGAATGAGATTGGTGCGAATTGTTAAAGGGTCTGGCACTACCTAGTGGTTTCTTAAACTCATTATTGAATTGCACTGAATGAATTGATAAATGAACTGACTATTCCTACTGCAGTAGATGAGAATGGGAGCGTCCGGAGCTCCGTGGGACACCAGTGATCTCTGATCAAGACACTGGGAAATCTCACCACACTGGACCGAAAGGTCATTGACTGAAAAGTCATACACTGAAAAGCCATTAATAAATATTGAACATTATGAATAAATGAATATGAAATGCTCCCTTTTGGGAAGAACTGAATGGAGTTGAAACCAATGCTAGTGTAGTTGCCAGTATTATTGTCATTGTTAGTTGTATTTGATATTGATTGTTTACCAATGTTTAAATCGATGAATTGTTAGACATATGTATATATCTTGTTGAACCGTCGTGTTCATGGTATTACTGATGATGTTACAGGCTCAGTTACCCGTGCCGGTCCCTCAGCGACCGTCCCGCCAGCGGAGGAGGCCCATTCGCTACCTCCAGGAGGTTTAGCTGAATGGAAGTGATCAGAGAGCGGGTTCATTGGAGTCTTTTGGAAACTTTTTGTAAATTGTTTTAGATAGTAATTTTGGTATTGGAAGTAATGTCCCCTGCATTGTATTTAAATATGCAGTGGTTGATAGTAGAAATGAAACGATGTAAAGTGAACTATGTAGTTCAAAGTAAAGGTTCTGATTCATTTTGTTAAGTATTGTCAATGTATATGTATTTGTATATATTCCGCAACTGTACATTGACAGGTACGTATGCAAGATCCCTTGTAGACTTCGTTGTAACTTCGGTTAAAACGGAGTTTACGGGAGTAAGTATGATTACATCGCGACCCGGGAGTTAACCCTAATGACTCTGATCTCGGGGCCGGGTCGTGACACTCTCTCTCTCTCTCTCTCTCTCTCTCTCTGAGATCTCAACCCAGCAAGGGGCAGTAACTACGGGAAGGAGATGAAACGCAAGGTCTGAAAATGAACAATGGTTTTTTTTTTTTTATAAAGGTCATTGATGATATTTTCAACAAGTTGATATTATCAACCTCTGTTGTTGAAAACTTCCAAAAACACACTGTAAACCATCGGAGGTTGGGTTTGAGAGGAGATGGGAGGTGATACGGGTTGAGATGATGGTGAGGGGAAACATGAGGACGAGAAAAGATGGAGGATGAGGGTGAAAGAGAGAAGTTGGTGATGGATGTGGTTTTTGAAATAAATGAGAGGAGAGTTATTGAAGAGAACAATCCAGGTACGAAAAGGTATTTGAATGCCAGTGGGAGAGCGAGTGGGATAGAATTGTAAGGCTGGTCACTAGTGAGGCAAAAGTGGAAGAAGAAGAAGAAAAATTATTTGTTTAAACCAAAGGTTGGTGACTTGGGTAGATGGTTGCATGGTTAGTGAAGTGTCAGGCTCGGGCTCTCAAATCCTAGAAAGTGAATCAAAAGTATCTAAATGACATCATAAACTACACCAAAATTGTAAATTAGGAACGGTTTTTAACCATTTCTAAGCGATTTTGGAATGGTTTTGGTCCCTTCTTAAAGTGGGTATCTCTAATTTTTAGAAACGGTATGCGACCATTCCTAAATTTTATTTTTGGAACGGTTCCTAACCATTCAAAAATTTTGTTTTTGAAACGATTTGGAACCATTCTAATTTAGTATTTGGGGGTACAGTTTTCATCCGTTCCTAAATTAATTTGGAACAATTTTATAACTGTTCCTAATTTTAACATTGCTTTCTTTTTTTTTAAATAGTCACAATCAATTAAATTACTGCTAATTACATTTAAAAAAATCACTAACAAAAGAAAGTTGTGACACTCACATTCATACATACACAATCATAAAAGTGAGCTCCATAAACTGGCTTGATCTCAAATGTTCAACGTTTTATCCATACTACATTTCTCCCTCGTACAATATTTTTTTAACAACATTTAGTCATTTCATTTCTTAAAAAAGAAGAAACATTGAAAGACGCCTTTACTATTAATATTGCAGTGTCTACTTTCATGGGTCTTCTTTTAAAGGACTTTTCTTGATTGGGATATTCTTCATACTACTTCCACCTTTTTCTTTGTCAACCAATGTCATGATAACGTCACCATTCATAAGAAAAATCTTGTCGTGACCTCTCAAAGCCTGCAAACTTTGATGCATGGATCACCCCTTGTCCAGGATTAGATAGAAGCAGCAATGGGAAGAAAAAAGCAATGGATATCTGAGATTCTAAATAGCAAAAACAATACCAAAGTATATATGAGTGAGATGTTAGCTTCATGGTCTCAATACCAAGTATATGATGTAATAAATTGATTAATTTCTTTATTTATCAATACAATCATGTTTTCCTTTCATGAGATGAATGGTGTTTAATTATATACTTGCAAATAACCAATACGAATGACATAATGGTTCATGAGATGAACCGGAGTCCATAAGTATACTAGATGTAATACATGTGTGTGGATGAGATCCACATACAGGAGACATGAATTGTAAATCTTATACTTAAATATCTTCACAACCAGTGATGAGATTGGGCATCTCATCTGACAAGGTTGCAGCACTTCGATCACTATGAGATAGTGTGATTTGTCTCGATCAGCAGAATGTAAGATTCTGGATCATGGTGCTGGTACATTAAATGTATTGAAGGACCATGAGAAGCACCTTATATACACTATCTTTACTTTAAGGTCTGCTCTCATAATTCCGTAGCAATAGGCTCATAATCCTAAGACATTAATGAACTCAAGTTTCTATCTATTCATTTGCTTTTAGTCACCAATGAGTGAGACCAATTGTAGGTCAACACGTCGGTGATTTGGGTACGTGGTAGTAGAGCTGTGGGAACATTCAATGGTCAAGATGGAATCTATCTTTAATATCCCCTTGTGCCAATTAATGGATTCATCATTGGTAATTGCGCACCCATTCCAATTAAGAGTTAATTGGATCGGTACCAAATGATCACTATAATTAATTGGGGCTCAAGGATAATAAGATATGGATCTAATTTGCTGGACAGGTCCAATTGATCCATAGATATAGATGGAGGGGCCTACTTGTGGTAATTGGGAAGTTTAGGGTCTTCATTATAATTTATTCCTTAGACTTGAGTTCAATTGCATTTATGTCGCGACCCCGGAACGGGACCCCCAGGCCCGCGACGTTGTTGTGTACATTGGAGATATACTTTCCCACAGGTTTCCGCGGTGAGGATTCCCAAAGACACGCGGAATCTGACTCACATGATCAAGCATGCGGAAGCGTGTAGCAAATCACATCAAGATAAGCACCAATAAATCCTTAAGTGCTATGACAAATAATAACAAGGCATAGTATCAAAGGAAGAAGTTAAAATTGCATTCCCATCAAGATTCAAGTTATGAGACTAACTCAAAAGTAAGTTAAGTTTTTGTTACATCCCATAAGAGGCCAACAGAGGCCAATACACTTCTCAAAATAATAAAGGAAACCCCAATACAAAATGACGAACTCAAGAAACCCGCCCGACGTCTAATTGACATCGTCGGGCTGCCACTCTCTCACTGGGGGTGGCTCAAGAGCCTCCTCCTGACGCTCCTCCTCAAAGGCAACATCTCCTGCACCTGGGCACCAACAAACAAGGGTCAAACACAACGGTTTGGCAGGTAATCAATTTAGGTGCAAGCATGAAATCATAACTGTTTTAAGAAAACATGTGAGCAAATCCCTGATTTGAAATACTGCAATGGCTGAGATACATTTTCGAGAATACATAACAATGTTAGGATACTAAAACAAACTAGCATGAGTACGTATAATATCATGAATAGTTACAATCCACAAGGAGCCCATCCTTTCTCTATCATATATATAATGAAAAGAGCAAGCATGCACGACAAGCACAATATACATAATATAATCACGACACGATTCCCACAAATACGGGGATTTCCGGCCGCGGAACCAGACACGCACGATGTGTAATAAATACACAACCAGTCTGCAGACAGTCCACATGTTTAAGGACCCCCAGACAGTGGATCAAACTGAAAGGGCAGTCCAAGCTCAGTGGTGTTCACTTAATTCATGAATGCACAAAACACGCGAAACACTATCAAAACATGACGAGATGAAAAGGGAAAGTCACTTATCAAAACACGACAAACACGACTAGCAAAAGACATAATTAATATGCATAACACGCTTAGGAAGTGACCCCTTTTTCTTGAAACAAATCTTCAAAACAAGTTTATACTTGAAATCCAAAACGAGTACACTATGGTACTTATCGTACCAAAACGGGATTCAAATACGAAATCTGACAAGCATGTGTTAAGCCTACTAATTGACCTTTGTGTAATTGGGACCCCAAATGTCGGAATATACAAGAATTGGTGTCCCCGAAGTTGGGTTGCATTTCGAAGTTCCATTTACACAATGCCAAGTCAAAACCCTTAACATAGTCTAGTTTTTCAACCTTCAAGAAAATGCACGAATGAAATAATTCTTCTTCCTGAATCTGGCAGGTTCGCTCGAGCGGAACTTGCAAGGCGTTGACACTTCGCTCGAGCGAAACAGTTCGCTCGAGCGAGACAGTTCGCTCGAGCGGACAATAAGGTCGCTCGAACGGACAGCTCTCTGTCTGTGCTCGGAACAAACAGAGGCTTGGTCGCTCGAGCGGACCCAAGGGTCGCTTGAGCGGACAAGCTTCTGCCTGTGCTCGCTGAGTGCAGAAAATGCCTTTCTCTTGTACAACTTCCCACACATTCATCTCCTTAAACCACATACAATCCCTTGAGCCTTCATGCTCACCAAGGGTTCATTTTCACCATTTCAAACATTCAATCCAATGAAAACAAGATCATGAAGTTCATAAACAAGTTTATATGCACAATTCCTAAAATACAATGAAATCAAAATACACATGCCACAATAAACCTATAGAGATTACTTGCCTTGTCCAAAAGCTAAACAATCCTCTTCAAGCACTTCACTCAAGCTATTCCAACACTACAAGAATCCCAAGGGAAATTCACTCAAACTCCACACAAATGAAAACAAAGAACCCATTTTTACAAAAGGGTTTGTAAACATGAACAACAAGATTTTTAAGAACTAAAAAGACTTCATGAAAAAACATGGGTTGAAGCTCTTACCTAGAAATGGCCAAACAAGAGAGAGGGAAGGAAATGGATCTCTTGCCCAACTTGGAACTTCAAGCAATTTGCATCAATGGAAAGCTTAGGATGAGAGGAAGAAGATGATAGCCTTAGAATTTTATTTGGAGAACTCTAGTTAGATCATGCAAGATGAGGAAGATGGAAAGGGAAGAGGGTTTCTCAACCCTAGGTCAAGGAAGTTGCAGGAATTGGGGGAAATGAATGAAAAGAGAGGGGGATGGGGTTTAAGTGATGACAATGGGCCCCAATTAACTTGAACCTTGAAATGACCAAAACATGATCTTGTGGGTCTCGAATGAACTCGACGAAGAAGGATAAAACGATCCTCGAAATATCTAGTTTCCAAAAAGTATATTTTTGACATGGTTTTGAGATCTCGAAAATTGTATCCAGATTTGTGCAAAACGACCACTTTACCCTTTTGGGGCCAGAACTTGGGTTTTTGGGCTTCAAACATGAATGAGCTTAAGACGAAAGTTGTAACACATAGAAAAATCATTCAAATGAAATCAAAATCACAATCGCACAGAAACCGATACGATCCTCCCAAGCTTACTCGTGCACTCAGGCCTTCCTGAGTGTGTCTGACTAACACTAATCGTTTCTCAAAATTCCCAAAGTTATGTCCAAGACTAAAAGTAATTACATTCTAACCCAACGACAACTAAACCCACGTAGGACTAAACACATACTAATCACACACTAATCGAATTGGTCTGGGTCGGGGTCTAACAATTTATATAGTGGAGTTATTTGCAATTAACTGTGGGCCCGGATCGCTCATGAGATGTGGAGTCGCGTGTCCCAGTTGGAGCCAGCTTTCTAAGGAAACCCTAGTAGTCCCAACGCTAGCCCAAGATATTAGAAAGTTACTATTCTTACTTGAGCTTTAAAAGGAATGAATTGGAAAGTTATTATTTCTATTTGAAGTGGGACTTCTAATAGTGGTAATAGTAAGCTACTAATTTGTGTGGAAGTGTGACTTCTAATACAAATTAGTAAGAGAGTTGAAAGAGAAGTCATGAGGGCTATAAATAAGGAAATAAACACCCTTGGACGTCCATGCAATATTCCATTATTGTGATTCACGCCCAGCCCATATTGTGCAAAAGTTGCACACTACTCTCTCTCTCTCTCTCTCCCTCTTCTAGTTCTCTTCTACTTTCCTTTAGGGTTTTCTCTTGGAGATTCCACCATCTTCTTGAGAAAAGAGATCTGATAAGAGGGTCATAGCGTGGAAGATCAATAGGTCTTGGAGATTCTTGTTTGATACGTGAAAGAGTTTCATCATCAATGAAAGACGCAACTTCTCCATTAGAGCACAACCGATCTCCAAAGGTATAATCTACTTCCTTGTATGTTGTAGATTTTAATGGATGCTTGTTGGCTGCTGTACTATCTTCTTGATAGGTTTATTTACTGATCAAGATGGCTGAGATTGAGGACATGGATCCTGAATTGGGTTTTATAGTGTTCTGGACAGTTGATCCCTGAGTCAAGTTAGTCAAAAAGTTTTGAAAACCTATCCACGAGGCCCAACTATTTCCAATAATTGGTATTAGAGACATACCTCATCTTTAATCATGTTAGATCAGTAAACTTGTTCTAATCTTTGCATAAGATGCTAAGAGCATAGAGCAAGGGCTATGTACGGATCAGTTTTTTTTATGGATTTTCTTTGTTTATTATTGAGTCTATGTTTGGATAGTCACAAAAGGGTTTAATAATGATGGAAGGATGGTAGGATGCCATTGAGAGCCTTCAGAAGTGTTTTGGAGGTATTTGGTCTCGAATTGAGAAAATTCAATTTTCTGACTTTGTTAGGCGGATCGACCTAGCCCCGTGCTCGGTCGACCGGGTGCCTGTAGGGTCAGTCGACCGAGCCCTCTGGCCGGTCAACGGAGCACACAGGATCAATTTGTTCTTTGATCCAAGTTTTTTGGTCCGAGGGCGCTGCCCCCGAGCCCTCGCCGGGTGCGCTGCCCCCTAGGCCTCCGTCGGGGGATACCCCCGGACCCCCTTTGCGAAGTGCATGGTTTAAAAGGGTGGCAACCTTAGGCATCTTGTTTTTCCATTGTCGTTTGGTAACCCATGTTTTTTGTGAGATGCTTTGTTGTATGAGATACTAACTTGCATGTGATAATGTCCTCTCCATGTGGCCCACAAGACTTTTACTTTCTTTTTATGGTTATTGGTTTATTTGAGGCTAAGTGTAAAGGGCATCATGGTTTCCTTGGTTTCCCGTGAAAGGGCAAGGCATGGTGAATTTCCCTACGGCCCTTTTATTTCCATGTTATGATTACCATGTAATTCTCATTGTAGAGACATAGGAATTTATGTAATTTTTCAAAAAATTATGAATTCTGGAGATGTCCAAGACGAAGAAGGAAAGTGAAGATGGACTCCTAATCAAAGAGTTTGAGGACTACCAAAAGGATCTTGGAGATGCCCAAAGAGTTTGAGGATTCTCAAAGTTTTGGAAAGTCTAGAAGTCCAAGAAGTCTATTTCGCTTGGGCCATGTGGAGGAGAGGACTAGTTTCTAATTTTAGCACTTTCTATTTATGGATGAATGCTTGTTTTAGAAAGTTTCCAAATCTGACCCAAACGTAGTAATTTTCAAAATTGGTCAAATCAAATTAATTTTTGGAAAGAGTTCTAATTAGAGTTGGTGGGCCTATGAGATGGATCCATTGGTAACACTAATTTAAGAAACTGGACTTTCCATAAAATAACTTGACTTGGAACCAATCATTGATCATATCATGAGATGATTTGATGTTTATATTTGTGTGCCCAATATACCTAAAAGAAAATCCTCAATTCTAAAATATAAAGTGGGAGCGGGGCATTTATATTTAGAAATCTCCATGGTTTTCCACCATAGGTCCATTGTAAGGAAAGTATTAGCCTCGCGCCATCTTGAGAATGGCCGTTCCCCACGAAGGGCTTTTACTTGTCTGGTTACTAAATATGGATCTCCTATGGATAGTGTTGGTGAGACAGGGCGGGGGCCCACTTCCCGAGGAGGAGCTGCTCGCAACGGTTGTCATGCAATGCTAGTTGGTGGGTCACACTTAACTAAAATAATGATGTAGTATCCCTAAGGATTTACCTCATGTATTTTAGAAATCGAAGATAATCGGAAGTCATTCATTATTTGGTATGAGATACCTAGATAATAATGAATGAAGGGGATCATAGATAGTTTGTCTTAATCCTAATTTTGACCAACTTTGATCCACATCAATCTAGGTGGTATTCGCACTCCCCAAGGAGGCATGCCCCGGGGTTTGGGATTCCTATGTATTCTGAATTTAGTGGGTATGAGGATTCCCACATAAATTTTGTAGAATACTAAACCCTAATGTCATTTAAATTCATTAATTGAATGTATGGTTATGTGCTATAGTATTTCAAGATGAATTCAAATACTTTCAGTCCACTTGCGACCATCCTCAACCAAAATAAGTTGGTGGGATCCAACTATGTAGACTGGAAACGGAACCTGGATATTGTCTTGACCGCTTCAGGTTATAAATATGTCCTTACCAAACCCCCACCCCACCCCCCCCCCCCCTTGATGAGCCAGTGCCGGAAGCATCATAGGAAGAAAATGAACTTTACACCAAGTGGGCCAAAGACGATGAGATGGCCAGATGTTATTTACAGGCATCCATGTCTAGTGTTTTGCAACACCAACATCAATTCTATAATACTGCATATGATATTATATCAAACTTAAAGGAGATGTTTGCGGAACAGGGCAGACCTGCTAGACAGGCTGCTATGAGGGTGCTTATAAGCACCAAGATGGCTGAAGGCACACCAGTACAGGACCACATGTTGAAAATGGACTCATTGAATGAGTTAGATGTACTGGGGGCTGCGAGTGATGCAGAGAAGTGATATTGCAATCACCAAGATAACTTCTGCGGACAATCTGGCAGATCCCTTTACTAAGCCTTTGACCACCAAAGTCTTTGAGCAGCATGTAGACGGGATGGGCATGGGATGCAATCCTGACTGGCATTGAGCCAAAGTGGGAGATTGTAAATTTTATGGTCTCAATACCAAGTATATGATGTAATAAATTGATTAATTTCTTTATTTATCAATACAATCATGTTTTCCTTTCATGAGATGAATGGTATTTAATTATATACTTGCAAATAACCAATACGAATGACATAATGGTTCATGAGATGAACCGGAGTCCATAAGTATACTAGATGTAATACATGTGTGTGGATGAGATCCACATACAGGAGACATGTATTGTAAATCTTATACTTAAATATCTTTACAACCAGTGATGAGATTGGGCATCTCATCTGACAAGGTTGCAACACTTCGATCACTATGAGATAGTGTGATTTGTCTCGATCATCAGAATGTAAGATTCTGGATCATGGTGCTGGTACATTAAATGTATTGAAGGACCATGAGAAGCACCTTATATACACTGTCTTTACTTTAAGGTCTGCTCTCATAATTTCCTAGCAATAGGCTCATAATCCTAAGACATTAATGAACTCAAGTTTCTATCTACTCATTTGCTTTGAGTCACCAATGAGTGAGACCAATTGTAGGTCAACACGTCGGTGATTTGAGTACGTGGTAGTAGAACTGTGGGAACATTCAATGGTCAAGATGGAATCTATCTTTAATATCCCCTTGTGCCAATTAATGGATTCATCATTGGTAATTGCGCACCCATTCCAATTAAGAGTTAATTGGATCGGTACCAAATGATCACTATAATTAATTGGGGCTCAAGGATAATAAGATATGGATCTAATTTGCTGGACATGTCCAATTGATCCATAGATATAGATGGAGGGGCCTACTTGTGGTAATTGGGAAGTTTAGGGTCTTCATTGTAATTTATTCCTAAGACTGGAGTTCAATTGCATTTATATAGTGGAGTTATTTGCAATTAACTGTGGGCCCGGATCGCTCATGAGATGTGGAGTCGCGTGTCCCAGTTGGAGCCAGCTTTCTAAGGAAACCCTAGTGGTCCCAACGCTAGCCCAAGAGATTAGAAAGTTACTATTCTTACTTGAGCTCTAAAAGGAATGAATTGGAAAGTTATTATTTCTATTTGAAGTGAGACTTCTAATAGTGGTAAAAGTAAGCTACTAATTTGTGTGGAAGTGTGACTTCTAATACAAATTAGTAAGAGAGTTGAAAGAGAAGTAATAAGGGCTATAAATAAGGAAATAAACACCCTTGGACGTCCATGCAATATTCCATTATTGTGATTCACGCCCAGCCCATATTGTGCAAAAGTTGCACACTACTCTCTCTCTCTCCCTCTTCTAGTTCTCTTCTAGTTTCCTTTAGGGTTTTCTCTTGGAGATTCCACCATCTTCTTGAGAAAAGAGATCTGATAAGAGGGTCATAGCGTGGAAGATCAATAGGTCTTGGAGATTCTTGTTTGATACGTGAAAGAGTTTCATCATCAATGAAAGACGCAACTTCTCCATTAGAGCGCAACCGAGCTCCAAAGGTATAATCTACTTCCTTGCTTGTTGTAGATTTTAATGGATGCTTGTTGGCTGCTGTATTATCTTCTTGATATGTTTATTTACTGATCATGATGGCTGAGATTGAGGACATGGATCCTGAATTGTGTTTTATAGCGTTCTGGATAGTTGATCCCTGAGTCAAGTGGGTCAAAAAATTTTGAAAACCTATCCACAGGCCCACCCATTTCCAACTTGAGAGAATGTAAGACCCCAACCTGAGTGACCACGATTAGCACTAATTAAGTCGTGTGTTAGCTCTAAGTGAGATTAGTGGATTTTATTTAGGTTTGGAATTAGAATAGTTTTCATATAGCTTTGGGGAGTTTTGAGAGCCTTTTTATTTAATAAGACTCTTGGAGGGTCTTTTTGTGACTTTACGTAAGTGTGGGGTGATTATCCGCGATTCCGAAAATTCATTTTTCAACCATGTTTGATTGATCTTGTTAGCCTCTACAACTTTCACGTTGACTCCGTCCCCGTTCGAGACCCGAAACCCAGCTTTTCCCAACTTCGACGGCAAAATAGTCTTTTTACACAAAATCTGGACAAAAATTTTGATATCTCCAAAACCCTTGAAATATATACTTTTTGGAAACTAGATTTTTCGCCGAGCATTTTTCCCTTCTTCATCGAACTCATTCGAGGCCCGGAAAACCATGTTTTTAGCCTAACAAGCTTTGTTAGTAGTGGGACCCATCTCCACTTCCTATATAAGGAGAGCCCTCCTTTCCCTTCCCCCTTCTTCTTGCTCAAAACGTTGTGGAAGGAGTGTTGTAACCACTCTAGGGTTTCTCTTCTTCTTCTTCTTGCTTCTTCTTGCTTCTTCATCTCCAACCCATTACCAATCTTTATCAAATAGAGAAATGGAGGTCATCATCTTCTTCCTCACCTTGAAAGCTCTCCATTGATGCCATTGGGAGAGAAATCCAGCCATATTAGGGTTCTCTTTGAGCTAGCTTTGTTCTTTTGAAGACCTTACAAGTAAGCAATCACCCTCATCTTCTAGATTGGTGTTTTCCTAGCCCTAGAGAGTCTTCTTCTCTTTTATTGGAAGCTCTCTCTCTCTCATTCTTTGTGTTAACCATTTAGGGTTCTAAATGGGTTTGTTTTGGGGGGTTTTTGGGTGTGCTTGTAGGTTTAATCTTGAGAGTGTTTTGGGAGCTTGTTTAGTGAGCTTGGAGGCCAAGGCAAGTGGATGAATGGATAAGTTTTGAATGTTAACATGTTTTATGGAAAAAATCTTGATTTTCATTTATTGTTCTTGGCGATTTTCTCTTGTTTTATCTATAATTCTTGCTATGATTCCTATGGATTTCGAAATGGCATATAGATGAATCTTTCTATCATGTTAAATCTCTTGGAAACGTATGCATTAGATTTTTGTTAAAGCTTGTTTATGTTACATATGGATTCCCATGGATGACGGGTTTCTTGTGATGAAATGAGGATGAACGTGATGGACTCTTAATGTGTTTAATGGAGTTTTTGTTGGAGGAATAAGAGTGGTTTTGTGAAGGCAAGGATATCCCTATTTTGGTGTTAAATGGGTGGCTCAGAGGGGATTGCAAGAGGGAGGAAGAAACTACATGAAATGCACAGAAATCTTGCAACATGATACAGTTCGCTCGAGCGAACCACATCCAGTCCCTCCCAAGGACTAGTCCACTCGAGTGAACCTAAGTTCGCTCGAGCGAACCCCTCCTAGAGAGCACATGGCTCGAGCGGACCGGAGCCATTTGTTTTGATGGCCTGGGTCAATGTAGGGAGATTGGGAATGATGTTTAAATGCTTGGGAGAAGTCTGTTTGGAGCCCAAATGTGATCGTGAGACCTAGGTGGCAATGTACGGAGTTTGGTTGAGAAAGAAACCCCATCACGGAAACTTTTTGAGGATTTTTTACTTGCCAATGTGTATAGGGGGCTTGGAATGTCTCCGATCTTCTAGAGTACCAAGCCAAAAACAAAACCGACATACGGGACGCTTATATACATTGATTTAAATCTTGAAGCCTCAATGCATGATCCGAGATTATATGGAAATCCATTATGTTTTATTTTATTCCAACTGCATATGTACTCTTCTGTTTTCATGTGTCATTATTAGTTCTGCCTCAGAAAATACTGAATTACGCAAATTGGACATCTTGCTAGCCCGTGTATTCCCAACCCGATATTAATGTGGAATATGTGCTTGTGAGCACCCTATTCAGCCTGTTTGGGTGTGATACACCTATATATATGTATATATGCTCTAGTTTCTTCGTGTGACCTGTGTGTCGACACCACTGAGCTTGGACAACCTTGTCGGCTTGATCCACCAACTTGGGGTCCCCCTATATTTCCTACCAACTGCAGTCCGGGTCCTGCCTTGTCCCGCTATCTGGTTCCGCGACCGTGGTCTTGTCTAGCTATATATATATATATTTAGTTGGCTCTCATCACTTCGTGTGCCTGAGACCAACACCTCTAGTGTGCTCTCATCACATTAGTGATGGAGGGTTTAGCTTCGTGTAGTTACCATCTTATTAGTTTCTTGATCTTGGGTACCTTTACATGTTTTATATTGCACATGTTTTTTCATATAAATGATGCATTATATTTCATGGAAATTGTTGTTAAGAAGATTTTCAATGCTTTTCTAAGGTAACCTTTAAATTACTCTATTGTTTATATCTTTGCACCGACCTGCCAAACCGTCATTTTTTACCAACTCTTTTGGTACTCAGGTCCAGATTTCCTCATCCCCGAGGAGGAGCTGGAGGAGGTGGCCGGACAGCCGCAACGCGTAGGAGAATGGCAGGCTAACGATGTCATTTAGACATTTGGTCAAGCCTTGAGATATGAAACAACTTTTGGGATAGTGACTAACACATTTTGGGAATTTATTTATTTTTGTACTGGCCTTTGTTGGCCTTTATTTTTGGTGAATGATTAACTAACTCATATTTTGGATAAACATTTAACTTTATATTTTGGGAATACCATATGATCATTGCTCACTCTGACGTCACTACACCAAAAATCGGAAATTGGAACGGAAAAGCGTTCCTAATCCTTCCGTTCCTAATCCGTTAAAGTGTTCCAATTTCCGTTCCAATTTGGTACCAACCGTTCCTAATCCAAATTGGAACGGAAATTGGAACACTTTAACGGATTAGGAACGGAAGGATTAGGAACGCTTTTCCGTTCCAATTTCCGATTTTTGGTGTAGTGATATATATGTGTGTATATATGTGTGTGTGTTTTCAGTCTGGTATTATGGAATGAATTTACAAACTTGGTTTGCTATACGCCTTCGCATCTTGATTATGAGTGACTTGTGTGTGTGTGTGTGTGTGTGTGTGTGTGTCTGTGTGTGTGATATACTCACTGCGGAAACCTGTGGGAAATCATGTGCACGGGTGTTGTATTCTTCCTTGATCCATGTACGTATCTAAAGAAAATAATAAATGCACACAATGCATTAGCATCACCGGTCGCCAGTTCCCGGATCAGGAGTGCCCTTTGTGCGCTGACCCGGTCCGGGGTCCCGACAGAGAACACATAATGTTTCAATTGCAATTGACCATAAAATGGAGGGTTCACGAGTCAGTTCATTATGCCAGAAACTATTAGCAATAGACCAAAGGATAATTAACTTGTTTTGATTTCAAATATTCTCAAGCACAAGTAAATAACAACTAACAGAAAAATAACTTTTTACGTACCACATTTTTCAACCAATCCCTCATCTTTGATTTATCCTTCTCTTTTGGGTCCACAAAGTTTGAGAAATAAACGGTAAATAAAATTTATTAAACCGTGTGTAACTAAAAGTTGATACCATAGCTTAGCTATAATCCAACCCCTACTATTCATTTTAACAACAATGCTTGAAGAGCACATACCTTGCAAAGGCTATAAGATGAATGACGGATCCAAAAGGAGAAAAGTGCACTCTAAAGCTTCCCATGAAACCTGGATATCATGGTTTCTTAAATCTACTTTATTTTTTTATTTTCAGGTTCTACATACTATGTAAAGAACACTGATGAGATAAGCAATCCACATCCACCTTCCCATCAAACAGTAGAAGAGCCGGAGCAGCATCTAGAGGCCATTCCAAGCTTGGAAAATGAAAATGAAATATAAGCTGAACCTGAGCAACCTTAGGAAACCAAACAAGAAAATCAATCACTATATCTAATCTTGTAATAGAGAGAAGACCTATCAGAGGTTTCTATCCGAGGAAGCAAATGAAACAATAATTACATTGCCTGATTAGCAGCACAACTAAATAGCAAAGAATACCTCCATTATCTTCTCAAACAAATTTCTAAGATAAAAATTCCTAGACTTGGTAATAAGCTCAAATGCATTCATTGATGTGGGCTACTAATTATTTGAGGTTATAAATCCGACAGCATAACTTTATTTTAATACTTGCAAAATGTGACCAAAACCGCTTCTCATATTTTGGCTCATACTTGGCAAAACACTGAATAATTGAAATGTGAAATGTCTTATTCAATGTCAATGTTTTAATAGAAAATGTGGGGTGGGGGGGGTATCGACCCCCGGTTCCCCACTCTTCAGGAACCGAATGTTGAGTCCACTTGTGCTACCACCTAGGGGCCACATGGGTTTTATCCGGCTTCTCTCTAGGCCCGGAGGGATTAGTCCAACCCAAAAATTAATGTTAGGAACCCTCCGTTAGCAAAAAAAAAAGTATGGATGATAGAAGCCTCCTTTATCATATTATTGATAGTCTGAATCAAATGTCAGCTATCACAAATCCTAATTTGGAGCAAAGAAGTTAAAAAACATACCATGCAATCAAATTCCATTTTGGATTTCTGTGTTAGCCCAAACACACAACAATCCTCCTACCAAATTATCAGACCCAACTGGGATTTAAAGTACATCAAACTCATCCTTAAATGAATCTAACAAATGGAAATTAGAATGAAGTGTGTGTTGCAGGGTTCACCAAAACAAGCAACTCTTAATCAAGACTCAATAAAGACGCAAACAAAGAAACATTAAGTCCAACCCTGTTATATCCAAGGTCTTCATGCATTTTACTGACCGAATGGTGCACAATCATGGAGTAAAACAATGTGCATTCAGATTTCCAAGATGAAACCAGTATCATGTGCAACAATAGCTATTTATTTTAGGCGGCGAAAGAATACATCAGATCCACAACTGATCACATATAATCTAGTTAGTTAAAACATAAACAACCCAAATAGGATCTGAAAAGAAAAACTTTTTTTCTAATTCCAATTGCCACATGATAAATGGTTTTTGATGGCTATGAACAACTCTCATCATAATAGAATCAGTTTGCTAATAAAGAACTAGGTGACCCATTTGAATATTCCTATAAGCATTGCTTTGCTAAGAATTCTCATGAAACCATACTATGATAGCATGCAATAATTCATATCTCCCATCTAGACATCTCTAATGGAGGCGGTATTCTACAAGCACCTGAATGGGCAATTCAAAGACCTGGATACTTAAATTTATTCATCAACAATCATCAAGCTCCACGGACTTATGAGATGCTCCCATCAATAAATAAAAAAAGCAAACTAACAAAAAATGAAAAAAAAAATGCACAAAGATTTATGGATGTCAAATACTTGAGCTTAGACGAACATAGCAGTACAGAGAAAAAGCATAGAAAGCATTCAAGAAAAATGATACATACACCATTGAGTATGTACATTCAGCCAATTGAAATGGGATGGATCAAATGTACCACAACTCACAGACAAAGATGGTTTTAGAAGGAGCATTCAGGGAGATAGAGTTTCAAACAACATAAACTATACATAACTGAGTAGCAAATCAATATAACTTAGATGCAAACCTAACCGATCAATAGAACCAATAGATCTCTTAATTCATTTTTCACCTTTTTTAAACCATCATCTCTAATACATATCAAATTCATACAATAAACCCAAAGATCGAATCTTTTAACTCGAGCAAAACCAAGCCAACTGAAATGATATGATAGAAAATATGAAAAATCAACTCAAATCAAAACTGATCTAGGCAAATAGTGTCTCATCCAGCTCAAGTCAAAAACACCAAAATCAATTGCAACTGCTTTTCCCCAATGCTATTAGAACTTGATACATGAGGGAAAACGAAAATGTGAAAGAGGATGTACACATTTTTTTGTGTTTCGCCATAGCCCGAGACGTTGAGGAGGTCGAGGAGACTCTTCAACAGCTAGCTAAGTGGACCCCAGATGATTTCCTCTGGATATTTGTTGTGTCGAGTGCTTGTCATCATAAGTACTCCCCTAACTATTGGCCTAGGTCGTCATTATGTTGATGTTTAAACCTATTTGATCATTGGGATGTAATACTTAAAATACTGCTTCCGCTACTTCTTTCTTCCTTTCTTTTTCTCTAAACTTAAACTTTAATGTTATCTATAAACTAGTTTATGCTCCTCATTAATGTTTCAATTATGCTATGAATGGATGTTGAATTTAGTTACCATGATTTATGTATATTATGCAGGATCATTAAGTTACACAGGCTTCTGCAAAAATAAATGTGCCCCGTCTGTGACGGTCTTGTGACACCTCACTTGTGGGAACTAACCACTCGAGAATTAAATGTGCATGTGAGTCGGCTGACTTGAGTCTCTATGCGACATGGCGCCTCGGTAACCGTGCGGGATTATGGGATCTCGGGCTGGGGGCGTCACACGTCATGTGGTGTTTGATGAATCTTTATATCCTTTCAAACAACCATGTGACTTGATTGCGAAATCTCTACATTTTTTGATTGGGTAGATCCCATTGCTAATCCCATTCCTACATCCTCTACTCAGTTAAATCCAATACAAATTTCCCAAATGTTTTTAGGCGATGATATAATTACCTTAATACCCAATGTGCATGGTAGTTCACCATCTTCAGCTATAATCATGTGCACCTAATGCCACTCCTCTGTTGCCCTGATAATTGTGAACTTGAAAAGTGTCACAATTTGTAGAACAAATAGAAAACATGATAAACAAGTTTTCATGAAAATATCTAAACGTGCATTCATTCCTTTCGCATTTTTGTTTTTATGTGGTTTCTACATTCTTACCTTGTAGGTGCAAGTTGTTTATAGATATTTTTTTTCCAGAGCTCCTTCATTCAACTTAGGAGATCAAGTGTCCAGGAAAATACATGGAAATACATTAGAATACAGAAAATAGTAAACTGTGTGGGATTGTCAGCCACTGTAAGGCTTGGCTAATGTCTTCTATAAAAGTGTAGGTTGGTTGGGTATTGATAGCAGGGCCTCTGCCCTCTTCTTTCATCTTCTGAAGTTGCTTGAAAACACGTCATGAGGCTTTTCCGAAGGCTGTCAAACTTAGAGTGCGAAGGTAGATGTCCTTTAGGCAATCTTTGAACCCTATCGCTTATTTCTCTGGGGACGCGAAGTGCGAATTCCGAAAAAATTGTTGGTTTTTGTGCCAACAGAGATTATCCAAGCTTGTATCGCTCTAGGGCCGTTGTATGGTAAACTGGAATGATGAACACAACGTGGTCAAGGACCTCCACTACTCATTAAGTGAAAAAGAGAAAGAAAGTCTTAAAAGACTATGGGGTTTTAGATGCATTAGGGGTTTAACATAGCAAGTACTATTTTTGAATCCTCTGGTTGTTTTCCCAGAGGTTAAGCACCTTGGTGTTGAAGCTTGAAGGTGTTAGAGAGAGTCTAAAAAAGTTCCCTCTTTATTACCGAAGTTGCTGGAGTTTCTGCAGAGTTTGGGTGAAGTAATGATGCTTGATTCTTCCAAGTGTTGCCCAATGACTCCTATTTATAGCCCTTCAGAGTGTAGAAGTTGCGGAAGTAGGGAAGTGGAGGGACTGGAAAGAAAGGAGAAAGTGGGTTAAAATGGGAGCTAAAGAAATGCCCTATTGATAAGTCCATGAAATTGCATTTCTTAGTCTCCATTTCAGATAGAATTATGGACTTGTTCAGGTTAAATTTATTGGATTTCATGCAATCATGCATCATGGTGTTCAAAGTTCATTTCATTTGAAAATTGATTTAAAATCATAAAATTGCATGGCTTTCATGAAATTATTCTTTTTCATTTTTTATTTACATGTAAACATGCATGATTTCTTTACACCATTGCGTAGTTCGTGAAATCTCGATCAGCATGGTATACTCATACACATGCATACGGTGTGAATCGGGTCCGATACATAGCATTATTCTTTTCTCGCATGAAGACTTATTCTTTGATTTTTTTTTTATGTAGGGGAAATTCAGATTTCGGGGTCCACTGTGAGATTTATAAAGGTCAAGGGAATCAAAGAAGGAAGGAGGGAGGAAACTTCTTGCACAACTATTCTCATTTTTCTAGTGGCAGTAAAATTAAGGCACTAATAGTTTTCAAACCGAGTGTTGGATTGACAAAATCTACCCACCGTTGAAAAGCTCTTTTCGAGTAGATATCCATAGAGCCCAAGATTACGTCTATCGGCCGTATATTAAAGGAGATATGACCTTGGAAAGCTGACTATTGTAATTTAAGGCAGGAGTTATAAGAAATTTCAATCCCAGGGGGGACCCACCAGCCCTTGGACAACCCAAGTGGGGCACAACCATGTTTCAAATATATAAAAATCATTCCTTTTGAAGATAATCCCATTGGAGTGGGGCCAAGGTGGAAAGTTTCCAAGCAAGTAGCAATGGGATACAAAATTAGAAAGTCCTTGCACAATAATTAAACAAGAAAGGAAAGACTTTCAAAATCCCTCAAAGTCTCCTCATTTATCTCCAAAACCTTCCTAATTTCATTCAAACTTGGAGGCTACGCAAGAGACTTTTCCTAATCTCTCTTTCACAACTTAGAATACAAGAAAACAAAAACTATATAAGAGGAGCCAAGCTAGACATCTAAATCAGGCCCCCATAGAACTTAAAAATCCATCTTTGGGGCAGCATCTCTCTCTCCCTCTCTCTCTCTCTTCCCCCTCTTCTCTCATCTTTTCTTTTTCTTTTTCTAAGCAATAAATTTGTATTTTTGTGAAGAGGAAGAAGAAGATGGAGGAGTAGAGTTCTTTTTGTAAACTAAGGAGAAAGGAGAAGTTGATTATTCTTTGACTAGTTCTATGCATGGACATGTTCATTAACAGGTGTGACTTTCTTTATTGGTGATTTAATTTTCGTTATCTAATGTTTCTAGGATTCATTATTTTATCCGAATATATCAAATGCTTAGGGGCTTAGAGTTATGAAAATATGAATGTTGGAGCCTAGATGAGTGTGACATCTCTCATGACATCAACAATTTAGAATTTTCATGTTGTCTCATCCTTATAGAAGGGATTGAACTAAGCCATTCGTGTTTTTAGTGCTTAGAAAGCAACTAATTCACATCCATGGATTGCAAAACTCTTTTAATTATTTCTGATTTTTCACTTTATTAATTTTGAAGGATTTTATAGGAAAAAATCTCAATAGGTGGTCATTGCATGAAAAAGTCCATCATTGCTCAGGCAGCACAAACGGGGTCCGTCAAACTTTTTTTGGTTTTTTTTTTTTTAACTTGAGAGGACTAACGCTAGCGTCGCTCATCTCAGTGTCACCCCGCATCCCTTTGTCCACATTCAAGTCCTCCATTATCATCTTATTCCTCTACAATATCACCAAAGGAACCCACCTCTCTGTCAACAAAAATGATAGGTGATACAAGGCTTTCTCCGACAGCAACAATGGCTGGGGCAAACGACGACAATAGGTGGCATGTGCAGGCAACGGAGACAGATTCGGTCTTGGTCTCGATATGTAGGATTTGTTGGCACGGACAAATCAGAGGGAGAAGAACAGATCGAATCTAGATAGTTGCAGCGCACGGTGATCGGATTGCTGTTGCAGATTAGAGATGAAAGATTGGTGTGATCCGAGTAGTGGGTCGTCATTGTTGTAAATCTCAAAGATCCATTCGTTATTGTAGAGGCAGCACTGGTTCTATCATTGCAAAAAAACCGAGGATCTAGGCGCTCTGTTACTATGGGCTGGTTGTTATCGGAGTAGAAGTGGACCACTGCGACACTGTAAACAAAGATCAAAGGATCGACTGATCTAAATCGTTGGTGGTGAAAGTTCAGGATCTGAACCGTAGAGGGGGCTTGAATAAGGTGAGCTTGACTTAGTAACTAATTATGCCAAATTTTAACTTCTTGAAATTAATTAGTCACAAGTGATGATATAGAACTAAAGTGCGGAAGCTAACAAAAAAAATCACCACAAAGCGTCCACCATAACACAACTATTTATAATGGTTCGGTCTCAATGCCTACATCTACTACCGGCTTGTGATCCTACACCCCACATGATTTCCACTATCTATGCTTCTCAATAAACTAAGCAATAACTTTACAATATGCTTTTCAAGACTAAGCACTAACCTCTTGGGTTTTATGGTTCACCACTAACATTTACACTCATACTTTTCTAAGGCTAAGCACTAACCTATAACCCTAAGATTGGTTAACACATGAAGAGATACAAATTTAAGTTCAATTACAATGCCTCTTAATTAGGCGGATATGAAAGTGAAAACCTAACTCACATAACACACTATGTAATGCAAAGATGAATGCTCAAAGTGTTTGTGTTAAAACTTCAATCAAGTTTAAAAATGATAGCTCAAAAATTTTTGCTTAAAGAATTTAAAAGTTTAAATCACAAATATTTTGATGGAAGTGAAAATGCTACTCACATGTTGTATGAAAACAACTTGATAATGATATGCGTATCAAATGCTTACAAGTTGTATGAAAATCTCAACTCTAAAACATGTATGTATAAGCATAGTTGTTTTCAAAACAAACTAGTTTACCTATGGGATCATGGGATGAAAACAACTAGCTAAGGATTCAACCAAGTATGAGATTCATGCTATGTGAGAAATCAAAGTTTTTAAATGAAGCATGAGACCATTATGATATGAAACTTAAAACTAACATGATTTGAATTTAAATGAAGAATCCAAAACAACAAAGCAATTCAAAGTGAGATACAGGTAATGGATTCAACAAATCATAATTAGCATGCTAAAATTAATTTACTAATAATTTAAACAAAGCATTTAATATATGATGTGGAAAGCAAAGCTTAGAGATTTAACATAATGAATCCAAGCTTTTACTTCCCAAGTGACCCATTAGCCTTCCTTAGCTCATTCACCTTTCTTTGGCCATAATTCCCTAAAAAATTGCCTCAAAATTGGTTTCAATTGGCCTTGGAATGAGCTTGCTTATATAGAAAAGGATGTCCAACGGATATAAGGTCGGTTAGCCGACTTCATAGGTCGGTTAACCGATTTACAACAGTCATGACATTTAAAGGCGGTTAGCCGACCTCCATAAGTTGGTTAACCGACCTCAGGTCGGCTAGCCTTGTCGCGACCCCGGACCGGGAATCCGGGATCGGGACACATTTATTAATGGTGATGATACTACAACATTTAATGATTTCATAAAACTATTTAATTTCCCACAAGTGTCCGCGGTGAGGATATCACAACCATAAATGAATATTTCTTTTAAGTGCGGAAGCGTGTAACAAATCAAATATTCAATCCATCTCAAATCATAAAGACAATAACACAATTATGGTACCGTATCAGAATGAGCAATGATCAATAGCATGTTATCCAACAGTAAGTTAAAGTTTATACAAATATCATTTAATTACATTTCCCCAAAAATAGAGGCCCACAAGGCCAATATAACCAAAATACCAATCCAAAGAATGGTTAAACAGTTTCCCAAAATATAAAGTCTCTCATAGCAACCAAACGTCTACATGACGTCATCAGCACGCCACTCAACTAACTGTTGCGGTTCTACGACCGCCTCCTCGTGCTCCTCCTCGGGATAACCAACAACGGGACCTGAGTACCAAAGAATAGGTCAAACACGACGGTTTGGCAAATTGGATAAAGCACAATGACAATATGAAAAATATATGAATTTACCTCCAAAAACATTTGAACCTGTTTAAATGACAATTTCTCTAAACAAGATAAAACATTTATTCAAATACGAATATGCATCATAAAACATGTAAGGGTAACCAAGGGAACGGGAAATAATCAAGATGACAACCACACGAAGCTAAGTCCTCTATCACTAAGGTGATAGAGCAATAACTAGGTATTGATCCCAGTCACTCGAGGTGAGGAGAAACAGTGGATCTTATAAATACATATACATATATACATATACTATACATGACCACGGTAGCGAGCCGGGCATCGGGGACCACAGTAGCAATCTGCGGCATCGGGACAAGACCACGGTAATAACCGAGTAGCGGGATCCAAACTGCAGCTGGCGGGACAAGAGGGGGATCTCCAAGTCGGTGGATCAGACCAACAGGGTTATCCAAGCTTAGTGGTGCCGACTCATAGGTCAAATACAATCGAGACATATGCAATTAAATCAAGTACAATAAATAAACGGGCAAGACGGGGGTGCTCAAGGGCACACTGTCATTTCATGTGGTGCGATGCACTTCGGGTCAAGTAACCATTTCAAGTGTACATCAATGCTTTCGGGAAAACAAGACATGTGGTATAAATCTCGGGATCGATAAGGTACAATAAACAATTGAAAATTTTGGGTTAAGTATCGGGTTTAAAATTTGTTTAAAGTGGATAGGGACCCCGTATGTCAATCTAATGACAATTTGGTACTCTTTGAGTTTGGGGACATTTCGGGCTCCTTATACACTTTGAATTTACAAAACTTCGAATGACATCTTCGTGATATGGTTTCTTCCTCGAATGGCCTCATACAATGCTTAATAAATCCTCTTGACATAGAGGGGTTCTCAATGGATAGTCCCAAAACATTTAAACAACTCATCTTTATCTCAAACATAACCCATGACAGACAAACCTCATCGCTCGAGCGAACCGAAGAGTTCGCTCGAGCGAGGAGCTCTCTGTAATGGTTGTCTGGGTGAGTTCGCTCGAGCGCGGTATGGGTCGCTCGAGCGAGCTTATTGGTTCGAGCGAAGTTTTTAATGCGTTCGAACAAACAACTCTCTGGAACAAGTTCTGGGATGTCCGCTCGAGCGACCAAGGGTACGCTCGAGCGACCAAGCTACTGGAATGCTCCAAACCCTTCTCTGGACAAGTCGCTCGAGCGAAGTGTCATGTTCACTCGAGCGAACTGTCTAGAAACTGATTCCGGACCAATTCAGCTCCTCTCTATCTCTTCCTTCTACAATCCCTTTTTAGCCACTTTTAAACATCAGATGAGGAGTCTAAAACTCCATTCCAATAACATCAAATCTTTCACCACATCCATCTCATTCTCCTCCATCCATATCACATCCAATCACAAGGAAATGAAGAAGGAAACCATTTCACATAAGATATATATTTGAGACAAAACAAGAGGAATTAAATGCTATGAACCAACACATCTTTATGACCATGAATGCACCATTAATACTACCATCATGAACATTTATTTCAAAGCAAAGCAATAAATAGGCATAAGTGGGAAAATACTAAAATCATTGAAAACTTATAAAAATCAATCATCCACTTGCCTTGGGTCTTCTAAACAATGAAATCAAGCTCTAAAACTCTTCCAAGCAAGGAATCCCAGCTATGCACAAAATCCCCAAAACAAACAAACCCTAAAATGGTCAAACATTGAAATAGCAAAGGAAACCTTTCAATAATGAAGGTGAAGCTTCTCTAGGAATAGAGGAACACAAATCTAGAAGGAAGGAATGATTACTTACTTGCAAGGTCCTCTAATGGACAAGGTGAGCTCAAAGGAAGTCTTGTAATGGGGGGTTTTCTCCACAAAAGCTATTAAGAGAAAGCTCTCAAGGAGATGAAGAAGATGATGGCCTCAAATCTCCTATTGGTGCAAGTTTGGGAGTGGATTGAGGATGGAGAAGCAAGAAGAAGAAGAAGAAAGGGAAAACCCTAGGTAAGGCTGGTGCTGGAAAAAGGGCAATGGAAGGGGAAGGGCTTCCTTATAAACAAGTGGGGAGTGGGCTCCACCACTAATAATCTAATTGGGCTGAAATCATGGCTTTCGGGGCTTCTAATGAATTCGACGAAGAAGAGAAAAATACTCGTCGAAATATCTAGTTTCTAAAAAGTATATGTTTCGCGGGTTTCGGGAATATCAAGTTTTAGGTACAGATTTTGTGCACAATGAATGTTTTGCCCTCAAGGCTATGAAATCGGGCTTCGGGATCTCGAACGGGAACGGGACCAACATAAAAGTTGTAGGGATTAGCAATACAATTAAAACGGGATTAAAACCATGAATGCAAAGATCTCCGATAACTCCCCAAACACAAGCAAGGTCATAAAAAGGAACCCCCAAAGGGTCCCACTATCACAAAGCAATCAAAATTCCCCAAAACTAATTCAAAAGCTATTCCAAACCCAACTTAGCCAAAATCACTAATCAAGCTCAGAACTAACACGCAACTTAATTAGCACTAATCGGTTTCACTCGGGTCGGGGTCTTACAAGCCTACTGCTCACCTATTTGCAGATTTTCGCAACGAAAATGATTTTCTAAGTGGGATTTTAGGTCATGAAAGTCATCTTGGTTTCATATTTAAATCAATCCAAAAAGGTTTTTCCAAAACATGAACCTATCAATGCTTGAGATGATTTCGAAATTCTAAGATCATAGGCATGCATGATAAAAATAATTTTTTTCAATTACTTATGCATCCAAGTTTAAAACTCCAAATCATGCATGAAAAATAAGCTTTAAGTGTTATAAAACCATGCATCAGAAAGTTCATGATTTCAAGATATACAAAATCAATGCATATGTGAAAATTCAAATGATGCTAAAATGAACATGCATCCATCAAACTGCAACACACAAAATCCATAACAGGTGGTCCACTGTGACAAGATCAGCTGAGAGATCTGTGTCGTCAAATTTACCTAGAGCTGAAGAAGCACAAAGGGATCTGATTACTATCGTCGATAAAAAATAGAGGAGAGGATTATACTCTATTTGAGGTCGGTGCCAAGAGAGGATCTAGACTTTCTCTTCGTTTTAAGACTTGCAGAGGTTCTAGAGTTGCAGAGCGCATGTGAAACAGATACATTGTCGCCCCCGGTACAGGTTGCTGGATTTTCTAAGAAAAAAGATTAGACCTTGGGTTCGTCGTGCCCAGAGAAGAACAACAGTAATGGACAAGGAAAAGATGAGGACTTGGACCCCCCTCCCTCCCGTAATGCCCAAGCTACAGGGCCCTTTTTTGATACAACGACCACCTATCAGGAATTTTCACGTAAAATCCTCTTAATTTTGATTTTTATACTTTAAATTGGTTTTTTAATGTTTCTTATGGTGGATGCAGTCTTTATTTCCTAGCTTAGGTTTATATTTTTAGGCTTATTTTGATTGGTTGTAATTGGACTGTAATTAATTAATTTTTCAATTAGTAGATTGATTGATTTGTATAGATTCATATAAGCAAGTGTTAGATTTTCTTTAGGACAAGTGCAAGTTAATTGCTTCGTTTTTCGCCTCCCTGTTGATCGACCCCACACTCACTGGGTTTATCACTATTTCGTACCCTTGCACTCGGGGGTGTTGAACACCTATCATGGACCACTGGCCGTTGTAGAGCCTTTCTTCAATAGTTTAAATTAGCCAGCATAGTTGGCAGTGGGTGAAATTGCCTCAACGTGCAAAAACCACTTGAAAATGATCTCGATCCACTGGCGGTTTAAAATTGTCATCGTTCGTGGTTCGGGCTGTTGGCCCATCTGTCCCAGGCCTCCGCATGGCTAACTATGGGGAGCAGTTTGTCCTGTAGTAGAGAGCAGTGAAAGAGTTTTTCTTTGTTCCTTGCACTTTTGACCTCCATTTGCCTTGAAAATGTGAGGAGATATTCTTGACATTTGCTTGAGCTTTGACCCATGTTTTGACTTCGGGAGTTAACGACCTAGGAGTGGCTGGTTGTCCTCCTGCTGAGCTTGTATCTGACTTGATTTTCCTTGAAAACTTTTTTAGTGCCAACAGCCTCTACGATTTGTTTCTACTACACTATGTGCATAGCAATTAGCTCTCAAGTGTTTGAAATGTGTGCACTAGCTACTGCAATCAGTTTGGACTAGCATTTGACTTCCTCATATCCAAATATGCACCTAGATATCTTGCCACCTACTGCCCACACACATTATGTCGAAAGTCCCAACTCCCAAGCACTTGACAATGTTGTCATTACTAGTTCCTCAACGTTGCCTTAGCATTCTACCTCTAATGGTGGCCCAATTTGTCACATCCCGGACCCGAGAATTCCCTTATTAGGGTGGTTCCCAAGGTGTGACGCACATACTCCCGTGAGCTCGCACCTGAAAATTCCACATTTCACGTGTGAGGATTACTCACTAACAACTGTCAAATAACATTTATTTGCGGAAGCATGTATATCATCAATAACAAAGCCATGAGCAGTCTACTAACTATTGGAAACTAGGTGGGCCTTTCAAATAGGTTTCAAAAACTTTTGACCCACTTGATGCAGGGATCAATAATCTAGAAGGCAACAAACCCAATCTAGGATGCAATCCCTCAAAACCATAAATAATGTACAGCAATATATACTATCTAAAAGATAGAAAACAGCACATCAACATGCAACAACGAAATCTACAGCATACAAGGATGTAGATATACCTTTGGAGCTTTGTAGTGCTCTAATGGAGAATTTGAGTTCTTTCCTTTGATGATGAACACCTTCACTATCCAATTCAGAATCTCCATCACCTTTTGATCTTCCACGCTATTACCTGTATTAGATCTCTTTTCTCAAGAAGATGGTGGAATCTCCAAGAGAAAACCTAACTAGTAACTCTAAGGAACTAAAGGTGAAAGAGAAGAGAACTTAGAGAGGAAGAGAACTTGCACAACACTTGCACAAAGGGGCTGGATTTTCTCTCACTATTATGGACGTCCAAGAGGGGTTTGTTCCTCTTTATATAGCCCTCCATTCCACCTCTTTTCCTATTTGAAATAGAAGTTTAACTCCCATTACAAAATAGTAAACTTCTCATTTGCTAGTTGCCATAGAAGTCTCACTTCCACAACAATTAGTAGCTTTCTCATTTCTAATTAAAATAGAAGTCCTACTTCCATTAATAATTAGTAGCTTACCATTACCACTATTAGAAGTCTCACTTCAAATAGAAATAGTAACCTTCCTTTTAGAGTTCAAGTAGAATTAGTATCTTTCTAATAACTTGGGCTAGCATGGGGACCACTAGGGATTCCTTAGAAAGCTGGATCCAACTGGGACACGCGACCCCACATCTCATGTGTAATCTGGGCCCACAGTTAATTACAAATAACTCCACTATATAAATGCAATTGCACTCCAGTCTTAGAAATATATTACAATGAAGACCCTAAACTTCCTCAGTACCACAAGTAGGCCCCTCCATCTATATCCATGGATCAAATGGACCTGTCCACCAAAGAAGATCCATATCTTATTATCCTTGAGCCCCAATTAATTATAGTGATCATTTGGTACCGATCCAATTAACTCTTAATTGGAATGGGTGCGCACTTACCAATGATAAATCCATTAATTGGCACAAGGGGATATTAAAGATAGATTCCATCTTGACCATTGAATGTTCCCACAGCTCTACTTCCACGTACCCAAATTACCGAGGTGTTGACCTACAATTGGCCTCACTCATTGGTGACTCAAAGCAAATGAATAGATAGAAACTTGAGTTCATTAATGTCTCAGGATTATGAGCCTATTGTTAGGGAATTATGAGAGCAGACCTTAAAGTAAAGATAGTGTATATAAGGTGCTTCTCATGGTCCTTCAATACATCCAATGTACCGGCACCATGATCCAGAATCTTACATTCCGATGATCGAGACAAATCACACTATCTCATAGTGATCAAAGTACTGCAACCTTGTCAGATGAGATGTCCAATCTCATCACTGGTTGTAAAGATATTTAAGTATAAGATTTGCAATACATGTCTCCTGTATGTGGATCTCATCCATACACATGTATTACATCTAGTATACTTGTGGACTCCGGCTCATCTCATGAGCCATTATGTCATTCGTATTGGTTATATGCAAGTATATAAAACACCATTCATCTCATGAATGGAAAAGCATGAATTGTATTGATAAATAAAGAAATTAATCAATTTATTACATCATATACCCTTGGTATTGAGACCATAAACTAACAATCTCCCACTTGGGCTCAATGTCAATCATGATTGCATCTCATGCCCATCCCGTCTACATGCTGCTCAAAAACCTTGGTGGTCAAAGTCTTAGTAAAGGGATCTGCCAGATTGTCCGCAGAGACTATCTTTGTGATTGCAATATCACCTCTCTGCACAATCTCTCTGACCAAGTGATCTTCCTCTGTACGTGCTTTTGGCTTTTATGGCTCCTGGGTTCCTTAGACTGAACGACTGCCCTGCTGTTGTCACAGTAAACTGTGAGCGGCTATCGCGCCAAAGGTACCACTCCAAGTTCCAAAAGGAATTTTTTGAGCCATATTGCTTCCTTAGCTGCTTCACAAGCTGCTACATATTCAGCCTCAAAAGTGGAATCAGTGGTACATTCCTGTTTAATACTCCTCCAGCTGATAGCTCCTCCGCCAAGCATAAACACATAACCAGAGGTGGATTTCCTGGAATCCTTATCTGACATGAAGTCATAATCTGTGTATCCGACTGGAATCAGCTCATCACTGCCGTAAATCAACATGTAATCTCTAGTTCTTCTCAAGTACTTGAGGATACATTTTACAGCAGTCCAATGATCAGGGCCTGGGTTAGACTGATATCTGCTGACTAAGCCCACTACATGACAGATATCCGGTCCAGTGTGAGGCTACCAACAGCTGAAGCGTATGGAATTGCTCTCATTTGCTCCTTTTCCTCTGGGGTCTTGGGACCTTGATCCTTGGAAAGGTGCACTCCATGCCTGAAAGGTGTGATACCCTTCTTGGAGTCTTGCATAGCAAACCGTACCAGTACCTTATCTATGTAAGCAGCTTGAGATAAGCCAATCATCATATTTTTTCTGTCTCGATGGAGTTTGATCCCTAGGATGTAACTGGCTTCTCCCAAGTCCTTCATATCAAAAGTCTTTGCTAACCAAACTTTTACTGTTGACAACATTCCTATATCTTTCCCAAGGAGAAGGATGTCATCGACGTATAAAATCAGAAAAACTACCATGTCACCTTCATTTTTCATGTACACACATGACTCATCCGGATTTTGACTAAAACCAAAAGATTTGATTGCCCGGTCAAAACGGATGTTCCAGCTTCGGGATGCCTGCTTCAGTCCATAAATGGACTTCTGCAGCTTGCAAACTCTTTGCTTTTGGTTACCTACTATAAAACCGTCTGGCTGCATCATATAGATGTCTTCCTCAAAATGGTCGTTGAGAAACGCCGTCTTGAAACCCATTTGCCAAATCTCGTAATCGAGATGAGCCGCAATGGATAAGAGTATCCGGATGGACTTGAGCATGGCTATCGGCGAGAAGGTTTCCTCATAATCGATACCCTTTTTCTGAGTATACCCTTTTGCGACAAGTCTGGCCTTAAAGGTCTCAACTCTTCCATCTGATCCTCTTTTTCTCTTATAAGCCCACTTGCACCCAATAGGTTTGATATTGGCAGGCAAGTCCACAAGTGTCCAGACCTGATTAGAGTATATAGACTCCATCTCAGCTTTCATAGCAATTTGCCAATGTCCCGAATCTATGTCATTAATTGCTTCATCATAGTTATTGGGATCCTATTCTAGTTCTTCCGGGATTGCCTCGTAAGACTCTCCCAAGAACGAGAACCTATCAGGAGGCCTGATTATTCTCCCACTACGATGAGGCACTGGTGTAACTACTGAGTCTGGTAGGGGCGGTTCTTCCTCAAGTTCGGTCATACTTGGATTTGGAATTGATTGTTCTTGAATCTCTTCCATTATCACCTTTTCTAAAGATTTCCGGTCCATCATATAATCTTCCTCCAGAAAAACCGCATTGGTGCTCACCAGCACTTTCTGCTCTCTGGGATTATAGAATAACTAACCTTTAGTTCCTTTAGGATATCCTACAAACGTGCATACTTCCAACTTCGTTTCCAACTTATCCGTCTTTACCTTCAGCACGTGTGCCGGACAACCCCAAATGTGTAAATGTTGTAGACTAGACTTTCGCCCAGACCATAACTCCCGGGGAGTCTTAGGTACAAACTTAGATGGTACGAGGTTTAGCATGTACATCGTAGTATCCAAGGCATATCCCCAAAAGGATATAGGTAATCCTGAGAAACTCAACATAGACCTAATCATATTTAAAAGAGTCCGGTTCCTTCTTTCTGCTACTCCATTCTGTTGAGGCATACCAGGAGCAGACAACTGAGATAGAATCCCATTTTCTGATAAGTGTGCCATAAAATCACCAAAGAGATATTCCCCTCCTCGATCTGATCGAAGAGTCTTGATACTTTTACCTAATTTGCTTTTCCGCTTCCGCTCGAAACTCTTTGAACTTTTCAAAAGCCTTGGACTTGCGGTGCATAAGGTATATGTATCCATATCTTGAGTAGTCATCTGTGAAAGTGATGAAGTACTCATATCCTCCTCTGGCTCTGACATTAATGGGTCCACACACATCAGTATGCACTAATTCCAATAAATCTTTGGCCCTATTGCCCTTGGATGAAAATGGTCTTTTGGTCATTTTGCCTTCCAGACAGGACTCACAGACAGGCATTGGTTCTACAACCAATGAAGGCAAGATACCATCTTTCACTAGCCTGTCAATCCTATTTAGGTTTATATGACCTAGCCTCAAGTGCCAAAGTTTTGTTGGATTAGATGAAGGTGACCTTCTCTTTAATGATGGCCTATTTATTATTTCGGTATCATGTATCTCATACATTGTAGGAGTTAACAGATAAAACTCATTGGTTACCTTGCCAGAACATATAAAAGTACCGTTTCTCTTTATGACAACTTCAGTACCAAAAGTAATAGAAACTGAAATTAAATTTTGTCTTAAAGATGGTACATATAGAGTGTCTGACAAAACCAACTTATTATCTTGAAAACATAAAGTAATAACTCCTACTGAGACCGCATCCGCCTTAGCATCAGATCCTAGGTTGACAATGATTTTGCCGTTACTGAGTTTCCTGGTTTTTCTGAACCCCTGCAACGAATTACATATGTGATTAGTTGCCCCGGAGTCCACACACCAAGATTCTGAAGTACCAGTTGCAAAACTAACTTCAGAAACAAGTGACTCAATCATACCTGAGGTCTTCTTCTTAGACAGATAATCTGGACAATTCCTCTTCCAATGTCCGGTCATACCACAATGGAAACACTTTCCTTTTGTCCCTGACCCCTTAGCCCTGCCAACACCACCATTAGGACCATTCTCCACCTTAGGACCCTTCGGAACTGATTTTTTCTTGCCTTTCTGCCCTTTGCCTTTTGGTTTGAACTTGGCAAATGACCTTTCTGTCATCAGGGCAGTTGACTTCTTCTTAATAATCCCTTCAGTCACCACCAGCTAGCTAGAAAGCTCAGCTAGAGTCAAATTCATCTTATTCATATTATAGTTTACCTTGAAATTGTTGAATGACTCTGGTAGTGATTCAAGGATTATGTCAATCTGTGATTCTGCATCAATCGCAGCCCCCAGTACATCTAACTCATTCAATGAGTCCATCATTTTCAACATGTGGTCCTATACTGGTGTACCTTCAGCCATCTTGGTGCTTATAAGCACCCTCATAGCAGCCTGTCTAACAGGCCTGCCCTGTTCCGCAAACATCTCATTTAAGTTTGATATAATATCATATGCAGTCTTAAAGGATTGATGTTGGTGTTGCAAAACACTTGACATGGATGCCTGTATATAACATCTGGCCATCTCATCGTCTTTGGCCCACTTAGTGTAAAGTTCCTTTTCTTCCTGTGATGCTTCCGGCAATGGCTCATCTAGGGGGGTTTGGTAAGAACATATTTATATCCTGAAGCTGTCAGGACTATATCCAGGTTCCGTTTCCAGTCTACATAATTGGATTCCACCAACTTATTCTGGTTGAGGATGGTCGCAAGTGGATTGAAAGTATTTGAATTCATGCTTGTAATACTGTAGCACATAACCATACATTCAATTAATGAATTTAAATGACATTAGAGTTTAGTATTCTACCAAATTTATATGGAATCCTCATAACCACTAAATTCAGAATACATCGGAATCCCAATCCCCGGGGTATGCCTCCTTGGGGAGTGCAAATACCACCTAGATTGGTGCGGATCAAAGTTTGTCATAATCAGAATTAAGACTAACTTTCCATGATCCCCTTCATTCATTATTATCTAGGTATCTCATACCAAATAATGAATGACTCCCGATTAGCTTCGGTTTCTAAAATAAATGAGACAAATCATTGGGGATACTACGTCATTATTTTAGTTAAGTGTGACCCACCAACTAGCATTGCATGACAACCGTTGCAAGCAGCTCCTCCTTGGGGAGTGGGCCCCCGCCCCGTCTCACCAACACTATCCATAGGAGATCCATATCTAGTAACCAGACAAGCAAAAGCCCTCTGTGGAGAACGGTCATTCTCAAGATGGCGCAAGGCTAATACTTTCCTTACAATGGACCTATGGTGGAAAACTATGGGGATTTCTAAATATAAATGCCCCGCTCCCACTTAATATTTTAGAATTGAGGATTTCCTTGTAAGGTATTAGGGCCCACATATATACATATGAACATCAAATCATCTCATGATATGATCAAAGATTGGTTCCAAGTCAAGTTATTTTAAGGAAAGTCCAGTTTCTAAATTAGTGTTACCAATGTGTCCATCTCATGAGTAATGACAAGCATGATAATCAAGAGAATACAAGGAACAATACTAGGCATGTAGCATGAATTAAAAAGACTTCATGAAAAACATGGGTTGAAGCTCTTACCTAGAAATGACCAAACAAGAGAGAGGGAAGGAATGGAGCTCTTGCCCAACTTGGAACTTCAAGCAAATTTGTATCAATGGAAAGCTTAGGATGAGAGGAAGAAGATGATGGCCTTGGAATCTTCTTTGGAGATCTATAGCTAGAGCATGCAAGAGGAATGAAGTGGAAGGGAAAAAGGTTTCTCACCCTAGGTTAAGAGAGTTGCAGGAATTTGGGGAAAGTGAATGAAAGAGATGAGGATTGGGGTTTAAGTGATGACAATGGGCCCCAATTAGCTTGAATCTTGAAATAACCAAAACATGGTTTTGTGGGCCTCGGATGACTTCGACGAAGAAGGATAAAACGATCCTCAAAATATCTAGTTTCTAAAAATTATATTTTTGACATGGTTTTAAGATCTCGAAAATTGTGTCCAGATTTGTGCATAAAAGACAATTTTACCCTCTTTGGGCCAAACTTGGGTTTTTGGGCTTTAAACACGAATGGGCTTAAGACGAAAGTTGTAACACATAGAAAAATCATTCAAATGAATTCAAAGTCACAATCACACAGAAATCGATACGATCTTCCCAAGCTTACACGTGCACTCATGCCTTCCTGAGTGTGTCTGACTAATACTAAACGTTCTCAAAATTCCCAAAGCTATGTCCAAGACTAAAACCAATTATTCCTAACCCAACGACAACTAAGCCCACTTAAGACTAAACACATACTAATCGCACACTAATTGAGTTGGTCTGGGTCGGGGTCTAACATGGACCTTATTCAATCGATTTAGTATCTTTCTCATTCATCATGGGTTCATATTGTAGTACTGTTGATTCTTCTTTATTTGTGCGAAGGACAATAGAAGGGATACTCTCCTATTATAATATGTTGATGATGATTATCCTCAAATGAGATAATTCTAAGTTGCAACACTCCTTGTTGTCTTAAACACTAAATTTAAGATGAAAGTTCTTGGGCCCTTACATTATTTTCTTAGCATCAAAGTTCATAGCGGTCCTTCTAGTCTTTATCTTACTCAATCAAAATATGCCAAAGATCTACTTTTCCGGTCAAAAATGGATTCATGCCAAAGCACTACTACTCCTATGGCCATCCGTACCAAGCTTTTTTTATTAAGGAACATGATGCTCATTACCCTAATCCATCTCACTACAATAGTATCATGGGTGCCCTTCAATATCTTACTTTCACTAGGTCTAACCTCTTGTCCATGATGCATTTCATCAATTTTGCACCAAACTTGGGTTGTAGCATGCACCCTAGTCTAGTTTGAGTGAGGATATTAAAGAAAAGATCAAGAAATAAAAGAATATTATATATTTTAAATTGAGTTGTTTGGCAGGTGTTATGATTAAAGTAAATTACATTATTTTCAACATCTTATTATTTTAAAGAGGATTCAAAACGCATTTAGGGCGTTTGGGAATTATTTTAGCATGCCCATTTCAATCCACATAAAGGGGAAAATCATATGTTTCACGTAGTAAGGAAAACGTCCCCAGTTGAAACAAATGAGTGTCTCTGAAGCGAAAAGAGATGGAATGCACAATGCTTTTAGGTGGTAATTTTGTTATCACCGTTTTCTTCTTCTTCTTCTTTTTCAAAACTAGGACCCTCAATCATGATCCAAACCATTAGGAGTATTAAGAAGGCCAAAAATGGCCCATCAGTGAAATTTCAGCCGTTGATATATCACAGATCTCGAGATTTTTGTGAAAATGACATAGCATTGATCTTAATTTCTGGACTTTAGAGGGGGCCCGTAATCATAATCCAAACCGTTGGCCCCTTTTAGAAAGCCAAAAACGGCTATGGGTTCAAAAATTAGTCTTTAATTCTTTGTGGATCTCGAGGAATTTCCTAAAAACTGATCCACCGTTGATGTCCTTGGCCAAACTAACTGGGTTTGGGGGGTCTATATACATGGTCAACGCTGCCTCATTTTTTCTTCAATCGCGGGGCCACAAACTATGATCTAAACCATACAAACTCTTGAAAATACTAAGAGTAGCCACCATACCAAAATTCAACCGTTGATCAATTACGGATTTCAAGATATTTTCAAAAAAACCGTGAATCATTATATCATAGTTTTTGGACTTTGTGGGGCCCTATATTAAGATCTGAACCGTTGATATATTTAGGAATACTAACAATGGCCATGGGTTTAAAAATCAACCATTGATTCCTTTTGGATACAGAGAAATTTGTAAAAAGATCATGCACCTTCAGTTTAAAAAAATCCATTTCAATCCGCTTTTCTATCCAACCAAACAATCTATTTCAAAAACATCTATTTCAAATAGGGCCATTTGAAATAGATATATTTCATATAGATATGTTTTAGATGGATAAGATTTACCAAACAAGCTCTTAATCCTTTTGTAGGTGTAGGTGGGGGTATATTTCTCTTGAATTGTGGTACCTTTGTACTCTTCTTTGCTCTTTCTATTACTTCTCCTTTTAATGAAATTATTGTGATCGTTTGAAAAAAAAAAACTAATTGAAATGAATTGCAACATGATGGTAGCAATCGTGCCGAAAATAAAAACTTTGACTGACACATGCACATTGAGAGGCTAAAGAAAAATCTCTTCGTGGGAGCTTTGTGTAAAACAACAAAAAAGGGAGTCATGTTTAATAAAAGTGATTTTTATGGAAGTTAGATTTGAATGCATCCATGCTTTTTTTTTTTTTTTTGATTTTTTTGATAACGTAGGGTTCCTAGCCCTTTGGGCCAGAATAATCCCTACGGGCCCAGGAGAGAAAGCCGGGTAAAATTCCCCTGTGGCCCTAGTGTGGTAGAGCAGTTTCGAACCCACAACCTCCGGGTGCAAACCGTAGTCCTAGGCCAACTGAGCTACCCCTTGGGGTTGCATCCATGCTTTGTACGTCAACTATTCTTTGCATAAAATCAAAACTAAGAAGTTTCAACCCAAATCTAACATCACTATTGTCAAAGTTGGCTCTAAGTTGAAGATCAATAATGGCGGCCATTTGATTTCTGCTCTAGGAGACACCCACTTGATTGATTGCCAAAGCTCAACATAGTTACACAAGATCAGCATGACTTTGGAATTGATAAAATTGAAATAATCCAGTCAAAATTAAAATTATAATCAATATCAAAATTGGAAAAATTAAAATCAAAATCAAGCAATCAATCAATTACAAAATTGAAGCCTAACTTTACAATCAAATATATAAAATTGAGGCAATAACTTTCATGTGCACAAAATTTGAATGCATCCCTACTCTTTTTTTTTTTTTTTAATTCGCTGTCTATCACCTAGTCTCGGATAAACTCAAAAAATAACAAGCTTCAACTGTTCAACACAAAATGGGAATATCACTATCATCAAGGTTCGGTCTAAGTTGAAAAGCAAGGACATCCTATTCATGCTTTAGGTTGGACCACTTGATTGTTTTGGTACGACAAGTCCAATTTAGGTTCCAAAAATCAGCCAATGAGTACGGATCCTCGGCTTCAATACAATACAAGTTGTTCCCAATGGAAAATTGATCCTATTATGTAAAATAAATTAATAAAAAAAAATTATATTATCAAACGTGTTTTGATATATTGTGAATTGAAGTATGGTAAGGTAAAGCATTAAATCAAGAGAGAAGAAAATATAAGGGGTTACGATGATGTTTTGTATTTAGTTGTTTGGTATAACATTTTTTAAATTTTTATATAGAAAAATGGAGTTCTTTTATTTTTTAGTATAGAAAGGAGATTGCATTTCAGATATGACCCATTGTCATTTATTGACCAGATGCACTTGAGTTTAACTTAAATAGTTAATAGTTAATTGCCAAACACGCATGAATGAGTTTTCGAATGCTGCGATGGTCCCACACAGGCATCTTCGTGAGTGGAAGTTCAAGAGGATCCAAACTCGGTCATTGGTTCAAACCGGCGAAACACTGCACGAATCAGCCATCAACTTCTTACTTCTCAAGTTCTCAATCAACCAACGCCGGTCAAATCTTCTCTGCGCACGTCACCTCATCCATTTCTCTCATTCCCTCCCTTCTCTTTCTTTCCACTCTGAAACCCGCTACCAAACCCTGCCGATACTCCCGATACGGTCGCAACTCATCTTCCGATTCCATCACCGAATAGCAGCAGTATATAGCGGGGCAACTGTGGCGCGTGCCGGCCACGTGCGTTATCCTCTCCTTGTCAAGTACGACCAGGCTCCGACCTCGATCACAGTCATAGGGAGAACGAGGACGAGTGGAATCGGTTCAGACATGGAGCGATCCGGAGACTCGGGCCTCTGAGAGATGCCCAACGAGTTGGAATCGGTGGCCAGGACTCGGCGCCGGGGCTGAAAACTCGCCGGGATGAGAGGGAGCTCCTATAGCCGTCGGATCCTGCAAAAACTCCGCCAGATCACGATATCGTCCGTCGGGTCTGTCAAGATCAAGTTGCTGCTGACCCTCTGCATCGCCTTCACGCTGGTCGTCATCGGTTGCCGGGCAGCCTCTTTCATGGGATGGCGGCACCGTCTTGCCGCCGGGAGGCCTTCCGAACCGAGGTCGGTAGTATGGGGAATCCTATCTGTTGTTCTTTTTTGAATTGGTTGTGGGGTTGATTTGGAATTTGGATTGTGGGTGTTGGGAGAAACATTGGGTTTTTGTTTTGATTGGAGGGTAATTTGGATTTCTTGATGAACCTCAGGTTAGATCTGTCGAGTAGTGGTTTTGGGTGGTTTAGAAGAGACTATAAAATGAGGAAGGGATTGGATTTTTCTCTCATTACTTGTCGTTTCTATTGTTTGAGAGGCAAGCACAGTGTAATTAGTTTATTTATTTAATTATTATTATTATTATTATTATTTTGGTGGGTTTTAGTCACTTAGTTCTGAATTTGCCACTTGAAAGTTCCCCTTGATGTGATCTTGCTTTTCTTGATTTTTTTTGGTAGATTAGTTAAAGAGGTTGAATGAATTTTCTTATTTATTTAAATTTTTTGAAAATCAGGATACTGAGTTTGGTAAACAGAATTCAATGGGATTTCCCCCTTATTTTGTTGTTTTAGTGGAGTTTTCTTCTTTGGGGCGGGAGAAGAGAATCATTTACTTTGGAACAATTGGTCTACTTCATGTTGAATTCGTATGAATTCTTAGTAAAGGAGTTTTATTGAAGTATTTGAGAGTGTGAGGTGAAGGGTGTAAGGTGGAGTAGCAATGCAAATTGATGTCCGAAAAAGACATCAACAAAGCTAAATAGGTTAGTCCTTTACTTGGGCTTTTACTTCGCTCGATCTCAGGCTTTTGTTCAATCTGCCTTGTTACTTGGGGTTTTACCCAATAAGTCGGTCTTACCTGATCTTTTGTAAAGGTCTTGCAAGATTCCAGAAACTTTGTATAGCTGGTCTTGGTACTAGTATTAAATAGCTTTGATGGGAAGTCTAGGCCTTGTACATTTCTGTACTAAGGGGTTTTCCCTATTTGGTAGTTACTGAACTCTTACTTAAAAAGTGCCCCTTCAAGAAGCACTTGAAAAGTACTCTACACGACTAGCTTGTCTCAAATCACCCATGTACCTGTCTTATATGCTATTGGGCTGTACTTTCGGTCTATAGTCAGCCCCTGATATATCTTTCACATAGTCATGCTAGGAGGTTTTTAATTTTGACTAGATCATCCCTTTGTTTTTTATTCTATCCCCATTGAAGGATTTGGATTAGAGAGGATTAAAGTGTCGAAGCACGTAAAAGAATGCCTTAAGGAAACTCTTTCAATGAGGACGAACCTCAAAGTAAAGGTAAACTTACCAAGGGTGACTTTTTTTAATCTTCAGCTCTACGTCTAATTTCTTACAATGCCCATGCATATATATAGGAAAATAAACCCTACAAGCCAATACTCCCAACCATACTAGTAAACTAAACAAAGACTCCTACTATAACTAGAAAGCTATTCCTAATTTACAACTTAATAAGAAAAATACATTAAGAAACAAAATCCTAGAATTCATTCAGTCCCACATGCGTGCCACGGTTTGACTGCATCAATCCATTGGCTTTGCATCATTCCCTCCAGTTTGCAAAAGAGTTCGATCTCGATTTCTATTTCCATTGCCTCAATAGATGTGGCGTACTTGAAGCGATTCTTTTGTAATACTTGCCCTTGATCCTTTTCTTGGCAGTTTCAAAATTAATGGGATGTAGTTTGATGGTTTTTACGTCATAAACAAATCTATTAGCATTATCCCACATCTCATGGATTTCGTTCTTGTCGTATGTCCACTGTCTTCCAAGTAAAATATCTGTAGTATCCATCTATACTACATTGTGTCCTTAATAGTCTTCAAGTGGCTAACAAGTGCGTGCACTCAAGGTTCAAGGAAAGGCTTCCAGGGTTTATTTGTAAGCTGGACTTAGAGAAGGCTTACGATAGGGTGGATTGGAAGTTCCTTTTGTACATGCTTCGTAGGATGAGTTTTGGAGAAAAATGTAGAAAATTGGTTCAGGAGTGTCTCTTCAACCTGGGTATCTATCATGGTAAATGGGTCTCCTAAAGGTTTCTTTTTGGCTGAAAGAGGGCTTAGACAAGGGGACCCCCTTTCTCCTTTTCTATTTCTTCTGGTGGCTGAGGCTCTAGGGAGGATGATTAAAGGGGCAGTGAGTGCAGGCTTGTTTGAAGGCTTTAGAGTGGCTAGAAACTCCTCGGCAATTAACCATCTGCAGTTCGTTGATGACACCCTCATCTTTTGTGGAGAAAACGAAGATCGTGTTAAAAACATTAAAGCCACTCTTCTTTGCTTTGAAGGTGTTTTGGGCCTTAAAGTGAACTTTTTCAAAAGTGAGCTGATAGGGATAATAACTGAGAAGTCTAAGCTTCTTCAATATGCAGAGATTTTGGGATGCAAGGTGGGTGATCTACCCTCTTCTTATCTAGGTTTGCCTTTATGTTTGGGGTCGGTTTCTAAATCGATGTGGAACCTAGTGGTGGAGAGAGTTGAAAGAAAATCGTCTGCTTGGAAAGCTAGCTACCTGTCTATAGGAGGGAGGGTCACTCTTATCAGGTCTATTCTGTCGAATCTTCTAGTCTATTATTTTTCTCTCTTCAAGTGCCCGGCTTCAGTGATAAAGAGAATAGAGAGGTTGCAGAGAGAATTTTTATGGTATGGTTACAACACTCAGAGGAAGTATCATGATCGGTCCCCCAAGTGCAGTGTCGCAATGTAGTAATAATCTGGTGAGTCCAGGTCGATCCACAGGGAGTAATGCTTTTTAAGAAACTTTTCAACTTTAACCTGTCCTAATTTAGAAACTAAATCTAACCTAATAAAGAAACTAATCAAATTACAAGAAAATTTCTAAAAACTGAAAATTAACAATCACGACTTTCCAAATAAAAAATAAACCTAGACTAAGTAAAGAAACCTAGTTTATTCAACCCTATTCTAACTATAACCCGCAAAAGTAACAAACTCATCAAAACAACCAATTTAATATAAGATAAATCAAAACAAAGCTTCCTAAAAAAAAATTACAATGTAAATATGAATGATTTTTGAGATCCTACATGAAAAAAGTGCAATTCTAGACTAGTTCCTAAAAATCTGATGCATGCTGGAAAAATTCCAATTATGAAAACTATTGTACAGGCCCAATTTTTCTGGACTGTACGACCTGTCTAGAATGATCTAAACCTAAATCTAATGGCTGGAGTCAATACTTTGATGATGTATGAACACAACAGAAAAAGAAGAATGGAAAAAGGACTTAAAACGAAAAAGATATGATCACCTAAAGATGCCTAGTTGAGTAGTTTTGTGCTAGAAATCTGATATAGGTTTTGCTGGGTATCCCTTTTTATGCCTCTGGTTGACACAGTTCCCGAGGTTATTTTTGGCTGAAATTTTGGGGTTGCAAAGACTTGTTTCCAAATATTAATTCTGCAAAATTTCAATAGAAACTAAGCTCGTTTGCCTGATTTTCAAATCGCGTACTTTTGAGAGAAAACAGTCTGAAATTGTTGTAACAATGCTGTCTTTTTTACTATTCACGTATAAGGTCCGAATTTGATCTTTCTAATCAGCCAATAGTCTTTGGTTTCCAGCGACCAAACATAAGTTTAAATGAAATTCCTAAACCTAATGCATGCAATGGGTACTTTCCAACCATAGACTATGTAAAGACATAAATAGAAAGTTTCTACTAAACCTAAGAAGATGCACTTCTAAACTTCTAAATCAGAAAAATATCTACATAAACATTCAAGTAAATAATTAAAAAAAAGAAAAAGAATGGTGGTAAAAAAATAAAGCGGGAAATTATGCCCCCAAGATCTAAAAACTTGACATAGGTCTAAGCATTGAAAATATACGGGCTGTGTAGTTCTTCTCCTCTCTTCTTAGAGTAGGGAAAGATGCAAGTGACCTTAGAATTATGTGATTTCTCTTGACTCTAATTCGCCTCTTTTATTTTCAATCCCTAGATCTAAGCATATGATATATCGTCTCCATTCATAACATATCAAAGATACTAGACAAGGAAAACATAAATCACTTACTCTAAGAAGGACTTGAGCACGCAGAATCAAGCAAAGTTGTGTCTTATTCCTTGATCTTGAAGTACAAAAAATTAATGTTCTTTTCTCCTTTTCATTTCTCAACGTGGCCTCTCAACCTATGTCTAAAAGAATTAGAAGAAAGAAGAAGAAGAAAGGGACTTAGAGAGAGAAAGGAGTGGAGTGGAATGGAATGGAGAGAGAGAGAGAGAGAGAGAGAGCCTCCAAAGTGACCCCTCAAGGTGATGGACGTCCATCACCTCCCCATGTGCTGATTTTATTGTGTGTGATGCCTCCTCTTTTGCTAAGAATCTCCTCTCTTTTAGGTACTTGTTTCCTAATGTGTAGAGATTTCTGACAAACTGATGATCACAGAATTTGGAAGAAACTTCTTCTTAATTTGTATTATTTTTGTGTGTCTGCCTTTGGAGATCGAACCCCAATATATAGAGTATTACATGCCTTAATCAAGGCTTCTTAGTTAGGAAACTAGCTAATTACATCAATTGCTATTCTATCTTTAGGAAACTAACTAATTACAAGAGAAAATCTAATTAAGAGAATATGTACAACTGTTACAAGTTGACCCAATCATTCATGTGAGATATGATATTCTGGACTATGTTTATGGGCCTTGGGCCTGTTTAACACCCCCCCTCAAATTGATGCGGGAGAATCAACAAGCATTAATTTGCCAACCAAGAACTGATGGCGAGGACGCGGAAGACCTTTAGTAAGGATATCAGCAAGTTGAAGCTCAGTGGAGACATGCGGAAGGCTGATGACATCACGCTTAAGCTCATCTCGTATGAAATGACAATCAACCTCAATGTGTTTAGTGCGTTCATGAAAAATGGGATTTTCAGTAATCCGAATTGCACTGGTATTATCTGCGTAGAGGGGGGTGGCGCCTTCTGCTGGAAACCCAATGTCAGAGAGTAGACCGCGGAGCCAAAGAATTTCGGAGCATGCAGCAGACATGGCTCGGTACTCAGCCTCGGTAGAGGATTTGGAAACTTTTGCTTGTTTCTTGCATTTTCAGGAAATCAGACTATCACCTAAAAACATGCACCATCCTGTCGTCGATCTGTGAGTATCTGGACAACCAGCCCAATCAGCATCTGAATAAGCTTTGAGAGATAGAGGATTGTTGGATGGAAAATACAACCCGCGAGTCGATGTGCGAATAAGGTACCGAATGATGCGACGAACAGCAGCCATATGAAGATGACGAGGAGCAGTCATGAACTGACTCATTAGGTTGACCGCATAGGAGATATCAGGACGAGTGATCGTGAGGTAGATCAAAACCAACTAACTGGCGATATGTGGTAGGATCTGGAAGAAGGTCACCCTCCTCTGTACTGAGTTTGACATTCAATTCGACCGGTGTATCGACGGGAGCTGAAGCAGTAAGGCCAGCCAAGGCAATAAGGTCAACCGTGTATTTATGCTGATTGAGAACTAGACCTTTAGTCGACTGATGAACTTCAAGACCAAGGAAATAGTTTAAGGGGCCAAGATCCTTCATGTGAAATGTCTTATTAAGAAAAGCTTGGAGTTCCTGAATCATATGTGCATTGGGTCCAGTAATGACAATGTCATCAACGTAGACCAGTAACACAGTAATCCCGGACGGAGCATGATGTAAGAACATAGAAGGATCATACTGGCTCGGATGAAAATCCAAGCGGAGAAGAGCATCTTTAAATTTCTCAAACCACGCGCGAGGAGCTTGCTTCAGACCATAGAGAGAACGACGGAGCTTAGCAACCATACCCTTCCCAGAGGAGGACCCCGGAGGCAAACGCATATAAACATCTTCTTTGAGATCACCATGAAGAAACGCATTTTTGACATCCATTTAATAGAGAGGCCAGGACCGAGATGCAGCAACAACAAGGATTATGCGTACGGTGGTCATCTTGGCGACGGGAGCAAAAGTTTCATCATAATCAATGCTATATTCCTGCCGATTTCCGAGAGCAACAAAGCGCGCCTTATATCGATCGAGAGTGCCATCTGATTTTAACTTGAGAGAAAAGATCCACTTGCAGCCAATATGTTTGACGCCCACAGGAGAGGGGACAATATCCCATGTATGATTTTTCTCTAAAGTAGCCAATTCATCGAGCATAGCCTGGTTGGAAGCATTTGTCCTGCACAGCCTGAGAATAGGATTGGGGAATGGAAGAAGAGGACAAAGTGGCCATTAAGGAAGTATGGGAGAACCCATAGTGGTGGGTGGTACCGAAATGCGAGTGGAGCGACGCAATGGAGGAACTCCAGATGGACCAAATGCCGGAGGTGGACCAGATGCTGGAGGGAGATCGGGAGGGGAATCCCTGAGAGGCGCGTCTGTGGTCCGTCTGTGATACACAAAGTTAGGATTAAAGCGAACAATAGATGTGTCGTCGGAAAAACCAGGTAAGGAAACTAGAGGAGTCGTCTGGAGGATCAAGATGTTTTTGAAAAAAATACTTGTTTTAAAAAAACACGACATTCCTAGAGGTACGGATGCGACGAATGTGGGGATCATAGCACAGGAACCCTTTCTGGAAGGGTGCATATCCTAAAAAAACACACTGAGCGGATTGAGCTGTAAGTTTAGTCCGTTCAGAAGGAGGCAAATGTACAAAGCAAACTGAGCCAAAAACATGAAGATTATCATAGGATGGAGATGTCTTGTATAAGCGATAATATGGGCACTGATTTTCAAGCGAATGGGATGGCATACGATTAATAAGATGAGCTGCGGTAGCCAATGCCTCAACCCAAAAACGGGTAGGAACTGATGATTCAAGGAGAAGGGAACGAGTGATATCAAGGAGATGTCTATTTTTTTTTTCAGCGACTTCATTCTGCTGTGGAGTATAAGGACAAGTTCTTTGAGAAATAATTCCCTTGTTTTGCAAAAAGTGTTGAAAATCAGAGGACATATATTCCCTGCCTGAATCAGAGCGTAGGATTTTAATGCAGGTGGAAAATTGATTTTCAACATAAGCCAGAAAAATCTTAAAAACATGAAAAACATCAGATTTGGAATGCAGAAAGTAAACCCATGTGAACCGACTAAAATCATCAATAAAAGTCACAAAGTATTTATAATGAGCATGAGAAAGAGCTGGAGCAATTCCCCATACATCGCTATGAACCAAATCAAAACACTGAGTGCTGTGTGAAGTTGAAATAGGAAAAGGAAGAGTTTTGCTCTTTCCCAGTTTGCAAGTAGCACAATCAAGAGGCACACAAGAAGATAAACCAGTAGTTTTATTTAATAAACCAGAATGGAACAGAAGGAACAAAGTTTTTGAATTCGGGTGTCCAAGTCTATTATGCCACAATTGGCAGTTATCTCTAATGGAAAAACAAACCACATCATTGTCAATTTTATTCCTAGAAGTATTGGAAAAATCCAACGGAAACAAGCGTCCACACTTAGGCCCCCTCGCGATCTCCTTCCCGGACATCTGGTACTGCACAACACAACCAGAAGAAGAAAAAGAGATGTTACAATTATTTTCAACAAGCTGCCCGACTGACAAAAGGTTGGAAGTTAAATTTGGACATAGATAAATATTTTTCAATGGAAGGGGACTAGGGATGTCACCGACAGCAGCAATGGGAACATGGCCCCCGTTAGCAGTTTGAATTTGAAGAGGGCCAGTGTATCTTTGCACATTGGAGAGTGGGTCGCCGGAAGACGTCATATGATTAGACGCCCCGGAATCAAGGAACCAAGTAGAAGATGGATAGGATGTACCTGATAAACCAAAAGCAGAGAGGGCATTGACAATCATCTGTTGAACCAATTCAGGAGTGAGAGGAGATGAGGGCCCAGGCTGTGAGGGTGCAGATGTAGGAGCAGGCATAACCGAAGAAGCAACATACGCATGCGGAGGCTGATACGGTGGAGTTTGAGGCTGTGGTGATGGACGTTGTGGGCGGCGGCGACATTCAGAGATGATATGTCCCGACTTTTTACAGTAACTGCAGACCTTCTGTTTGCATTGAGTTGCAATGTGCCCAAATTTTTGACAACTGTAACATTGTGTTTTGCTCAAGTCACGCGGCGGAGGCTGAGAAGTTTTATTAGCTGAGAATGCGACTGAATAGGTCTCAACCGTTTGTTGCGCTAGATGAGCCGAGGTCGCAATGCGTTGTTCTTCGCGGAGGAGTTCATTCAAGCATACATCCAAAGAAGGTAATGGCGTCCGATTCATCAGGGCAGATCGGACACTTTCATATTCACTGCGCAGTTTCATCAAAAACTGATCCCTTTGACTAGAGGCTTGAAGATCCTGAATAATGAGCAAAACATCCGGAGCCACATCAGCATACTTAATACCATTGTATTCCGACCACAGTGTACGAAAGCCAAAATAGTAATCCTGGATGGACAAGGTTCCCTGCGTATATTCAGCAATCGCACATTCAAGATGAAATTGACGTGCGGAATTATCTTGATGGTATACTTTCTTCAGATACCCCCACATGTCTTTGGAAGTGGGGTAAGGTTTGAGATTCATGATCAGATGTGGCTCGATAGAGCCGAGGATCCATGATTTGATCTTCGCATCTTTAGTAAGCCAAGAGGAGATCTTCTTCTCATCTTCAGTGGGTTTAGGGTCAGATCCAGAAATATAACCCCACAATTCCTTAGCCTCAAGGTATATTTGGAACTGAAAAGACCAAGCGGGATAGTTCTTCCCCGTGAATCGGATCAAGGTAAGTTCAGATTTTTCCATCTCTAATCGATATTGGTAAAACATAGAGTGAGCAGCTATAAAAACTAGCAACGGACAAGAGAAAGTATGTAGGAAGCCTTTCCTGTGAGAAGAAATCAAGATCCAACCAAGCAGGAAGAAGAAAGCCAAAACAACACAGTAATTGTGTAAAAAAAAACCCCAGACGACCTTGACAGGTGTTGTAAATCCACTACGTGGGTCCCACTTATGGTGCTGGCCAAAGATCAGAGGACAGATCTGAGGAGGCCCACTATTCTGGCTTCTATTGAAACAAGTTTGATCTGATTCTACTGAATATCCAAGATTCTAGACGGTCTTGATGAAAACAGTATTAAAAACTGAAAAATCTCGAGAATGAGAAAAAATCCAATCTGGAGGTGCTGAAAAATCCTGAAAAAATCGCCAATATTCTTAGGAATACCAGTCGACCAGTGTGGGATGGTTTCTGGAAGTTGATCTGATGATCTATGGTGGGCCACGCAGAGGATCGATCTGTTGACGTCGCTGGAAGTCGCTGGAGGTGCTGGAGTTGGTCTGATGATCATAAAATCTTGAAAAAGTCACCAAAAAGTTGGATAAATCTAGTCGACCAGGATGGAAGGGATTTCTAGAGAGGCTGATGACGATCTGAAGTGGGCCACGTCTTGATCTATGACGATCAGGGATGATCAGTGATGATATCTTATTCCCTGGATACTATGCAAGATAAAAAACAAGGTTTTCTTGAACTCTGCTCTGATACCATGACAAACTGATGATCACAGAATTTGGAAGAAACTTCTTCTTAATTTGTATTATTTCTGTGTGTCTGCCTTTGGAGATCGAGCCCCAATATATAGAGTATTACATGCCTCAATCAAGGCTTCTTAGTTAGGAAACTAGCTAATTACATCAATTGCTATTCTATCTTTAGGAAACTAACTAATTACAAGAGAAAATCTAATTAAGAGAATATGTACAGCTGTTACAAGTTGACCCAATCATCCATGTGAGATATGATATTCTGGACTATGTTTATGGGCCTTGGGCCTGTTTAACAATTTCTTGCTTACGCCTCAAGCTAGGCTTCACACTTGGAAAGAATTTGAATTGTTGAGAGTCCTTTGCCAAATTGAGTGTCTTGGAGAACAAGACTTTCCTTAGAGCTTCCTAGAATTTCTCTCAAAGATTGCTTGATGATGTGGAGAGGAAACTTGCCAAAAATTGAGATTTCTTACAATTCCCGCCTAAAACTGTAGCGGACAACTTCCTGAGGTCATATCTCCCTCAATAGAGCTCTGATTTACGCAATCTTGGGCTCCACGGATATCTACTCGAAAAGAGCTTTCCAACAGTGGCTAGACTGCGCCGATCCGACACTCGGTTTGAGAATTATGACGATTTTAAGTTACTGCCCCTGAAAAATCCGGGAATAATTGTGTACAAATGGAAGCTTCTATGTTGGCATGCAATTGGGTGTGTGGGACCCATGTTGGATGTCCAAGGCATGCTTGGACTGCTTCCTTGCTTGCTTATTTGACTTTCCTTTGACCTCTCTTCTCAAATTTCATCAATGTGGGTCCCATGCTGATTTCTCCTACAAATTGAAAAAAATAAATTTAACATTAATTACGTGTAAGAAAATCAACATGAATCATGCATGGTACCCTACATGCCTAATGATGCACCCAAATGACAAACTTTCCAAAAATAGCACATGGTGCCAAAAATAGTAGGTATACATTGATGAAGCCGGAAAAAAAACTGATTTTGGGGTGATAAATGAGATGAAAAATCCTAATTTCACAATAGTCATGCATTTCATTGAATTTTGACCAATTCTAACCATTTTCCCAAAAGTATCCCCAAATGCATGTAATCATGAAAGTAAGTGTAATTCTATGCAATTAAACATAATTAAGTCCACAAATGCTCATGAAATGATGATCTAATGACCTAATTTTGTGGACTTATCATATCACCTGATTGATTGGGACTCCATTTTCAGACCAAAGGAAGAAGGGGGTTTGGGTATCAGACCTCTCAAGCGGATGAATCAAGCCCTTTTGGGAAAGTGGCTATGGAGGATTTGAGAAGGATCGGATGGCCTTTGGAGATATGTGCTGGAAACGAAATATGGTCTGTCCAAAAATGGATGGGATATACAGGATGCCAGTAAAAAGTTGTCAGCAGTATGGAAAGCAATGACCTTGGTCAAAAACCTTTATATGGTCAATATTAAGTATCACATTGGGTCGGGGGAGAGGGTTCTTTTTTTGGAAAGATCGATGGGTTGGAGACAAGCTATTGGCTGCCCAGTTTTCAGATTTGTTCAAACCGTGCAGTGGAAAAGGATGCTAGGGCTAAAGCCTATTTGACAATAGCTGGTGGGCAGGTGGTTTGGTGCCCAATCTTTAGGAGGAACTTAAAGGATCATGAGGTGCCTTAACTCTTATCGCTCCTTGACCTCTTAACGGGTTCTTATGTGGTGGAAAGAAGAGAGGATGAGAGGGTGTGGACGGCCTCTAAGGACGGACGCTTCTTAGTTTCTTCCTTCTTTTCGGCGTTGTCGACCTCTAGGAGGGAGAAAAGTGCGTGAGTAGTATCTGGAAGCTTAAAGCTCCTCTGAGGGTTATTATTTTTGGGTGGATGGCCCTTCAGAGAAGAATTCTCACTATGGACAATTCTAGGAGGAGAGGGAGGATAGTGGTCAATGGCTGCCCCATGTGTTTAAGAGACGAGGAATCAGTGGACCACCTTCTGCTAAACTGCAACACATCTCAGTTTATTTGGAGATCGGTGGTGGAGTGGTTCGACTGCTCCTGGGTTTTTCCTCATTCCCTCCAGGATCTTTTTCAAGCTAAGACCCCTGCTGGGGCCCCTAGAGGCAAGGAATTGTGGAGTTTGTCTTTTTTGGTAGTCCTCTGGACAATATAGAAGGAGAGGAAATCCGGGTGTTTTGAAGCGAGTCTAACCAGTCAGAGGTGTTTGGTGGAGAAAACTAAGTTTATGGTCACTCTGTGGGTGTCTATCAGCCCGTTATTCAAAGATTTTTCCATAGATCAGATTATGCGCCATTGGAAGTAGCTAGCTTTTGAGTCCATGTAGTATTGTCTGAGGGGTCTCTTTCTTTTTGTTTTGTCCTTGTGCTTCTGTTTGAGAAAAGTATCTCTTGTACTGTTTTCTCCTTTAATGGAAGTAATCATTTCAAAAAAAAAGAACCAACAGCAAAAGTAACTGGATGCTTAGGCAGTACTTGCACTTCATCCCCAGTATTGAAGATATCCTTTCTATTGTGATTATGAGAATAGCCAAGTGAGCTTCTTTGAGAAGCGAGTTTGATTGCCTTTAGGTTGATGGTATTTTGCATTATTAGGAGACTACCCTAGGTTGCAAGACTTGCAAGGATAAGAAGCGTTGAGTCAGATTTCTCCTCCAAGCAATGTGTTGAAGTTTGATGTCGATGGTGCCGCTAGGGGAAAGTGGGGATAGGAAGAGTGCTTTGGAATGGCGAGGGATTGTGTTGGCTAAGTTCTCTAAGCATGTTGACATCATAGAAACAAGGCAGAAGTTTGGTCATTTTAAAAGCTGTACGAATTTTGTGCCTCATTATATGATAGGCTGGTGGTGGAGTCACAGTTTAAATGTGATCTCTTGGGTTTCTTCTTTAGCAGTCTCACCTTGGAGGTTTCAGTTTCCTTTTAATGACATTAGGTCATTGTCTTCTTGAATTCAATTATATTTTAAGTCTGTCAGGTGGTCAGCTAATTCTTTTACTCATTGCTTAGCCAAGCATGGGGTGGATAGGTCGTCTCCTTTTGTCGTTTTCTCTTTGTAATCTTGGTGGTGCCTTGCTATAGTGCTTTTATACCTTTGTTGTTATCAATCCAAAAAAAAAAAGAGTGCGAAAACCAGGTGAAGCTGTTGTGGAAGCATGAAGTTAATTTCGTGGAATATTTGTGGAATGAATTATAGGTCAAAGAGAGCGGTGTTGAAGAGTATGATCCATTCTTTCAAAGGGGAGTGTGTTTTTATTCAGAAGACAAAAATGGAGATCTTGGATGCTCAAGTTATCAGAGAAATATGTCCTTGGTCAGATTGTCAGTTTGCTAATGTGCCCTTCTATAGGTGCGTTAGGGGGGATTTTATTAGCTTGGAATGCTGCTTATGGGCAAAATTTGGATGAACTTCTAGGACGATTTTCTGTTTCTGTTTTGTTGAAAGATGCCAGATGTAATGCTGAGTGGGTGGCTACTTCAGGCTATGGGCCTTCTAATGCTCATGACAAGGTAGATTTATGGGTGGAGCTTTCTCAGGTGGCAGGTAGATGGAATCGCCAATGGCTGTTGGGAGGCGATTTCAATGTTATCAGGCTTCCGAATGAAAAGAAAGGTGGGTGTACTATCAGTCTGACAATGAGAGATTTTAGTGATTGGATTCATCACCATGATCTCTTTGATTTACCATTGAGAGGAGCAGATTTCACTTGGTCTAACCTGCAAAAATATCCAGTGATGAGTAGGTTGGATAGAGTTTTAGTGTCAACAGATTGGCTAGAGATTTTTTATGATGTTTCTCAGAAAGCATTGCCACGTCCCATTTCAGATCACTGTCCTTACTGTTGGAAACACAATTAGAAGATTGGTGTCCGCCACCTTTCAGATTTGAGTTAATGTGGCTCTCTGAAAAGGGATTTGTAGATAGTGTTAAAAATTGGTGGAAAGCTATATCTTTAGAGGGGTGGATGGGCTATCAGTTAGCTCAAAAATTCAAATTCCTGAAAAAGAAGATACAAGGATGGCAAAAGAATGTCTTCGGTAATTTACTGGTGCGAAAGCTGCAGTTGCTTGCTGATATTCAGGTTTTAGATGAAAAAGGAAGGAGGAAATTTTGAAGAGGTGAATCATCTAAGAAGACAGTCATATCAAGAGGGTTTCCACATGTTGATTTTTCAAGAAGAAATTAAATGGAAACAACAATCAAGAAATAAATGGTTGGAAGCAGGTGATTGTAATACAAATTTTTTTCATATGGTTGCTACTTGCTAGTGCTGCCGTCGTGTCAATGAGACAAACTCTATTATTGCTAGGGGAAGGTTGTGGGATAAAAAAGTTGACATAGAAAATGAAGTGGTTTCTTTTTTCCAGGGGTTATACACTGGTGATAGTAGCGCGAGGCCTCGGATGGATGAAATTCCTGTTAGACGGCTTTCTACTTCCAATGCATCATCTTTAGAAGCTAATTTTTCTAAAGAAGAAATCAAAGAAGCTGTGTTTGGCTTTGGTGGGGATTGTGCACCTGGTCTGGATGGTTTTCCTATTACATTTTTTCAGCACTTTTAGGATCTTCTAGAAGATGATTTGTGTATTTTCTTTGATGAATTCCATAAGAAAGGAGTTATAACGGGGGAGTTGGGTGCTAATTTCATTGCATTGATTCCTAAAAAGGATGGTGCAATCTTGATCAAGGATTACCGGCCCATCAGTTTGATTGGTGGTTTGTACAAGATATTAGCCAAAGTTCTTGCTAATCGCCTTCGAAGGGTGTTGCCAGAGCTTATTTCTGATATTCAGGGTGCTTTTGTTGATGGTCGTCAAATTCTTGATAGTGTGCTGATAGCTCATGAGTGTGTATAGATTCAAGGAATTGGCAGCAACGACCAGGATTGGTATGCAAGCTGGATTTTGAAAAGTCGCATGATATGGTGGATCGGGGGTTTCTCCAATATATGATGGAGCGCATGGGGTTTGGAATGAAATGGCAAAAATGGATCTATAGTTGTATTTCTTCCACTCATTTTTCAATTATGCTCAATGGTTCTCCTAAAGGCTATTTCAAGAGTTCTAGAGGTTTGCGGCAAGGAGATCCATTATCTCATATGTTATTTGTTATCGTGGTGGAGGCTTTGCACGCTTTGATGGAGAGAGCCAACCAAACAGGGTTAATCTCAAGTTTTTTTGTTGAAAATTATGATCATGAGGTGGGGATTATGCACCTGGTCCGGGTTAATCTCATTTACAATTCGCAAATGATACTATTATTTTCTGTGATGCTTCTCTGGTCCCGATTGATACTTTAAAATATTTGTTGAAATGTTTTGAGCTATTATGAGGGCTGTAACTATGAGAAATGTGAACTGATTAGTGTGCGGTGGTGGATAGTCTTCTTGTCTCATTGGCAAATGCTTTTGGTTGTAAAGTTGGGAAGTTCCCTTCTAAATATTTGGGGGTGCCTTTATGTTTTGGGTTACCGAAGAAAAGTTTATGGGACTCGGTGGTTGAGCGTATTGATAAAAAGCTTAGCTCTTGGAAGAGGAGGTATTTGTCTTTGGGAGGGCGCATTACTTTAATAAAGTTTGTTCTTTCCAGTATGCCAATTTACTATTTGTCTTGTTTCAATTGTCCTAAAAGTGTGGTTCGGCGGATTGAAAAATTCCATCATGATTTTCTTTGGAATGATGCTGTGGAGAAAAGGAAATATCATTTGGTTAGATGTGAAACTGTGTGTTCTCCTATTTCTCAAGGTGGCTTGGATATTCGTTCAATCGAGGAAGTCAATAAAGCACTTATTGGGAAGTGGTTATGGAGGGTGAGAGAACCTGATGGAGGTTTGTGGAGACAAATTTTGATCAGTAAATATCAATTGGGTAATAATGAATAATTGTGTGTGCAAAATAAGGATTATAAGATTTCGGGAATATGGAAATCTGTTCTTTTGGTCAAGGCTAACTTTGATGAATGGTGTGGGCACAATGTGTTGCATCATCTCTTTCCTAATCTTTATTTGTTGGATAGAAGGCCAAAAGGGACTGTTGCTGACCATTTTGCTTTTATAGGAGACCGTATGTCTTGGGATTTTTGTTTTCGGAGGCACTTAACTGATAGAGAAATTTCTGACTTTACTAGTATGCTTGGTATGCTAGATAAGATTTATTTATCAGTTGGGAGAGGAGATAAAAGGGTTTGGAGCTTGATGTTAAAGGTAACTTTTCATTCAAGTCTTTTTTTAATAGCTTCACTGAAAATTTTGATAGAGTGGCTCGTTGGCACAATTTTTGGGATCCTTCAGTTCCTCCAAGAGTTTTAGCTTTTTGCTGGATTGCTAGGTGGCATAAAATTTTGACTATTGACAAACTAAGTCAACGAAACCATATTATAGTTAATGGGTGCCCTATGTGTTTAAAAGATGAGGAGTCGGTGCATCATTTGATGATCCATTGTCCTGTTGCTTATAGAGCGTGGATCGCTATCCTTAACATGTTTTTGGTATGTAGTGGGTCATGCCTAGGGCAATTGATGACCTTTTTCATCAATGGCGATTTGGGTGCAAGTATATTCATGGCAGAATCTTATGGAAATTAGTGTTGCATGCTACACTCTTAAAGCTTTGGCTGGAGGGGAATAGTAGATTATTCAGAAATAAAAGCAGCTATGTGGATGAAGTTGTTCGGTCTATTGTTCGGTCAATTTCAGAGTGGGTACGGACAAAAAAGTAGTTTGAAGGTGTTAATCTGAGTGATCTTAATATTTCTTGGGTAGAAGTTTTGAGAGGAGGTTGGAATATTAAACCTGTGAATAGAATGCTTTGGCCTAATTCTCCATTGGGCGTTCTAAAGCTAAATTTTGATGGAAGTTTTGTGTTCATTCTCTTAGAATAGGTGAAATTGGGGGTGTTATTAGAGATTGGTCTGGCGTGGTTGTTCGAAGCTATTTAGGGGCCTGTGGATTCTATTGATGCTAATGAAGCTGAACTTTTGGCTCTTTTGATTGGCCCGTGAGTTGTGTAGAATGGGATGTGTCAATGTAATTCTTGAAGGCGATTCATTTTCAGTTATTTAGTGGTGTTCTAGTAAGTCTTCTTTTCCATGGAGGCTGGCGGATTGAGTAGAGGAGGTGCAAGATATTTCTCTTCAATTAGATGCTTGTGACATTATGGAGAGAAGCATATAGACATGAGAGAGATGTGAAGATGAATGTCGTACCCTTCATGGTCGACTGAGATATATCTTTATAGGGTTTGATCCCTGATTACATTCTAATCATACTTATCCAGTCAATACACTTGGATTTAGATCCATACTAATAGCTAACAACTAAACTACATAGAAATGGGCTTGCTATATTGGGCCTGGAGGCCCTGGATTGACAGCTTGCTTCAATCATATTTTAAGAGTTGCTAATGTCATGGCAGATGCTCTTGCAAGGGAGGGAGTTCTTTTTTCGCTTACTTTTGATGTATAGTATCATTTTTGTTTCGTAGTTCTCTTTTTTGGAGTTTTTGTTTGAGCTCGCAAGTTGTGGCTATGTCGTGTTTTGTTTCTTTTCGTTGCTTAATAAAATTTATGTATAGTATCATTTTTGTTTCATAGTTCTCTTTTTTGGAGTTTTTGTTTGAGCTCGCAAGTTGTGGCTATGTCGTGTTTTGTTTCTTTTCGTTGCTTAATAAAATTTTATCGTTATAAAAGAAAGGATCCTAATGGGTAAAACAAATATTGACTGATAGAGGAATAAAATCCAAGCTCTTAAAATGAACAAGTTAAGCTCTTAGCATTTCCTAGAATCAAGGTTTCAAAAAACTCAATCGCCTTCAGGCTGAGGTGACACGGTTGAATTGTATTGAGTTGCACAGGAAGCCTCAAAGCCTTAAAAAAATGAAAAAAATGTAAAAAATTATAAATAGTATCTTATAAATCTAGAATTTCAAGTCTTGTCATGACTTAATTATTTTGAATGATTTTAATATAAATAGGTTGCCTCGTTTTGTTCACTCAATTGAATGAATTGTGCATCCAATCCTTGAATTCATTGATATTCCACAATATGTAGTTTTGATCTTCTAAAATTGAGAAAAAAAAGCCTCCAATCCCTTCCAACATAAAATGGGGGAAACTGTGTCTAGGACTTCTCCGAGGGGACTCGGCTTGGGAGTTAACTGGGGGGATTCAACATTTAGGAGCCCAAGTTGACCCAACTTGGATGAATTTTAAAACCATGGTTAATGTAGCCTATTCCGATTATTAAATACATTTAATTTTCATAACTATCAAGTGCATAGTTCAAAGATCAGTTGCAACTTGCTCATTTCTTGTAGGAATATTATTGCCTCAGTCTCATCTATTATGATACCTAGATATTTCAAATTAGGCAAAGTATGTGTATAGTATCATATCCAATACTTAAGGTTTCCATGTAAAATTTGTGTTCCCATCAAGGATCAAAATAGTGGTTGCGGTGGTCATAGCAGCTAATGGCCAAAATGCTACATGGCGGTCAATACATAGCGGTTGCGGTGATATGTAGCGGCATAATTGTGTGAACTTTTTAAGTGCTAAAAAAAATCTGAATCTTGTGTAGCATCCAATCTTGTGATTTTTTAGTGATTTGGAATCATATAAGCATAGATACAACTTCAGGAAAAGGCTATTGAGGTGAAGAAATAAGAAAAATAATGTTTTATATTAAAATTACTTGGCTCTACTAGGTTTTAGACCGTAGCATAGCTATTTTTAAAATGGTGTAGTTGCCTCAACTATTACGGCCGATAATGCGGCCGCTACACTACACAGTGGTCAATATTTTGAACCATGGTTCCCATGGAATGTTTTTGCATCATAGTTCATGTATATAGCTATGCAGTTGTACCAATTTTGTGTCATTTTGATGTTGTTTTGCACTTGGAAGTTTTGCTTTAACCTTTTTTTGGAATGGTAAGTTTTGCTTGAACATTAAAATCGAGAATCATGTACTCGGACTTCATCAGTTTCTCTATTTTAGTAATACTAGTTTAACTATCCAATGCAAAAGAGTGAAATGGTGCGTTCCTTAATTTTACTGTGGAAAGATTATTTATTATGGTTGTGGTGAGTTTGAGTATGTTTTTGCTACTTTTCTCATATGATTTAGTGCTTTTTTTTTAATAGGAAAGGATGCACCATTCTGATTAATACGTGGAAGAGAGATGATCTTCTAAAGCAATCGATTGTCCACTACACATCTTGTTCTAGTGTTGATTCTATACATATTGTGTGGAGTGAGCCGGATCCACCCTCAGACTCTCTTCGTGTATTCTTACGGAGAGTCATACAGTCAAAGTCCATAGATGGGAAGGAGATTGAGTTAAAATTTGACTTCAACAGGGAAGACAGTCTGAACAACAGATTCAAGGAAATCAAGGATTTGAAGACAGATGCTGTCTTCTCAATTGATGATGATGTTGTATTTCCATGCTCTTCAGTGGAGTTTGCTTTTAGTGTCTGGCGAAGTGCACCTGATACTATGGTGGGATTTGTACCCCGCATGCATTGGGTGGATAAATCGGTATGACCTAGTGACTTCACTCATCTCTATTTCTTAATGTTATCTTTTTTTTCTTTTTTTTTAGTCTTTCTATAATTGTTCGTCACCAGGCAATGGTAGAACTGTAGGATGTCATCGTGATTCCAGTGTGGTGTTGTATATTTAACTTGTCATAGTTGTGTGTCTGCTAATGATGCCAATCCTATGTAGATTTGATGAATAAAGTAAAACGACATAGACAATCCCGAATAGATGTGATAAGGCATCATTGATGGTGATGATGATGTGTCTGTAAATGAAATGCATATATTAACTCATATGTGGAGGCCTATGGCTAGGCACCTTTTCATTGGGCAGTTATGGGCACCTGTTGATATTTGTAGAGCCTGTTTACTAGTTTAACATTAAAGTCCCTTCCTTCTATCTAAATGCATAGAAGGAGAATTTTAATATTTTATGGCCTTCTAGTTTTTAATTTTGACTTGACCATGAAGATATCTCCTGTATTTTAACATTTTGATGCTACCAGAACCTTTTATCGAATTTGCGCTTCAACAAAATGAAGACATATGGTATTGGAATCTTGAGATAGGGAAGAATATGCTGGAACCTGTAAAACCCAACAAATAGCTTGCAAAGAAATAGAAGACATCAAATTTCATTGGAAAGAAACTGTTTTGGGTACCATTAAAAAAAAAAAAAAGAAACTGTTTTGGGCTTATATATATATATATATATATTTATTTATATGTATATATAGCGTTTGTGCTTTCGCCATGAGACGAAGTTCTTCCTGATTTATAACTTGAATATTCCCTTACAAGTACTTCCAAAATAAAAGAATTTCCTTAGCAACAAATGATCAAATCAAAATAGAAATAATACTAATGATATTGACTGCTTGGAACAACAACAGAAAGTAGTATAATCTGGAAAGGACTCTTTACTAGATTATGAAACTGAATAACCCATGTGTATGTCCCAAGTTGTTACTGCCGAGTCATGGGCTTGCACCTTAGCTTCTACTCTTAAGGGCCATTGGAATTTCTATTCTAGTTGAACGAGGTTAAACTACTGTCCTCATGTAATCTAGTGGTGTTTTGGCATGTGGTTAGGTCAACTATTGGCATCAAGGATGTCTTGTAACTTGTGTAACATAAAATGTTTTGGTCGCTTGTATTTTGTAGTTTTCTTTTATGCTAGAGCATATGGAATATCTCTCTTATACCAATGATATCTCATTCTTTTGGCAGCCATTGTATTGCGATTACTCATCCTTTAATTTTCATATAATTTAACCTATTACAGATAAAAGAAAAAGACGTTTGTTTTTTGTATTCTTGGCATGTTCACTTTTTTTTTTTTAATGAATAAATCCATGAGAGAGAGAGAGAGAGAGAGAGGCTGATTGCACAAGAAACCGCACTATATGATTGATTCAAAATTTGTGCATGGGTTTTGATTTACGAAGAAGGTATGGTATGTCTCAGATTTTCAGTAGGAAAAAGAATAATGTGTTGGCCTTCTGATATTGGAGTAAAGTGGCTGGACTTTTGACTTTGTAGTATGATGGCTTGTTTGTATTCTGGATATTTCCCTGCTGCTTTTGTATGTTACATGTATGGTTGTGAGAATCATTCTATGATATTCATGTTTAATTGTCAAATTGTTGTTCAGTTATTGATATCTTGCATTCATGCTGTCTCATTCTGTTGAAAGCCTCTTGTTGGAATTTTCATGTTTATGTGAATCAAGCCTCCACATTGTCCTTGCTTTATTCTATCAATTTTTTTATTCAATCATTGATATCTTAAATTCATCTTTGTACCTGATTCGGGCACAAGTAGTTGTTTGCTTCAATCATTGATCTGTATTTGTGCTTACATTCAGCAAGATTTGTTGGATTAAGCATCATGGAGTTCATTTCTGTCCACCCAAATTACGACAGGACAGTTGTTTTCGAGCAACAGATGGTTATCTGTTCTGCTGTGCAATTGAAAGGCAATGAAAAAGTGAACTGCAATGTAGTCCATCTTTTGTTACTCCATCAATATTATCCAGGTTCTACCTCTAGTCTGATAGGTATATTTGAATGTAATACATCATGCACTCATCATTTTAGGACATCCAAACATTCCCCAAATATGTTCATTTGCATGACTTGTTTTTAATGAATGGTTATGGTGGAGCTTCTCCTTGCAGAGAGACAGTGGGGGATACTACACTTATGGAGGCTGGTGGTCTGTTTGGTGGATGGGTACATACAGCATGGTACTTTCGAAGGCTGCCTTTTTCCATAAAAAGTATCTTGATCTGTACACAAACCAGATGCCAGTGTCCATCCGGGATTATGTATCTAAGAACAGGTTTTATTTCCTCTTCATTGTGTTATGTTCTTTACGTAATAATATGGTTTTCATTGCATTTTTCAGCAAATCTTTTGCATTCAGAAATGTTCTAACTAAACTGGAATCTATATCCCAGGAACTGTGAAGACATTGCAATGGCTTTCCTTGTTGCGAATGCTACAGGTGTTCCTCCTATATGGGTCAAAGGTAAATCACTGAATCTTCGTGTCTCACTCTTCTTTGGCTCTCAACATTTTTCCTTAGTAAATATTAGATTTTAAAGTACAATATATGGGCTAACAAGTGCCCATAGCACAGGTGGAGTACTTGGTTAGCACTTAGCACTACATATTCACCATGATGAAGACAACTGATACAGCCGAAACATATTGGTCACTACAGCCTTGAAAATTTTTTTTTTTTTTCTTAAATGAGAATTTTATAATATATTTCAATACGTAGTTGAATTTCTAGGTAATTTCCTTGAAATTCACTCAAATCTATCTTTTTGTGATGGACATTTTTCTGAAGTGATTAGATACAGTTTGGAAGAAATATCTGAAAAGTGGCTATTTAATAGCTAAAACTGCATCAGTTAGGAGCTAAAAACAAGTAAAATGAGATCCGATGCTAACCTGACCTGTTGCTGACATGACATTATCTTATGATCTCAAGCCCGAACACAGCAAAAATCTTTCAGATACTTTCATATAAGGAACTAAGTGTTTATTGGAGGATGGAATGCATTTAACATCTCAGAGGAAAATGAAAGGCTGAATCTGGCCAGTTTATTCCTCATTTTTCTAGTACTACTCCAACAGTAAACCAGAATGCTTTGGATGTTCCCATATTGTTGCCCATCGAAACTACATAGAGTTTTAAATCTGACGTATTGCGGTTCTCTTTATGGGACCTACTTGAGACTACCACCACTGATAGTATAGTGGAATGGGAAGGATCCATCATGTTTAAGGTTTGACTAGTGGATGGTTATAGCCATCAATTAACGGACCTAAATTATATAACAGTGTAAAATTAAGATGAACCGATCTAACAATGAATGTCTCTAATCAAATATCATTTTTTGTCATAATCAACATGCAAAACACAAGTGAGTCTGGGATTTGAATTGAGGCTCAAAAATATTGAAAACAGAGGGGGCCCGTGAGGTATCATTTTGCATCTACTTATCATAGTTTTAGTCATATTCTAGCCTTGTGTGTGTAGTTGAGGATGCATGTAGGGAAGAGCAGATGGAGACAATGGATCAAAGATCAGAAGAATTACTCAAAAGTCTCACACGTGTGACTATCATTTCACGTTGAAGCAGCAAACTTTGGATGCCATTGATTTTCTTGAGATGCATTTGGTTCAATCACTAGGCTTTTAACAGTTTGATGCAAATTGATGCAATCCTAGGGTTAGGGTGCAAGTGCCGGGGCACAATTGGGGTTCCAAGGAACAATCTGACGTGGAAGACACCCTCCAACGATAAACCCACAAAAGGGAATTCTATTAATCTCAAAATCTCTGAAAAATAATTCTCTACAAGCCATATAAATAGTAAAAGAAACTTAAACCCTAAGAAATCAATCCTAATCAAATTAGGAAACACAATAATAAACCTATCCAAATTAGAAACTAATTCTAAATACAATTACTTAAATAAAAATTAGAAGCTACTAATAATTAAGAAAGAATTCCTAAACTTCCTTGGGTCCCACATGTGGACCATGAGTATATGGCAACCGTGTGCTATTGCATCAATTCTCCCCAGGTGGGAAAAGAGTTCGTCCTCGAACTCAGCTCTTCTTCTTGATGTTACTTTTGTAGATAGTGTGCACGTGAATTGCATCCTTGGTAAGACGAGAACTGAACCCTTTCTTTGGTAGTGTCGGCTGCAAAGGACAGAGTGTGACTTGCTTTGCACCATGCATAAATGTGTATGTGTTGTCGCGCATGCCATTAGTACCATTCTTGTCATACATCCATGGACGACCCAACAAAATATCACAACTATCCATGGGTATCACGTTACACCAAACTGTATCTGTATAATATGCACCAACGGAAAAGGTAACTGCAAAAGCATATCGGACTTGCACTTCATCACCTGTCATTAACCATCTAGCAAAATAGGGATGATGATGCTTCCGAACTTTCAGCTGTAAGCGATCCACAAAAGTTTGGGATATAATATTCTGACAACTTCCTCCATCAATGACGACTGTGCATTCGTGACCATTGACCGTTCCTTTGGAGCGGAAAATATTTTCTCGCAGCCATTTCGTCGTAGTAGTTGATGTAGTTGCTTGGATGGCCAGGAGAGACTCAAGACCCTCCTCGGGCGAAGTATCCTCCACTTCCTCTGTTTCATTCTCTTTAGGATCATGTGGAACATCTTTCACATCACTTTCATTCTCAATGATGTGTATGCGTTTTGGACATTCAGCTGCACGATGCCCTTGTTGTTTACAATTAAAACATGTGAGCCTATTTTGACCTTCGGGCTTGGTGAAAACTTTCTCCGATGACGCACTTGGTTTAGAACTTGCAATGGAGGAATTCTTTAGCATAACCCATTTAGCTGCATTAAGTTTTTAGGCTTGATGTTTTGCAATTCCCTCAGTTTTGATAGCATGCTGAATAATCTCATCAACATTATCAAAATGCTTGAATGCGATGATATCTTGAATGTCAAGTGTAAGCCCATTAAAGTATCTGTCAACTAAATACCTCATCATCTTCATTCAAACCACAACGGGCTTGCATGGATATAAACTCCCCAGAATACTCAACAATTGTCTTAGATCCTTGTTTCAAGTATTGAAAACGTAAACGCAGGTCTCTAGAGTAATTAACAGGTATGAATTTTTGTTTCAACAAAGTTTTCATCTCAGCCCACGTGTCAACAGGGTCAATTTATTGGTATCTCCTCTTCTTTTGCAACTCGGCCCACCATATCGCAGCATAATTACGAAATCGAGTTGCCACCAATGTAATCTTATGACCATCCATCATTGGTTCATGTGCAAAAATATTTTCTACACACTAACCAATCCAAGAATTCGTCTAGCTTCAATTTTCCATCATATTCAGGAATCACGAGTTTAATACCCAAATCTCGATCAACATTTACTACATGTGGATCTCGTTGATTCCGATTATGTCCTCCATCATCCCGATGATTATCTTCACGGCGATTAGTTTCCAAATTGGTTAATCAGGTCTCAATCCTTGCGAGAGTCTCTTGCATTTGAACCATCATGGCAGATAGTTGCCCAATGGTTCCCCTCAAATCATCATCATTATGGGAGGAAGACTCCACGTCTACTTGCTTCTTGGGAGGCTTTTTTTTTTTATTGCAAATTTAAAATTTTGTGATTGACCTAATGCGTAGATTTGCTCACCATGATCACACTGGCGAAGACGGATCGAAAATCTAATGTTAGATGAGTCCGGTATTGCGAAAAGACGATCCAACTGTTGATCTTGGTCAAACCTTGGCCCTTAATTCTCTGCTGATATTAGAAGTGATGCTGGGTTCGATCTTCAACTGTGATGGGGTAATGTTGTTTATGTCAGCACCAAGGTTGTCATGCAGATCAGACCCGGGAATGAAGATCAGATATGGCCTGAATATGAAACCGAGGCCCAAACTAAATTGTAAGGCAGCACGTGTGGAGCACACTTGCCTCGGTCGTTGTGCAATTTCAGAATAAGAGAAAAGGGTTTTTCAAAACCCCTTTATGCTATATAGGCTTCAACGAAGGAGGAAACAACGAAAAAGAAAATAACGATGGAGCAGCACTTAAGAGTTCCGGAGAGAGCGGGCGACAGCGGCAGGGATCTGATGCGATGACGACGATGGAGAAGATGCTGCTGGAGGTCGGCGGCGGTGTTGTCGATGCTTGGCACGGGTCAGGCTACGGGAGATATAGGGCGCTGGTGCTGGAGCTCGGCGACTACAACGAGATGATGGAGTAGGCGATGGCGCTGGAGCTTGGCGGTGCACGGTACACACTTCTTCCTTTCTTCTCTTCTTGTCTTATCTTCTTCTTCTTTCTATTTCTTTCTGCAGTTTTCTTTTCTTTCTTTCTTTTTTTTTCGCTCGGGTATGGGTATGAAGATGGGGCGGTGATGTGGGTTCTTTAGAGATGTTGTGGACTGGGTCGCTGATTCGATGGTTTGGGTTTGGGCGGACGAAGGTGGAGATGGGAAAGATGGGTTTTAGGGAAGCGTTTGGGGATTCTATTTGGGGTTTTGGTAGTGGGTGTGGGATCGAGAAAAGAAGAAGAATGGTTGGGTTGAGTGGAGGGGTTTTTTGCAGGGAGACAAGGGATGGGGCTGGGTGTCGAGAGTCGGGATGGAAGAGTTTTCGTGAATGGGGGTTTGGCAAGGGGGTGCGGGGTTCGGGTATGGTGTTTCTGAAGTGGGTGGGCTACTGGTTTGATTGATTTGCTGGATTGGGATGGTAGATGGGAAGGGCGATACTCTGTGCGATGGGATTCCGAAAGGGAAGATGGGTGATCAGATGACGATTCTGGTAGTGGGGTGAATGGGTGGCTCGTTTTTTGGTAGCGAGAGGGTGGCGTGGGTATTAAGGATGATGGACGACGATGACTATAGGGGTAATCACGCTGACGATCGAGGGATCGTTCGGCTCTAATACCAATTTATGCAAATTGATGCAATCCTAGGGTTAGGTTGCAAGTGCCGGGGCACAATTGGGGTTCCAAGGAACAATCTCACGTGGAAGACACTCTCCAATGATAAACCCACGAAAGGAAATTCTATTAATCTCAAAATCTCTAAAAAATAATTCTCTACAAGCCATATAAATAGTGAAAGAAACTTAAACCCTAAGAAATCAATCCTAATCAAATTAGGAAACAGAATAATAAACCTATCCAAATTAGAAACTAATTCTAAATACAATTACTTAAATAAAAATTAGAAGCTACTAATAATTAAGAAAGAATTCCTAAACTTCCTTGGGTCCCACATGTGGACCATGAGTATATGGCAACCGTGTGCTACTGCATCACAGTTTAAGATAAAGCAATGATACAGGACCTATATGAGTTAGGGGTTTACTACATATTGTTATGGCATTCACTAATGTAAAAGAATATTAGACAAAATCATTTTTCAATATTCTAATTTTTAAAAAATATTTTTAGATTATTTTTTGCCAAACAAAAAATTACATGCTATGACAGCCACAAACCATTCCGTATTGCTTTGGCATATCATTTATTTATTTCAAATCAACTGCAACACCACTTGTAATTACTAATTAAAACCGTGTTTGAAGGTACTTATTGTTGCAACTATGAGGTTGCAGGCTCATATCAAGTTACCATAAGAAAGGGGCTTAATGTATGGGAGAATGTACCTCGATAATCTGCATATATCATATCAATGTAGGTACAGTAGAGATCATACGATCATTAGCTGGGGATATTCATAGGGCATGTTTGGTAACAGGGGAGGAATCCATAGATGTGAGGATTCCTCATTGCCCTTGGAATAGGGATTCGACAGTGTGGATTTGTATAGCTGAGGATTTCCTTTCAATAATGGTGTGTATAGCTGAGAGTAATTGTATCAGTACGTAAATCCACAAAATTGAGAATCTCTAAATCCTACGGGGGAGGTCGAACCTGAAAATTCTAAAAAATGAGGATTTTCACAGGCCCAAATGCCCTTGGAATAGGGATTCGACAGTGTGGATTTGTATAGCTGAGGATTTCCTTTCAATAATGGTGTGTATAGCTGAGAGTAATTGTATCAGTACGTAAATCCACAAAATTGAGAATCTCTAAATCCTACGGGGGAGGTCGAACCTGAAAATTCTAAAAAATGAGGATTTTCACAGGCCCAAATCCCTGTGGATTTACAATTGCCAAATGTGAATTTTTCAAATCCTCGGGGAAAACTGGTTTGAAATCCCCAAGGATTTGGTTGCCAAATTTGACCTTAGTATTTTTAAGCCTTGAATTTGTGCATTTCTCGCCCTTTTTTTTTTCTATTTAGATCAACAAGCTGTTCATATGATTGCAATTTTGGAGTGACTGAGATCCAAAAGGGTAGACCATATCACAAATTTAATCCAAATAAAAAATATTAGCTGTCCAAATGTTCTTCACCTTTTTCCCTCAGAATGCAGAGCGGTGCTATTTCTTTTTACAGCCTGTGCAAGCCGTCTATTGAAGGTCAGATTGTTTCCTTGAGGACTAAATTTGAATCATGGCTTATCTATGAAAAGCCCTTTCTTTTAGAGAGACAACGAAAGCTTTTTCATGTGAGAAAATGCTACAAAGATGGAAGGAATACAAGAAATATCAAACAAACCACAAGTCCTTGGAAATTTAACTTTAGCTTATAATAGTGCATTCATCTGTATTCATCTTCGCTGAACCTTGTTTTGCGAATGTACCATCAATCTTCAAATTGGTCAGGATTTGTCCTCTGTTTCTTTTTTCTTTCTTTCTTTTTTCTTTTTTTTTTTTGGTCTTAAAGGATTTGTCCCTTCACTGATCTTGCCCACATTAGAAATTCCTCTAAATGTTTTGCTGGTAGCTCCCAATGAATAAGCCCTGCTTTTGTTCTTTCCATAGTCGTCCTATTATTAAACATTTGCCATCAACAAGGTTGTCCTATTTCTTTCCTTGCAAAGGTCCCAAGCAGTTGCTGATTCTCCCAAGCACTTCATATCTCTTAGGAAAACTGACTTGCAAACAGTTCATAATTTTCGGTGGTGGGGGCGCAGAGTCCATACGACATATATTTGGAAAGTCAAAGTTTTGTCTTCTTAGTATATTCAAGCGTTGAGTATTTTTCTGCTATGGTCATCCATGTAAAGCCTTAGCTCTACCTACTTTAAAAGAACTCTGAATAAATTTATAAAAGAAAAATAAATTATTTAGTGGGCAATTAATGAGACTAAAAAGAGTTAAAGTGGTCCTAGGGGAATCTAGATGCTAAGTTTTTTTTTGTTCTTTCTTCTGAAGGCATCACCATTATCCTTGTCACCTTCAGTGGAAATGTCAAACAACTCAATTTCATATATGGACTCTTCCAAACATAATGTTTCAGACTTCTTTAGTACCCCTCTTTTTTACAATCTTTTGTTACAGGCTTACAGCTCTCTTGCAACTTGATATGATACACATGAAGTCTTCGAAGAAAAGTGGTGAATCCTGAAATCCAATCATACTGCATCCTCTTACACCCCACCCCCAATGTCTTATTGAAGACACCACCCAATTAGACGGCATTTTTTCAATTGTACTTATTATAGATATTTTGGGTAAATAATTATAATAATAGATTTGAAGAATTCTCGGGTTTTGTAAAATACTGTATGAAAAGCCCTATGAAAGAAGAAAAAAGAGAGATAATCTGAGAGAAAGAAGGATATGGTCTTTTTCTAAGTTAGGTAGGACGACCAATATCACATATGTACATGAATCCATATTTTTTTCAAAATTACAAAAAAAAAAAAAAACCCTTTACTTACTGATATTTACATGTAAGCTCATATATTTTCTGAAATTACAAAGCAATCCACCTTTTTAACTTAAAACACTCCTCTTCAAGCTGGTGCATATATATTCACTATGCCCAGCTTGGGCAAAGCATCACTCAACTGTCTTTTAGTCACTGCTTTTTTAATAAAGTCTCCAATTTGATCTCTGGTACAGTTGTATACCAATTCTATGTCCTTCTCAGCAACCTTTCATCTGAAATACTGATTGACTCCAATATGCTATGTTAGCTAATGATACACTTGAGTTTTAGCAATGTAGGGTGTTGAAGTACTGCCATAATGTAGAAGCATAAGTCCTCTCTGCTTAATGTTGGGAAGTCCCACACCCCACATCGCCTAAGTAATAGGCTTGACATATCTTAATATACATGTATGGGCCTTCCACCTATCAGCTTAAGCTTTTGGGTTGGTATATGGTTTCTTACATGGTATCAGAGCCTGGTAGGCCGGGTGTTCGAGTCACGGGACACGCGTTTTGCGAGTTCGCAGCAGGAATCGCGGCGGGTGTGCCGTTGAGGGAGGGATTGTTGAGGTCAACGTCCACCCTCGCTCCTGAACGGTCATAATTGTGGTCGAGCCCGAGCCCTCACCACAAAACTATTGTTGTCCCGTTTCCTTTCACCAATTGGTTTTGGGATAAGTGGTAGCTCAATAGGGTGTAAGATCCTACAAGCGGTCATAATTGTGGTCGAGCCCGAGCCCTCACCACAAAACTATTGTTGTCCCGTTTCCTTTCACCAATTGGTTTTGGGATAAGTGGTAGCTCAATAGGGTGTAAGATCCTACAAATGGTATCAGAGCGGGTTTCGATCCCAGTGTTCTTGTGTAACCCACGTGACAGGCCCGTCCATGAAATCTGTTGGGCCTGCACGTGAGGGGGAGTGTTGGGAAGTCCCACACCCCACATCGCCTAAGTAATAGGCTTGACATATCTTAATATACCTGTATGGGCCTTCCACCTATCAACTTAAGCTTTTGGGTTGGTATATGATTTCTTACACTTAAATCCCAATTCCTGTAGTAATATTTTCAACCATAGCCGCTCACATCACTCATGTGCCATTGCTCTAATGATGCAAGTTATGTGAGTCGACACCACCAAGTTTTGGGCCCAAATTTAGGGCCCAATAGAGGGTATTTTGTGAGTGGATATCCAAAGGGTCCTTTTTTTCTATAGAAATTTTATTGCTTACCTTTTCTTTTTTAGGTGTTTTCATTAGGATTCTTAGTTGGAGGCAGATGTAGATCAATCATGTGAAACTGGTGGCTGACTTTTGTAAAATAAGGTATAAAAACCCTAAGAGAGAAGAAAAGAGAAAAGAGAGACAGATAATTTGGCTGTCCACCAATGCACCAATACTACATAACTTTATTAAACCATATTTTTCAAATTTATAGAAAACCCCCATGCTTACTGATATTTTTCATATGAGCCACTATTTTCTAAAATTGAAAATAGTCTGTATCTGTAACTCATGACATTTTGTACCTTAAGCAAAATCTTCAATGAACATCTCTCATTTTAACCCCAGTATTTTTTCTCCATATCTTATGCAATTTTGTTTCATTTCAGGGAGGTCAACTATGAAAGTTATCTTCTCTCTTAGGCAATTAATGGAAAAATACCAAGAGGAAAAATCTTCATATGGTTTGACCAAGAGGCTACGCCAAAGTACCTAGAGATTTCATTTAGTGAGTTGTAGATAAAAGGAGTGTCCCAATAGGTTATATTGACATCATTAAAGACATGTATGAGAGAGCTGTAATAAGTATGAGAATTACTTGTGGAGAGACATGTGAGTTTCTATTGACCATAGGTTTGAATTAGAGTTCAGCTTTAAGCCTTTTTCTCTTTATACTGATTATGGCTGAGTAAAGTGGTCATATGTAAAAGGAGGTCTCTTATTGTAGACTGTGTGCTGATGATACTGTGTTTGGTAAATAAATCAAGAGATGGCATGAATGCAAAAGTTGGGAGGTGGCGGGAGGCTTTAGAATAGTCATACGAAGACAAAGATATGAACTGCAACTTTAGTGGGGATATGTAGAAAGATGAATCTACCAAGAGAATTGAAGCTCAAGAGATGCCACAAAAGAGAGTCTTTCCGACATCTTGGCTCAATAATTAGTAAAGACGGAGAGATTGATGAAGATGGTGAACATGGGATGAGATCAAGGTGGTTGAAGTGGAGATTTTCTTTTGGAGTACTTTGTGATTAATGAATACCAAGATTAAAGAGAAGTTTTTATAGGACAATGATTAGACCAACTATGACCTAATCAAGAAGCAACACATGCACAAAATTAGTGTAACAGATGAGAATGTTGAGATAGATGTGTGGTAAAACTATGAAAGATAGAATCAGAAATGAGCATTTAGGGCTAGCATTAATAGGTGATAAATTAAGTGAGACTTGTTTGGGATGGTTTGGACATGTCCAACACGAGCTAACAATGTTACCATTTAAAAGAAGTTTTTCTATGCAAGTCGATGGCCCACCAAGGAAAGAGGAGATGGATGGAAGTAGTAAGGTTTGATCTAAAAAATACAACTTATTCAAGGATTTGGCTCAAGATAGATAGGAATGGAGAAACGGATTGCATGTAGCCAACCCTAGCATAGTGGGGACAAGGCTTTGATGATATGAAGATGATCATCGTATACAATTTTATTAAACAGCCAGTAAAAACTAGGAACTGAAATCTCAAACAAACTTTATCTGTGTTACCATATCAGCTACAGCTCTAATGCTATGACAAAATGACAAAATGAAATATTTGAACAATGGAATTATGTCCCTCGATGTGAGAGTCCGCCTCTATACATGCAATTCGAAAGATCAATCTCAGCCCATATTTTTGGCATTATAATCTTGGAAAGAGGCATTCGAAGATATTCTGTCTTATTATGGTACACCTCCTCTTAAATCATCACCACCAAAGCCTTATCCCGATTATGCTGCATGAATTCTACTTGTCCTATTAAATGGTGTACAAACAAATTTTCTTTATCCTACTTGTGTAGTTTAAAATGCTAACTTGGGCAACATTGAAATAACTCCTGGAGATATATCCTCATTACTATGTAGATTATTTTCACAAATCAGATCCTTTGGGCAATCTAACTCCAATTGGAAGCTTGCATATCTCTCCATGCAGTTCTACACTTGTTACTACCCTTCAGAGATTTATTGTATAATCTCAGAGTAGCCATTAGTGGTGCTTATTTGCTTTAATGTTTGTCAAGTTAATTATGCCGGCACTTAGTTGTAGGCCTTCTCTAAATCAATAAAAACAATCTTTAGCTACCTTGTTACTTTGTGGTAGGCCTTCTCTAAGTCAATGAAAATTATCTTTAACTACCTCAGCCCTTTGTCATAGACCTTATCTAAATCAATAAAAACCATCTTTAAGATTTTTCTTCTCTCTGAACTTTTACATGAGTTGTCTAAACAAAATGAATTTCTGTTGTTGTGAATCTATTTGTCACAAACTCAAATTGGTTATTAGAACTTTTACATGAGTTTAGTACCCGATACTTGTACTAGCCAGACATCCATTTCGGTCGGAACGATACTACACCGATACTTCTAGGGTACAAGTTTAGCACCCAATTCCATTTTTTTTCATATAGTTCTTTTAGTTTTCTTACTTCTCAGTATAAAAAATGTTAGAATGGAACATAAACAAAGATAAATTCATTCATTCAAAATCACTAAAGAAAAACTTAGGACACTCGTGTTCATACCTTTGTCCTAGATATTCAATCATGCAGAGTTGTATTCCTGATCCCGTATCCATGTCTGTACCCATATCCATATCCACACATCATAGGATGCTACTCTATTACCATCTAGATATTAGCAATAATGAAGAAAACGAAGATTTGAAGTGCTCTTAGTTGCAATATTGAATTTTTATTGCATTTGTTGGAATTAACTCATATTCCTCCGTAGCAGAATTTTTTCCCGTGGACGTCCACACCAAATACTATGCATGAAAATCAAACCCATCTGATAATGTAGAGTGGGCCCTCCAGCACTTGAAGGTAGGGTATGATTTTCACACACGTCTGGTGCGGACATCCACATGAGAAAATCTCTCTGCTTCGCATGCATGCACTTTGTTCCCATTACTGGTGATCTAATTATTATGCGTGTGATGGAGCGGGTTTGTGGCCCTCTTTATCAAATGAGTACGGGATTTTATTATGGATCTGCCATGCTTGAAATTCCATTTTTTTATATTTTTAGCTATGTATACCGTTTGTTGGGTTGCATCTCACTCTTTTCTGTACTTATTTTTTCTTATTTCTTTCTTTGATCAGTTTGTACATTTCCTTCTCTCTTCGTTTTCATCATCATCAAACTTAGCCCCATCCCATCAATTTGGGATAGTCCTTCCTGCTTAATCTAAAGCTTTATGGTCACTGTTCTTATTCTACTTATGATGCAGTGTTCATGGTCCATCGTATCAAATATTATTGAGTCTCTCTGTTATGCCCACTAGAAATTCCATTGTCTCATTTATTATTATTATTATTATTATTATTATTATTATTATTATTATTATTATTATTTGTATACTGATTGCTGGATTACATCCAATATTTAGCTGTGTGCATTAACTTCTCTTTGCATAATTTGAATACTTTACCAAGCAATGTTTATGTTCAGCCAGCACCAAATGTTTGTCAGGATCTTCTTTTATGCCTATGCTTTGGAATTTCTTTTCTTGTTACCATATAAATCCAATCAAAATATCTTTTTGATTAATCAAATAAATAAGAAAGCTATGATTCTAAATCAATATAAAACTAATAGAATGATTTGATGCAATTCTAAGTTATCAATGATAACCTAACTGAAAATTTTATATCATGTAGCTATGATCAATGATAAAAACAGCTTGAATGGCAATGATGAGTAAAGAGATCATAAGCTAAATTAAAGAGAAAAATATAAATAGATTGCAAACTACAATATGATTAAATTGAAAAATAGTGCGATAAAAACGCAATAGTTAACAATGATTAGTATGATGCAAGTAATTATAGTGTAATAATTGGTAGCCGCAAAGTAAATATCACACAAGCTGCGGGATATTATGCCACGGCCCTTCCAAACTGAACACAGTTGCGGTGAGGAAACCTCATCAGTGCTGGGGAAATGACTAGCCCCGCAAATCACTCATCAATCTCAACACTCATCACTCATCACTCATCACTCATCACTCATCACTTAGCACTCATAAGACCAGACCCGGTATCACACCGTCCGTCTAAACATAGCTCATCATGATAGCCTATTCAACACTCATAAATAGCTCCCACCAATGATGATCAGTCAACAGGCTGAGTTTAAGACAACTGAGTGAATGAATGCTAATGCCGACTCAAAGGAAACAAGTACCGGTCTGTGTCTGTCTAGGCTTGCCTTGCGCGAGCAAGGTCCTAACAAGTCCTTAAGAGGTCCAAGTATCAATTCAATATCATAGAACACAGTCCAAATCCAAGTCCAATCATTGGATCCATACTGAGGCCCATCAAGCCATGGCCTTAGTCTAAACAGTCCAGGAGAGAGCACCAATCTCAATCGAATATCAATCAGTCCATTCTCATCCACAATGAGTTATAAGTCCAATCAAAACCACCTCTCCATCCTAGGGTATCACACATCCAAACTCAGGCCATAGAAAAGCCTGCCTAGCCACAGACACGTGTCAAAGTTCACCCAATCACATCACCAGGCCACCTCTAAGTAATCCTAGGTTCAGGTCAGGGGCAACGTAATTCACAATATTAGATAGTGAAAAACATTATAAAGAAAGGTTTTGGAAATAGAGGGGGGATGTAGAGAGATGAAAGGCAAGAGAATGGACACACAGAGAAGATGAAAGGATGCATTAAAATGTTGGAAATATATTGAGAAGATGAAAGGAGTGTAGAGAAATGGGGAGTCTTAGTGTTAAAGAGTCATGAGGGGGGGCGTAGTTTCAGTAGTAAAGAGGATTTAAAATCGGAGGGAGTCGAAATCAATCCAAAGAAGAAAGGGGTCAAAATAAAATTCACAAAATCCAAATCAATTTGAAATCAATCTCTGATTTCTCAGTTCACTTCATATATATAAATTGCTTTATCAGGCTCCAAATGGGATAATTAATCATTATAGCTAGTATAATTAACAAAAATGTAATGTTTACTAATGAAAGGCAACCTTTTTAGGATTTTCACAGGTATTCCATGTGAAATTTGGAAATGAATTGGATACACAAGAGTTTTTTTTTTTTTTTGGGGGGGGAGGCTCTGATAAATACTTATCTCATGCACCCACTGTCTACACAAGTCCCTAATGCACCAACTGGGGCTTGATTTATGGTGACCCCTATGGAAAGGGAGATACCTTGCCACTGAACCATCAGAAGATTGACATCAAAGTTTTTTAATAGGCTTTTTTCCTCTTTTCTTTTTCTTTTTGTTTTTTTTTTATAGATTTTGTACCATTTTATACTGATTAAAAAATTGCTCCTTTCAGAAAATGATATAATAGTATAAATAAATAAATAAATAAAAACCTGCTCTGATCAAGACTCAATTTTATATATTTTTTAATACTTGTAGGCAAGATATTTGAGATCGGTTCAACCGGAATCAGTAGCTTGGGAGGTCACAGCGAGCGGAGATCCCAATGTGTCAACAGATTTGCTTCAGAGTATGGACATATGCCATTGGTATCAACTTCTGTAAAGGCTATTGACAGCCGGCACATTTGGTTTTGGTGATCTCAGATTCAGTTTTTCTTCATTGGGTTTTTTCTTTCCCATGAATCAGGTGGTCAATACATTTTTCTTATTTGTATCATATTGAATTCTTTAATCGCTCACTAGCAGTTCAGTCACTTTATTTAAATGTACTCTTTCCATCTGTAACAACTCCAAATATTTTTATCAGGAAAACATTAGGAAAAAAAAAAAAAAAACCAATGCAAGAGCTATCTATTTTTTTGTTATTCTTTTGTGCTTCAAGAGAATTTTGATGAATGCATCGTAGCTTCCTAGATTATACACTGTTTTGTTCGAATTCTTATGAGTTTGGATATTCTGCCTCTGATGCACATTTCAAACACATGGGCGGATAATATTTTTCCTGGTTTGCAGATTGATTACATTGGCAACTGCTTCTTATACAGGAAAATTTGTCTGTAAATGTAACCAGCATTGCAAATGATGTGCATCGCAAGTCTCTTGGCTGCACTTGCCTTGGATTACTTTGGCTTCATCATGACGTTCTGATTGAATTGAGTTTTGAGTTTTTAACCACTGTTTCAGCGGTGAAATCATTTTGCCTGTTGTTTCTGGTTGCTTTCTTTAGTATGGGATTTGCAGGTTGATCGATGTCGTAATTAGGGGCGTTCATTATCTAGCGAAAAAAAAAAACAAAAGAACAAAATAGAGGTGTTTATTGGCTGCATTTGAAATAACATAAACTTACCCAACCCGTTCAATGATTGGGCTCAACATTTATCAAGCCAGTTTGGGACCCAGTCCCATAATATGCAACATATGTAAGGATGTTCCCTTTTGTGCTAAAGAAGCTAGACCAGGTTAGCTCACAATCTGGCCTTATAAGTTTACAGAGGACTACCCATAATAGGCTGTTCAGGAAAGCTACACCTGGGGCCAGTACAGGAGCCTAAATCCAGCCCATTTTTTCATCTTGTGTTGGACCTAAACTATGCCAGCACACATGATACTACCTACAGTTTATTACACATACTGTTAGTTTGGTAGCTCATGTGATCCGAACGCATTGATCGTTCGTGATTTCATTTTTCTGAGTCAAATCATTCGAGTCAAATCTAGGATAGGACTTTGTATATATTACAAAAATTTACCTTAGTATGATGGGTTTTCTTTTTTTTTCATATTTAGTTTTTCTTGAACATGCAAATTTATTATTTTATATTATTATCATGAGTTTAAGTAAATTAATACATCTTATGTAACATTGTAAATCTTCAATCTATATCTAAATATAGATTTAAACAATTTTAAATGAAAAGTAACTCTTCCAAGTGACCACGTTGACTCGCAAGTCAAATTGTTTTTTTGAGTTGGGTAGTGAAGTTTTTAAGCTCAATACTTTGTTGCCAAAGCTATTTGCTATTTTTGCATTAGCTTGTAGCTAAAATTTTAGAAGTTATCAAATAACTCGAGATTTGTTTAGGATCAAAGAACATTCTTAATACCACCAAAAGTCCAAAAAAAAAAAAAGTCCAAGCTCCTCTTTTGCTGATTTCTACGAAAGATCACCCAAATTGTGTATCCCATCAACATAAAAAGAAGAAAAAAAGTTAATCTCTCAATCCACCATAGGGGTCCATTTGGAAACTCTCATCTAATTAGGTCTAAAATCGAAGATTTAATTCTTAAGCTCTAAGTTATAATGAGGCTGTTTAGTAAAATTATAGTAAAAAAAAAAAAAAAAAAAAAAAAAAAGAAGAAAAAAACACCTATTTCATGAGGAAATTGGGGTATACCCTTTGAAATTATGGTAATTAGGGCCCATCTTTTAAACATTTTTATGTAGAACACACCATTTGCTATTTTTGTTCTAAACACTTATAAATTTTGCATTGTATACCGCCATCCGCATTAGCTAAAAAAAGCAGACCCCTTTAGCTTATTCTTTTTAGAGGCATAAGCTCTAATTCACAAATAAGTTCTAAAAGTAGAAAATAAAATTAGAGGTTTACCAAACACTTTAATATGTAAATAAGCTTTAAATCATAAAACAAGAGCTTGATTTTAGAGTTACCAAACACACACTTTCTTTAAGTGAGTTTGGTTGATATCTTACTCAGAGAATAGCTGTAGAATCCCAATCGTAGTTGGAGAGTGGGGTTATCTAGTGGAGTGATACAATGGAGTAAAGGGACTCAAAATTGTGGATGAATCATCAATTCAGATGTGGAGAACTCCTGTGTTGAGGAAAATAGACTCATGTTTCTTATTCCTACATGAGAAAATGTGTCACACCAAAAAATGGAAGAATGGGCTGCAGTAAAATTTGAGCAATTTTCCTCAAAATTGTGGAATTCACTTATCACACATGTTACTAGCCAATTGATTGAATACATATGGTGGTTAAAAATGAATATCAAAACTGAATTCCAAAATTGAGTGTCAAATATCGTCTTCTTTTTATTCTATTTCTCTTAAAGAAAACGTTATTTGATGTTCATTTTGGAAGTTAACCTTTTATCTTCATTTTTAACCATCCGTGTATTCAATTTATATGTATTGTAATGCAAACAAGCACGCCCTAGGTCATTCAAAAAAGGATAGACAAGTTCCTAATCCTCATTTCGGCCATGTTAATTGCATCGCATTTAGGGATACAAGTGGGTATCCGATTCTTTGATTATCTGGAGGTTCCTACTTGTGAAAAAAATCGGGTTTGGAGCCTATTTTAAGTTCTAGTTCATAAAGAGGTCTGAGTCCAAAACCCAATTTAGGTTCTAATTAATAAGTCCATAAAACTTTTGACCCGTGGACCTGGGACCGGGCATAAGAGTCTTTTTTTTTTTTTTTTTTGGAAGAGTAAGTTAGGTCTTCATTTTCAAAAAAGGAATAATGTACAGAAACATGGAAACCTAAAGCCAGCCTTGGCCTTAGAGAAACCAAATGGGGCATACCCCATTACTACAATAAAAAATAAAAGAAATGCATGAAAATAAATGTTGCCCACAGCCCGGGCAGCAAGCTACTCAAGTGCGCCATAATAAGCCTACTTCTAAATTGGAGATATGAGAAGGAACCAATCTATTCCTACTCAATTTATTGCTAAAACGAATTGTATTGGGCTGAAGATCCACAAAGTTTACATGAAGATTCTGAAGCATAGCTGAAATACTCCTCACTTGAAACCGCATAGTCCATGATGATTTATGAGGAAATTTGATCACTTTAGCCAATGAGGTATCTGTTTCAATTAGTATAGATGTTAAATGGTTTGGAACAAGTTCCATCAATTAAAGAATACCCTGATAATAATCCACAGCGGAATGTATTGTCCCTTCAAGTGGTTGGTCATCATCCTCCCATAGGATCCCAACACTTGTATGATGAGTAGAGTAGAGAGACAATCTCTATCCTCGGTATGAAATAGGAACTAACCGAGTATGATTGTACGACTTCGGATGGCAAGAAATATTCTCTGGGAGAGAAATACCAAGGTACAACAACCTACATTGAAGAGTCTAAATGATTCGATGTACCACAGAAGAGGCAAGAGTAGATTTAGCTTTGAAAATGCGATGATTCCTTTCTGTCCAGATGTACCAAATATAAGCACAGAAAATCAACTGAGCCACTGTTTGGATCCCCTTATGATGCTGATCAACCCGCAATAAGATGGAGTCTAGCAACTCTATAGGTGAAGCACAAGAGATATATTCCAAGTTTAAAGTTGCTAAAAGAGAAGTCCGAACTTATTGAGAATAAGAGCACTGGAGCATAAGGTGTGACCCATGTTGGAAAATAGGTGGGCCTTTCAGATAGGTTTCAAAAACTTTTGGCCCACTTGATGCAGGGATCAACTATCTGGAAGGCAATAAACCCAATCCAGGATGTAATCCCTCAAACTCATAAACCATGTACAACAACATAACCTATCTAGAAGATAGAAAATAGCATCTAAACATGCAACCACGAAATCTACAGCATACAAGGATGTAGATATACCTTTGGAGCTTTGTAGTGCTCTAATGGAGAAGTTGAATTCTTTCTTTGATGATGAACACCTTCACTGTCTAATTCAGAATCTTCAACTCCTTTTGATCTTCCACGCTATGACCCGTATTAGATATCTTTTCTTAAGAAAATGGTGGAATCTCCAAGAGAAAAACCCTAAAGGAAACTAGAAGAGAAACTAGAAGAGGGAGAGGAAGAGGAGTGTGCAACACTTGCACAAGAGGTGTTTGGGCGTGAATTCCAAGATGGAATTGCATAGGGGACGTCCAAGGGCTCTCCTCTTCTCTTTTTATAGCATTGAAGCCACCTCCTCTTACTAATTGCAATAGAAGTCTTACTTCCACTACAATTAGTTGCTTACTAAATCACAATTAGAAGTCTTACTTCAAATATGATTAGTAACTTCCTCTTTTACTAATTAAAATAGAAGTCCTACTTCCATTAATAATTAGTAAATTACTATTACCACTATTAGAAGTCTCACTTCAAATAGAAATAGTAACTTTCTATTCCCTTTTAGAGTTCTACTATAATTAGTATCTTTCTAATATCTTGGGCTAGCATGGGGACCACTAGGGATTCCTTAGAAAGCTGGCTCCAACTGGGACACGCGACCCCACATCTCATGTGCAATCTGGGCCCACAGTTAATTGTAAATAACTCCACTATATAAATGCAATTGCACTCCAGTCTTAGAAATATATTACAATGAAGACCCTAAACTTCCACGTTACCACAAGTAGGCCCCTCTATCTATATCCATGGATCAATTGGACCTGTCCACCAAATTAGATCCATATCTTATTATCCTTGAGCCCCAATTAATTATAGTGATCATTTGGTACCGATCCAATTAACTCTTAATTGGAATGGGTGCGCACTTACCAATGATAAATCCATTAATTGGCACAAGGGGATATTAAAGATAGATTCCATTTTCACCATTGAATGTTCCCACAGCTCTACTACCACGTACCCAAATCACCGAGGTGTTGACCTACAATTGGCCTCACTCATTGGTGACTCAAAGCAAATGAATAGATAGAAACTTAGTTCATTAATGCCTCAGGATTATGAGCCTATTGCTAGGGAATTATGAGAACAGACCTTAAAGTAAAGACAGTGTATATAAGGTGCTTCTCATGGTCCTTCAATACATTCAATGTACCAGCACCATGATCCAGAATCTTACATTCCGATGATCGAGACAAATCACACTATCTCATAGTGATCAAAGTGCTGCAACCTTGTCAGATGAGATGCCCAATCTCATCACTGGTTGTGAAGATATTTAAGTATAAGATTTGTAATACATGTCTCCTGTATGTGGATCTCATCCATACACATGTATTACATCTAGTATACTTGTGGACTCCGGTCCATCTCATGAACCATTATGTCATTCGTATTAGTTATGTACAAGCAAGTAATAAAACACCATTCATCTCATGAAAGGAAAGCAATAATATATATTGATAAATAAAGAAATTAGATTCCCAGGTACAATCACACAACATACAGCAAGAATCACACTCCACATTTCGTTCAAGCAAAAATCCTTGGTCTTCAATTTGCCCTGAAAAAACATTCATGCACATAGGGAATGTTTTTTAAGACAACCTTTAAACCATAGCAAAGAAGGCCACCTCAAATTTTGATCCGGATGAGAAGTGATCATTCTGTATGCGGAATTAAGAGAGAAAGCACCATCATCTTCCAATGCCCACACAAGCTCATCATCAAAGTCATAACATGGTTGGATTTCTAAAGGAATTTCGTGGAATATAGCAATAAGAGCATTAGAAGTAGGAGGTGGAAACAACCACTCACGATTCACAATAAAACAATGTAATGTGATGTCAGAGCCAAACCCCCAGATCATAAATTGCTCTTGCACCATGGATCTATCCTTCAATCTGCCACCGTTTAGCCAAGGATCAGTCCAGAAGTGTATCAAATGCCCATTCCCAACCAAGTACTTTATATGGGGCAACATCATAGAACGAAGGCCAAGAATTCCTTTCCAGCCCGATGATGCATGTCTTGGAACAGGAACATCCCAAAGAGAAACACCTTTCAAGTATTTAGCATGAACCCACAAATTCCAACAAGTGGATTTGTTTTGGATCACATTCCACAATTGTCTCATCAAAGCAGCTCTAGCAATCCCTGCAAATGACCTAATCCCCAAACCTCCACAAGAGATAGGCATAAGAGTCTTTAATGTTGCAAACTGTAGCTCAAAATCAACTTTTGTTGGACATTTTTATATTTAATCTTGAAGATAGTAGACTTGATACACTATTATAAGTTGAATGATATTCTTCTTTTAAGGGGAGAAACTAAATTAAAAAAGGGTTATAAGTGGTTTTAGAACTAGACTCCAATCCTCTAGTTGGACCTGGTTCCAAAACCGGATTCAGGTCATCCTATTGGAACTGGGTTTGGAACCAACAAAACAAGTTCCGAGTTGGAACTAGAACCGTCATTTAGAAACGGGCATAGGTCCAAGTCCGGGCCCAATATGATTCCGGCCCAAAACGGTCCCATTTGCAGCCCTAACCACATTGAACATACCTAGACAATAAAGAGAAACCCAAGTAAGATCCAATGGTTCATGCCCAAGTCTACTGCTCCAAATTGAATCTCAAGTTATTTACCTTATACAAATACCATAAGTCCCATACCCAAAATAAATAAATAAAAGAAGATCCTATTCCAAAAGTCTCCTTTTTCCAATATAATAATCATTATTAGATGCTAATTTAGGATAAAAGAACCTTAATCTAAATTGATCATATGGCCATTCAATATATAGAAGAAACAAAATAAAATAAATAACATCAACAATCATAAAAATGACTCGTGCAAACTCAAAACAGTTGGGTATACCGCAAAAGAAAATACTTGCGATCGACGATCTACTGCGACACACAAACACAAACCATCAAACAATCACACACAAGAACACGACAATTTTCATGTGGTTCGGCAATGGTGCTCACGTTCACGGGAAAGAGAAATGTTTATTCCTTCTGTCCTCTCCCTTGCTCTCAGAATCTACGGTTATACATTACATCATATATATAATCTTCGCTTTCTTAGCCCCCAAGAAAGCCATGGTACAAGTACCGAAATACCCCTGACCCTCAACTTGGTCCATGACCAACCCAATGTAACAATCTTAGTTAGCCCAAAATACAAGACATAAATCCAACAATCTCCATCTTACCTTGGATTTCATTAATCCTTGAGTCACCGTGAAGATACCCGGCAATGTCTTTGTGATCTCGTACCTTACTAAATGGTATGCCCCCACATCTGTATGATCGGGCGCGGCGACGGCCCCACCTCAAGCCTGCCGTGCACCGACAATCTCAGTATTATTCAGTGTTGATCGAGGCCAATGGACTTGAATTTCTCCATAGTTGCTTCCTTCAATCTAAACACCTCTGTCTTAATCTTCCGAAGTGCCCTCCATTTGTTGTAGTCTTTGTATGCATTTTGTGTGCAACATAATGAACCTTAACTTTCTTCTGTCAAGGTAAAAGAGACTTTCTTCTCGAGTTTAGATCTCACTAGCGCCTTGTGAATCCTTCCTTATTGATCTTCATCTAGGCGTCCTTTCCATCTATCTTGCAATTGTCATCGTTCTGGCAATGAGTATTTGTCCTTTGTACCAAAGTGTCCAAAATACTTTTAAGTCTTGCATTTTCCACTTCCATCCACTTGAGCTTAAAAGTTCTATAAAAAAAAAAACCCCAGCACATGTATGATATTTCCAAAAGCATACATAAAACAAGATACAAAAGATTTTCTAGTCAAATATTTTCAAATATAAATGTTGAAACTAATTAAGTAGTGGAAACAATGAAACTCCAAGGATACTTTTGTTGCCAAGATTTCAATCAATTAACCGCACCCTAGTACAAGAAAAGAGGTCTTGGAGTTCCTCTCTAGTTGAAAGCTGTTATTCTTTTCGAGGCCTTTGTTCTTGTTAAGAAAAATAATATTAAGAAAAAAATAAAAATCATTGCAACTTCATGAGCAAGACGGTTTGCTTACTTGTGAAAAGTCCACGAGGATCCTAACCCTAGAGGGGGGGGGGGGGGTGAATAGGGTGTGCTACAACTATGACCAATTTAGACCAATTTTAATTACTTAAACAAAACTAGTCACATGTGATGATAAACAATCAAAATGCAGAAGCTAATAAAACAATCATCACAAAGGCATGCACCATAACACCAAAGTTTATAGTGGTTCGGCCAACGTGCCTACATCCACTACCGGCTTGTGAATCCAACACCCCACCGGATTTCCACTATTTATGCTTTTTCAAAGGCTAAGCAATAACCTCTACAATGTTGCTTTTCAAAGGCTAAACAACAACCTTACAAGATGCTTTTCTTAGGCTAAGCAATAACCTTACAATATGCTTTTCTTAGGCTAAGCAATAACCTTATACAATGCTTTTCTTAGGCTAAGCAATAACCTTTACAAATAAAGCTTTCTCTAAGAAAGTGTCTTTACAAAAGATCACTCTAAGAGATTACAATTTAAGCTCATATGAAATTGCCTCTTGACTAGGCTAATATGAAAGTTTAATACAAATAACAAACATACACTCAATTAAGTTAAAGTGTGTGCACAAGTGTATGAATGCTCTACTTCAATCTATTTTAACAATGAAGCTCTTAAATGAATGCATGATGCATTTTAAAATCAAAGCTTATAAAATGATGATTGAAGAGAAAAATACTAATCACATGAAAGATTCACACAACTTGAAGAAATGATCTAAAACATGTTGTATGAATATAAAAGTCTAAGAACACATGTGATTTAGGTGAGAGTGATTGCAAACCATTCTAATATACCAATGAAGATAATGAGTTTGCAAAACAACTCTTGAAATCATGCATAAGTGAAAAACAAAGATTTAAGCATGCATGGATTTCATTTTAATGAAAATCAAAATACAAGTAAAGTGTACCTTTTTAAGAACTCATGTATTTGATTTCCAAATGGCCCCCTAGCCTTTCCAACTTCTTCCCCTTTCTTTGGCTCCAAAATGCTCTCAAAGGTTCATGGTTCAAGCCTTGAAAAAGGTTGGAAAAGAATGGACTTTATAGCCAAAAAGTTGCCAACGGCTAGTCCTCGGTCGACCGACAAACAGGTCTCGGTCGACCGAGAAAGCACAACGGTCAAATTTCTGACCGTTGGAGCTACAGAACAGGTTCTGGAAAAAATGACTTCCAGTTGTCTCGGTCGACCGAGACCTGTGTCTCGGTCGACCGGCGACACTGCCGGGACACCCCCTTTTTGCAAAAAATGCAACTTTTGCCATTTCAAAGGTATTTCTTTGGGGGACCTTTTGGCCACTAAATCAAGCTTGGAAAACATGTTTTAAGACATTCTAAGATGTTTAAAAACATGAACACACAAAGCCTAAGATGATTCAAAAGTTTAAAACCAAAGGCTAGCTTGATTGGATAAAACTCTTTTCAAATGAAAATGCATACAAAAATGATTCTTTTTGTAATGAATGTATGCAAAGCTCAAACCTAAATTCACAAGATGATTTTCCAAATATAATGCACAAGGAATTAGGTTTTCAAAAGAGTTTTGGGTTCTAAAACCAATGCATCCAAGTTTATGACCAAAACATGCATAAACCATAAACTTTTCCAAATCTAAAAACCAATGCATGTATAAAACTAGATTTCAAAGTATTTTAAATCAATGCATGTGTGAAATATCAAATGATGCTAAAGTGCAAATGTATCCATCAAATTGCAATTACAAAATCCCTAACAACTTGAACCTCTTCCATTGCTTATCTAATCTCTGGACTTTTATTGTGGATATTGTGCGTTTATCATAAGATGGACTATGAAATCCCACCTTACCAACCATTTAATCTTGGAGAGTTTTTTTTTTCCACCTTTTTCTACAGATCATGGAGAGATGTTGAAGCCTTCCCATCGATCATCCAACTCCCTTGGCCCCCCTTGAATCAAGGTTAATCTTTATTGATTAATGGAATTTGGCAGGCCACTTCAATTAGAATTCAGCCATTTGTGAAGTAATAATCTTTAATGTGGGGCATAGGATTTATTATCTAGAGTAAATTAGCGAAAGGTCCTTGAAATGCAACGTTTAAAGGCTCTAATCCACACAAGTTTCATCTAAGGGTTGTAGTCCACGCAGCTGGACATATTTTGGTGAGAGGTCCCTAGATACGCCACATCAGACATTTTCATGACTGATTTTCCCTTTCAACTGTTTAGGCATAAAATTTTGAATTTTAAAATTTCAAATCTTCCATCCCCCCTCCCTCATTCCTAGGGCAAGAGACCCCCTTCGGTCTTCTTCTCTCCATTTTGGTATGGATCGAGAACACTAGTCGTTGTGGAGCGGGTCTTGTTATAGGAACTCGAAGCAGAGGTTCTCGTTTTTTATGACTGAACGGTGGAGTAACTTGATTTGCTACGCCATCTCGTATCGGTTTCCATTGGTTCATGCAAAGGTAGCCCACAACGGAAAACCAACAAAAGTTTTGTTTTGGAACTCATCTTGTTTTGACAAGTGGAGATTGGATTTGAGGTTAAAATATATTTGTGTGGGTTAGCCATTCTCAAAGAAGAAATCTGAAGTAGAGGTCCGGACTTGTAAGGCGATCGTCGCCGAACCAGAAGGCCGAAGTCCATGCACCGCCACTGCCTCACTCATCGTCGCCGAAGACCAACTAGCACACTATCTGGCCGTTCACCACCATCGAAGAGGAAGAAGGATCAGCAGAAACAGAGCAACAATGTTTTGTACCAGAACCAATCGAAGAAGAAAACCCAGTTTTGGGTTAGTTCCAGGTTCGGGCCAATTTGAGGGTCAGGTTTAACCTAACCCACTATGCAAAAGCCCAGTTCAGCAGAACTAAGATTATCTGAGTTTTTGTGAAATTTATCTCAGTTTTTTGTTAGATTTATCTCTTTTTTTGTTAAATTTTTTTTTTTGGCAAATTTATCTGAGTTTTTTGAAAATCTATCGGCAAATTTATTTGCGTTTTTTGAAATCTATTTGTGTTTTTTAATTTTATTTATGTCTTTTGAAATTTATTTATTTTTTTAAATAAATTTAACTGAGTTTTGGCAAAAAGACTTGAGTTTTTGGCAAATATTTCTTTAAATTTGGAAAATTGATTTATTCTTTCCTTTTTTTCTCATGGAAAGATAAGTGTATGATATTGAAGACATGTGTTACACTTTCATTGGCTAAAAAAGGTTTTTTTTTTTTTGAAAGACGCACAGTATGTTAGAAAAAAAAGAGAACCTTAGAGAGAAGATTAGAGGGGAAAATACAGAGCTTTTTTCTATTTTCTTAATATCTGTATACAAGTACAAGAGATTAGGTTTATTTTATAGCCAAAGCACCTTTTAATTTAGCAACCCTAATCGCAATAGGATTCTAACCCTAACTCATCTCATGTGGGCATCCACCCATGATCCATATCTTATAACACAGTGAGCTTTGTAGTGTGCTTCATATATATACATATGAGGGATTTTCATATGCATACACCTCTCACCATATTACGGTGAGGGCAACATAGTGGGCCAACCTTATGATCTAACCGAACCATCCATACGCACAAGACCAGTGCATTACACCGGATCCATCGAGTTTTCATCGATTCAAATGGTTTAGACCGTTGGATCAAGCGTCAAATTTTTTCTTTCATATAAAGTTGTTAAGCTTGTGGGGCACAAATGAAGGGACTAAGGCATGAGATTGACTGCAAACTTGATATCTAGGCCCTCCCCTGGTCCCATGATTAGCGGGTCCCATCAAGCTACCTCTTCCCATAAGACGGTGAGAGGTGTATGCACAAGAACATTGCCATAAATGAAACAATTTCATATGCCTACACTTCTCATTGTATTATGGTAAGGACAACATAATGGGGACGACTTTATGATTCATCCGAACCATCCACACACACGGGACCCCTGAATTATACATGATCCATCGAGTTTTTACCGATCAAAATGGACCAAACCATTGAATCGAGGGTCAAATTTCTTCTTTAATATAAAGTCGTTAAACTTTTGGGCCACAAGTGAAGAGGTTAGCGGCATGAGATTGATCCTAAACTTGATATGTGAGACCATCCAAGATGGCTCTTTCCATCCCTCTAGTCTCGTGGTCAATGGGGCATCGGGTGGGCCTCATCGAGCTACCTCTCATCATTATACGGAGAGAGGTATATGCACCAGAACATTGCCATATGAGCGATTATGCTATCCTCGAGGGGCTCATAAGAGCTCTCAATACGGACCTCTTCATCTCAACATTCTACATGTGTGGTATCTCTACTCTTTTTTTTATAGACCCATCAAAATAGAGTAAAAAAAAAAAAACAGTCGTAAAAAAGGCTAAAATCAAAATAAGTGTTTGGTAATGCAAGGATCAATTTTAAATAAACTTTTTTAAATCAATGGTTGGAAATTTATCATAAATTCCTCTAAATTCACAAGTATCAAGCTTTGAGATTTGACCCCACGGTTATGTTCAGCTTTCTAAAGAGATTAAACGGTTTTTTGGGCCAAAAAAACCAAAAAAAATAAAAAAAATAGTCCACATTTTTTTGCAAATGTCTTGAGATTAATAATGATCGAACGACTGGAATTAGGATTCATAGAGATGTTTGACGTTATGAACAATTTCAACGGCTTGGATTGTGATTTATTGTCCTAGAAACCAAAAAAAAAAAAAACCAAAAAAGAAGAGAAAATCTGAACTACTTATGGACCAATCTAAAACCAAGCACGGCACATCAAAGGTTGATATTTATTTGCAAATTTCTCAAGATCCGCGACGTATCAAGCTTTGAGATTTGACCCCATAGCCGTGTTCAACCTTTCAAAGATACTTAACAGTTTGGATCTTGTGTTTGGGGCCCACAGAATCTAGACAATAATATCAAGAGCTTTTTGTATATACCCCCCTAAGGTTTGTAGGATTTGTAAATAGGCCCCTGAGATTTTAGTATTAGCAAATAGGCCATTGAATTTTCATTTTAATACCTTTTGTGTCGCCAAAATCAATAGTCTTCCAACCACCATAGGTTTTTGGAGTGAAATGACACTTTTGTCCATCTCTTTTATTCTTATATACATAATTTCAAAAGCTTGGACTCAATTTTTTTTTAAAAGGCATGTAACATTAACAATTGCACTTAGTGGGAAAGAATAACCTCACATAAATTTATTTTTTATCAATTCAGGGCTCATTTCATTTAATCCAAATTGATCATAACAACAACCAACACCTGTACTTATAATTGGTTATGATTTATCCAATCCATACATGACCCACCTAATAGAAACGAGTAGAAACCAGGATCTCTAGATATTGCATACATATCACTGCGGAAAATACATTGAACTAATATGATTAAATCATACCTGCGAGATCTCTCTGATTTTATCTCTGTCTTACAGCAACCCGAAAACCGCAAGATCTTCTATTGTATTCCTATATGCTTGAACTCGCATCAGGGAGTGGGCCTCTTCTGTGAATTCTCCTATACTCTCCAAAACCGAGATTTCTCTCTTACTTTTCTTATTGTTAACCTAGAGAGCAGTAGCGCATATTTATAGGCTACAAGAAGGAAATAAGGATAGACTCTTTATGGAAACAGGAAACCCTAATTCGACCCAAATTAGAATTCTAGTTCCATAAATTATAATTCAGTCCACTAAAGATTTATAATTGCACTCCTATCCTTATTCTCAAAATAATATTTTGAGCTTCTTGTTATTAAATGATTATCAATCTCCCCACGTTAAGATTTCAGATATCCATCGATTAAATAATTACTGACATCTATATTTAATCGATATATTTATAATTCCTTGAGACCTTACACTTAGCTTATTTGATATGTTGGACACAGTCCATCTGCAGGGTTTGACATAATCAAAACTTAAAAGCTTCAACAAGGGGATATCATCAATCCCTATTACAGGACATGGATTCTGTCAATAAACTAAAAGCCACCATACATGTAATGTAGTCATCCAATTCACTGAGATTATTGACCAATAAAAGATATCACCCCTTCGTAAATCAAAATTCCTAACACTAAATGTATGTGTCTATTATTTATGTCGGGATTAAGAGTACAAGCACTCATAATAACCATTTGGGTGTTCATCATCTTATATAGTCAGTATAAAGACAATAAACCCAAAAACACGATCCTGTTCAATACACACATAGTGTACTAACATAATGAGTCGAAACTATACCGTTTCCCACAGCCAAGACAAGCCTGCTGAAACATCATGCTACAATCGTACCGATGGTGTGTCCAAATCCATCTAGATCGTGAACAACAAGTTATATTCTATAAGAACCGACAAATAAGTCTTCCGTGTATAAGTAAAACTCTACACACCAACTTGTCTACTTTATAGAATAAAAGACACTCACATGCATAATAATGCAACCATTTGCCCATACAAAATCTTAGTTAGATGAGAAGACAAAATATACTAAAAATGAATCAGTCAAAGACAAATACATAAAGTATGGTTTTTAGTATAAATTTCCAACACCACTCACAGTTGAATTGATGAAAGTTTCAAAGTACATGATTATGCTTCATGTGTAGGGGGTGTAAAAGAAATATTAGGGTAACAAGCAAATGTAAAAAAAATATATTAATTTTTAGAATTTTCGGGGGGATGAGGGGATTTTAAGCTTTTCTCAGATATGGGTGGGGGATTCAGCCCCCAGGCCCTTGTACCTGGGTCCACCCCTGGCCATGTGCATGAGAGAGTTATTGAGAGAAACTATTGGGACTTGAGATAAAATAATGGATATAAGGGCAAAGCTGTCATTTATATAAAAACCCAATACAAATCTCATGGTGCCTGGTCATTCTTGTTAGGAATATTGATATTAGGGACACAAAAGGTATTAAAATGAAAAGGCAGGGGCCTATTTACAAATACTAAAACCTCAAGGGGCCTCTTAAAAAATCCTACAAATCTTAGGGGGGTATATACAAAAAAATCTAATATCAAATGGTTCAAGTTTTTTTTTTTTTTTTTTTGCAAATATCTCGAGATTAGTGATGACCCAATAGTTGAAATTTGGCTCCATAGACATGCTTGATCTTGTGAATAATTCCAGCGATTTGGAGATTTACTCTCTCAGGTTTAAAAATGTAAAAAACCGGACTAGGAGTTGTGGATGCCCAAAACAATGTTCACCCCCTCTTTTATTTTCCCTTTACTTTTCAACTGCGCAGAGAAAGGGGTTGTGGTTTTAAGAGGCTTTGCCTCTACATCTCTAAAGTGGACAAAGATTAGAAATCGATTCCAAACACTAAAGTGGACAAAGGCTAGAAACAGATTCCAAACACTCTTATTTTAAAAACCCCTGAGCCCACTTTAGAGATTTAAAGAAGTAAAGGCTGAAAATAGAGATGTCAAACAGGGGCTAAATGAATTTCACTATGCCGACCATTGGATACTATAAAAGAATAAAGGAGGAATTTAAATCACATGTTCAAAGATCTAGTCTATCGTTCAGTATCCATTTTATTGATTTTAGTTGATTTTACCAAAAATATAACCTTAGATGTGAACCTTACCAAAAAGGACCCCTTAGCTTCCCTCCAACCAAAGTGGTCTTCCTGCCAAAAAATCTATTTTTTCACCAGCTGTTTCAAGGGTCGATATTAACCCTAGTATTGTAATGTAAGAGTCAATATCGACCCTCCTTTTCCTCTTATTTACTCGATTCTACTTTTTTCCTCATTGTAGTTTTCCATCACAATCGTTTACCATTCACTTTATTGCATACGAAGAAGCGTCCATAAGCCACCTTCTTTCATTCCATTCCATCATTTGGTATTCAACCACACCTTTAAGGCTATATTATATTGTTTGGTGGACTCCATTAAAGAGGTAGAGACATCACCTTTATAGTTTTGTTTTCTTTACCCTGGAGCACAGTGGCAGACTCAGGTACAAGGGTTTGGGGGCTGAACCCCTACCCTACCTAAAAAATCTCAAATAATCCCCCTGTAAATTCAAATAATTAGTATGTATTTTGTTTTTCACATTTAGCCCTTCCACAATATTTCTCTTCCCTTCCCTCCCCCCCCCCCCCCCCCCCCCCCACCAATATCTCTGCCCTTGCTAGAGCATGAGATCCCTTTTTTTTTTATTTGCTTTCATATTGTTGGTGTCAAATGAATAGATATGCATTAAAGAGGTTGAGACATCACCTTTGTTGTTTTGTTTTGTTTAACTTAGAACATGAGAAATGATAGATATGCATTTAATGATATGTTAACCCTTTGTTGTTTTCTTTTGTTTAACCTAGATCATAAGTTGCCCTTTTTTTCATTTGTTTTCATATTGTTACTTTCAAATGCATAGATGTGGTTAATAGCAATGGGAGTCCAGTTACCTAACTTTGTTGCATACACAGTCCATTGCATAGATAAGATGTCATTTTATTAGGTTAGTAGAAATGGGAGTCCACTAACTGTAAGACCCCGACCCGAGTGAGCCCGATTAGTACTATTTAAGTTGCGTGTTAGTGCTAAGCTTGATTAGTGTTTTTGGCTAAGATGGGTTTGGAATAGCTTCTGATATAGTTATGGGGATTTTGATTGGCTTGGTGTTAGTAGGGCCCTTTGGGGGTTCCTTTTCATGACATTGCATATGTTTGAGGATTTATCGGAGGTTTTTACATTCATGATTTTAATCCCGTTTTACTCGCTTTGACGATCCCTACAACTTTTATGTTGATCCCGTTTTCGTTTGAGATCCCGAAACCCGAATTCTTGGCCTTGAGGGCAAAACAGTCATTTCACACCAAATCTGTACCCAAACTTAGTATCCTCGAAACCCGCGAAACATATACTTCTTATAAACTAGATATTTCGACGATCACTTCTTCCTTCTTCGTCGAAGTCATCCGAGGTTCCGATAGAGATGATTTCAGCCCATTTAGTTCCTTTAGTAGTGGGACCCAATTCATTTTTAACAAAGGGGAAGCCATTAACCCATTCACTTCATTTCCATTTTTCCAGCACAAGAGGTGAGAGCTAGGGTTTTCTTCATCTTCTTCTTGCTCTTGCCTTTTATCACTCAATCCACTCTCAAGCTTGCACCAAGAGAAGATTAGAGATCATCATCACCTTAACTCTCCATTGACACCATTGCTAGAGAAAAGCATTCATCACAAGACCTTCTTTGAGCTCACCATTGCCATTAGAGGACCTTGCAAGTAAGTAACCCCCTTCTTCTCCTAGATTGGTGTTCCTCTAACCCTATAGGAGTTTCACCTTCATTATTGGAAGGTTTCTTGGTGATTTCATTGTTTGACCATGTTAGGGTTTTATTTGGGGATTTTGCCTTGTAGCTTGGATTCATTGTCTTGGAAGACTTGATAGAGCTTGATTTCTTTGTTAGAAGACCTAAGGCAAGTGAATAAATGATTTTCCTAAGCTTTTATTGATTTTTGGACATTTTCCATTAATGTGCATTTATTGCTTTGTTTTGAAATGAATGCTCATGATAAGTATTAATGACACATTTATAATCTTGGAGAAGTAGTGGTTTATGGCATTGAATGTCTTCTTGTTTTGTTGCAAAGGTTTATATAGATTGTGAAATGGTTCCCTTCTCCTTTTTCCTTGTGTTGAATGCATGGTTGATGAAGGAGAATATGGTTGATTTGATGGAGGATTTGTTGTAGTTTGAAGGGAGAAATAGACTCCTCATTTGATGTGTAAGAAGGGTTAAAAGAAGGTTGTAAAAAGGAAGAGAAAGAGAGGAACTGAACTGCCCGGAATTCAGTTTCTGGACAGTTCGCTCGAGCGACCATGACAGTTCACTCGAGCGACCTGTCCAGAAAGGGATACGGGTTTTCCAGTAGCTTGGTCGCTCGAACGCATTTTAATATCCGCTCGACCGATGAGTTCGCTCGAGCGAACCCTTCGATTCGCTCGAGCGATGCGGTCTGCCTGAACTGTTTTAATGCACTAGTACAGAAATTTCGAGTGAATTTTGAGATTTTTTTTATGTTTCTTGGTTCTAGGTGGGACCTTGGCTACCCTCCTTGGACTCACTTGACTATATGTGAGGACGTCTTGAGCCGATGCTCCTCACGGTTGGTTTGGTAACATCGATGTTCACTTCATTCAATCATGAACGGGACGGAATGACGCGATATCTTCTTTATATCTAAATACAAGACTTTTTCCTTAGTTATCGCGAATTCTATTCCTTTCGATGACTGAGTAGGTTGCTCGATGTCTCCGAATTAACATCATACCTAGGACGGACCGTTTATAGTATTGATTTTCTATCATAACATCTAGTTATAACCATAAGCTCATTTTAAGTTTTGAAAATTGTAAAAGTGCATAAGGAGCCCGGGATGTCTTCAACTCAAGGAGTACCAAGTCATATCTATGATCGACATACGGGACCCCTATTCACTCAAATAGATCTTAAAACATTTATCTTTCCCGAATTGGTATAGTTCATCATATTTCTCTATTTCCAAGATTTACATGTCATGAGTTGTTTTCCCGAAAGCATGATAGTAGCATTGACTTGTCTCGAACTGTATTGCCCGACATGAAATGACAGCGTGCCCTTGAGCACCCCCGTTTTACCCGTTTATTTACTGTACTCAATTTACTTGCATATGTCTCGATGTGTTATTTATCCTATGAGTCGGCATCACTAAGCTTGGATACCTTGTCGGTTTGATCCACCGACTTGGAAATCCCTCTCCCGTCCCCCCAGCTGCAGTTTGGATCCCGATACCCGGTCATTACCGTGGTCCCGTCCCGATACCCGGTTCGCTACCGTGGTCCCGTTCCCGTATAATTATATTGTATATATGTATACGTTGTTTCTCCTCACCTTGTGTGACTGAGATCAACGTCCCGTGATACTGTTGTCACTTTAGTGACAGAGGACTTAGCTTTATGTGATTGCCACCTTGTTATTCCCGATTCCTTGGATACCTCGTATATTTTATCTTGTTTACTTGTTTTATAGCAAATGATTTACATGATTTATGAGAGTTCTTGTTTAAACAGATTTCTATGCTTTTCAAGAGATTTCATCTATTGTATATTGTTGCATCTTTTCATTCTCTTGCCAGACCGTCGTGTCTGATCCTTTGCTTTGGTACTCAGGTCCCGTTGCCGGTTTCCTTGAGGAGGAGCCGGAGGAGGCAGTAGGTGAGCTGCAACCTCTAGTAGAGTGGCATGCTAACGATGTCATGTAGACATCGGGTTGCCAAGAGGCGTAACATTTTGGGGAGAACTTTTTAACCATTCTTTTGGGTTATTCTTTTGTAGTATTGGCCTTTGTTGACCTCTAATTTTGGGGATTGTAACTAAATGATATTTTGTCTAACTTTAACAACTTTTGGGAAACTTGCTTTAGATCATTGCTCATTCTGATACAGTTTGATATTTGATATTAATGCTTGCATGATTAGAGATAGTCTACTATTTGATTTGCTACACGCTTCCGCACTCAAAAGAAATGTTCATGCAAGGTTGTGATATCCTCACCGCGGACACCTGTGGGAAATTGAATAAGTTCTATATTGTGGATGTAGATAATAATCATCAATCATCTACTCCACTTCTAATTTAGTCCCGATCCCGGATTGGGGATCACCCGGTCCGGGGTCGCGACACTAACCCAACTATGTTGCATACATTCACATCATATATATTTGAGATATCTTGATTCCTCTTAGGTTATCAGAGCACACCACTCTTACTTAATACAGAAATAGGTGTTTACCCACAAACATGCATTTTACAATTGTTCATGGAGTTGTTTAACAATTCACCATGTTTTACATAAATTTATCAATTATGTTGCTAATACAATTTAAATGGTTTAAATGATGTAATAGCATTTTAGATGCTCAAGTTTTAACCATCTTTTACCATGATGGTGAGTTTAAGTTTAAGATCATTCTCGTTAATACAAGGGCGGAAGGCAAAAGATGAGGTATCTCCCAAGCAACATAACATATTGCTTGTTGGCTAATGTTGCACTTGAAGCATCAACGACACAATCCGCTAGGCGCGGGCACGGGCCATGCTGTGCTGTTGTCCTAGGCACGGCCCGCATGATTCAGCACAGCCAATCGCGACCCCGGACCGGGTCCACCGAACTTATCCGGGATCGGGACCTGTTTATGAGATTGGTGTTAAGTGGTGAGTGTAAAGTGTGCACGTTTATTTAATTTCCCACAGGTGTCCGCGGTGAGGATATCACAACCAAATATGAACATTTCTTTTAAGTGCGGAAGCGTGTAGCAAATCAAACATTCAAACCATCTCTAGTCATAAAGACAATAACACAAGTATACTACTGTATCAGATGAGCAATGATCATTAGCATGTTCCCAAAAGAAAGTTAAAGTTTATACAAAAGATCATTTAATTACACTCCAAAAAATAGAGGCCAACAAAGGCAAATATAAACAAAATACCAATTCCCAAAGAATGGTTAAACAGTTTCCCAAAATATTATGTCTCTCATAGCAATCGAGTGTCTATACGACATCATCAGCACACCACTCAACTAAGCGTTGCAATTCATCGACCGCCTCCTCCGGCTCCTCCTCAAAGTAACCGACAACGGGACCTGAGTACCATAGAGTGGGTCAAACACAACGGTTTGGCAAATGGGTGAAAAGACATAACAATTCAATAATAAATACATTTACCTTTAAAAGCATTTAAACCTGTTCGATCAATAACTTCATAAAAGAATCAAATCATTTAATGAAACATAAACACAGTGTAAAACATGTATGGGTATCCAAGGAAATCTGGAAACAAGCAAGATAGCAACCACACGAAGCTAAGTCCTCTATCACCAAAGTGACAGAGCAATAACTAGGCATTGATCTCAGTCACTCAAGGTGAGGAGAAACAGTAGATCTTATAAATACATATACATATAATATACATGACCACGGTAGCGAGTCGGGCATCGGGAACCACAGTAGCAATCTGCGGCGTCGGGACAAGACCACGGTAATGACCGGGTAGTGGGATCCAAACTGCAGCTGGTAGGACAAGAGGGGGGTCTCCAAGTCGGTGGATCAAACCAACGAGGTTATCCAAGCTTAGCGGTGCCAACTCATAGGTCAAAGAACAGATCGAGACATGTGTAAATAAATCAAGTACAAGTAAATAAACGGGCAGAACGGGGGTGCTCAAGGGCACACTGTCATTTTATGTGGTGCAATGCACTTCAAGACAAATAACTATTTCAAGTGTAATTTCAATGCTTTCGGGAAAACAAGGCATGTAGTATAATCTCGGTATCAGTAAAGTACAATAAACAATCGGAGTTTCGGGTTCAGAATTGCTCAAAGTGAATAGGGATCCCGTATGTCTAATTAGATAAACGTTTGGCACTCCTTGAGTTCGGGGACATCCCGGGGTCCTTATACACTTCGGGTTTTTCAACTTCAAATGAAATCTTCGTGACGTGGTTTTTTTCTCAAACGGATGTCAAATCATATGAATGGTTCTTCTCAATACAATGGAGTTCCCAACAAACCTCTCTCAAATATATAAACATTTTATTTATGCTCCCAAAACAGTCCCAGGTGAACAGTACCCATCGCTCGAGTGGACTGGAGGTTCGCTCGAGCAGTTAGCTCTTTGGAATGGTTGTCAGGGTGGGTTCGCTCGAGTGAAGTTGAGGTCGCTCGAGCGAACTCATCCAGAGTCAGGTTGGCTCGAGCGAAGTATTGGTTCGCTCGAACTAACCACTCTCTGGAACGAGTTCTAGGAGGTTCACTCGAGCGACCAAGGGGTCCGCTCAAGCTGCTTACTGGAATGCTCCGAACCCTTTTCTGGACACTTCGCTCGAGCGAAGTGTCATGTTCGCTCGACCGAACTGTCTAGAAACTGATTCCGGGACAGTTCAGCTCCTCTCTATCTCTTCCTATCTACAACTTCTTTCTAGCCTCTTTTATACATCCAATGAGGAGTCCAAAACTTCATTTAAAACAACATCAAATCTCTTACAATATCCATTCCATTCTCCTCCATCAACATCACATTCAATACAAAGAAAGAAAGAAGGAAGCCATTTCACATAAGAGTATATTTGGGATGAAACAAGAGGAAATTAATGCCATGCACCAATACATTTCTATGACATAAATGCACTATCAATGCTCTATCATGAACATTTATTTCAAATCAATGCAATAAATAGGCATGAGTGGAAAATACCAAAACCATTGAAAGCTTATAAAAATCAAATCATCCACTTGCCTTGGGTCCAAGGTAATCAAGCAAATCAAGCTCTAACACTCCTCTAAGCCAAATATCCAAGCTATGAACAAAAATCCCCAAAACAAACCCTAAAATGGGTCAAACCAAGAAATAGAAAGAGAGAGCCCTCAATAAAGGAGATGGAGCTTCTCTAGGACTAGAAGAATACAAATCTAGAAGATGGAGATGATCACTTACTTGTAAGGTCCTCTAATGGCAAGAGTAAGCTCAATGAAGATCTTGGAATGGGAGGTTCTCTCTTAAAATGACATCAATGGGTAGCCTTCAAGGTGAGGAAGAGAATGGTGAAGTCCATTTTGATGTTGGTGCAAGTTTGGTAGGAGATTGAGATGAAGAGAGCAAGAAGAAGAAGAAAAGGAAAAGGGGAAACCCTAGCTAAAGCTTGTGCTGGAAAAAGGGAAATGAGGGAGAAGGGTTTCCTTATAAACAAGTGGGGAGTGGGCTCCACTACTAATAATCTAATTGGACTGAAATCGTGGCTTTCGGGGCTTCTAATGAATTCGATGAAGAAGAGAAAAGTGATCGTCGAAATATCTAGTTTCCAAAAAGTATATGTTTTACGGGTTTCGGGGATATCAAGTTTTGGGTATAGATTTAGTGTGAAAAGACTGTTTTGCCCTCAAGGCTAGGAAATCGGGTTGTGGGATTTCGAACGGGCACGGGATCAACATAAAAATTGTAGGGATTAACAATACAAGTAAAACGAGATTAAAACAATGAATGCAATAATCTCCGATAAATCCCCAAGCATATGCAAAGTCATAAAAAAGAACCCTCAAAGGGCCCCACTAATCACAAAGCAATCAAAATTCCCCGAAACTATTTCAAAAGCTATTCCAAACCCAACTTAGTCAAAGACTACTAATCACGCTCAAGACTAACACACGACTTAATTAACACTAATCGGGTTCACTCGGGTCGGGGTCTTACATCCTCCACCCCTTAGGGCATTTGGTCCTCCAAATGAAATGTAAAACTCACCTCAGGTAGTAGATGTGGATACTTCTTTTGAACTTGATCTCGTAATTCCCATGTGGCCTCTTCCGGTCCATGATTCTCTTATAGTACTTTTACCCACTGAATAGTCATTGTCCTCAACTCTTGTTCCTTTGTATCAATGATCTATACAGGCTTCTCAACATAAGTAGCATCTTCTCTGATTTCCAAAGGCTCATGTCGGATTACATGTGATGGATTGGGGATGTACTTCTTCAACATAGACACATGAAAGACGTTGTGTACACCGGATAGCTCGGGTGGTAAGGCTAGTCTATAAGCAACATCACCAATCTTGCTCACAATGTCATATGGTCCAATGTATCTCCATGATAACTTGCCCTTCTGTCCAAATCTCAAAGTTCCTCTCGTAGGTGACACTTTCAAGAAAACCTTGTCTCCTTCTTTGAACTATAAGTCTCTTCTATGAGAATCCGCATAGCTTTTATGTCTACTCCGGGCTACTTTCAGACGTTCTTGAATCAACTTCACTTTGTCGCTGGTTTCACTCACTATGGTTGGTCCATGGAAACTGCAAATTCCGACCTCTTCCCAACATACATGTGTTCTACACCTCCTGCCATACAATGCCTCGAAAGGCGCCATCCCAATGCTCGAGTGGTAACTGTTGTTATAAGCAAACTCGCACAACGATAGGGTCTTATCCCATTGAGTCTTGAAATCTAACACATAAGCACGGAGCATATCTTCAAGAGTTTGAATTGTTCTCTCTGACTGGCCATCTGTTTGCGGGTGATAAGTCATGCTGAACTGTAATCTCATACTCATAGACTCATGTAGTGTCTTCCAGAACCTCGAGACGAATCTGTTGTCTCTGTCAGATGTGATAGAAACTGGATATCCATGTCGACTGACAATCTCATTGACAAACAACTCTGTCAAATGTAGCATGTGCATCTTCTTCCCTGTCCTCATAGGAATGAAGTGAGCTGACTTGGTGAGACGGTCCACAATGACCCATATCGCATCGTTGCCTCTGCTGGTCCTCGGTAGTCCCGAAATAAAATCCATGGTTATGTGCTCACATTTCCATTCTGGGATCTCCAGCGGTTGTAACAATCCTGGAGGCCTCTGATGTTTTGCCTTAATCAACTGGCAAGTCATGCAACGGGAGACAAACGCTACAATCTCTCTCTTCATGTTATTCCACCAAAATTTGCCCTTCAAATTCTGATACATCTTTGTGCTGCCTGGATGCATAGAGTACTTCATACTGTGAGCCTCAGTCATGATGTCATTCCTCAAATCCTCAATATTGGGTACACACAGACGGTCACGGTAGTACAAAACTCCATCAACAATATGAAAATTTGAACAGTCTGTTATGTGCTCTGAAATCTTGGCCAACTCTGGATCTTGCAACTGACTATCCTTGATCTTCTGAATAAAGGAAGGCTCTGACACTGACATGTTAGCTAACAAAACACCCTTCCTCAGTAGCTGTAGATCTATACTTAACTCTTCAAATTGCTCAAAAATAAAAGTGCCACTTAGATTTGCCATACCTACTGATTTTCTGCTCAAGGCGTCGGCAACTACATTTGCTTTCCCCGGGTGATACTCGATTGGGAAAATCATAGTCCTTGATATATTTCATCCATCTTCTCTGCCTCATGTTTAATTCCTTTTGAGAAAATAAATACTGCAAGCTGCGATGATCGGAGTGGACTTCAAACTTCTCTCCATAGAGGTAATGTCTCCACATTTTCAAAGCAAAGACAACCGCTGCTAGCTCAAGATCATGGGTTGCATAGTTCTTCTCGTGATCTTTCAACTGCTGGGATCTATAAGCAATCACTTTTCCTTCCTGCATCAACACACAACTGAGTCTAACATTCAAAGCATCGGTAAAAGTGGTAAAACTGTCGCTCCCGAATGATAAAGTAAGGACTGGTGCTGTAGTCAATCTCTTCTTCAACTCTTGGAAACTATCTTCACACTGATCTGTCCACACATATGGCACATTCTTCCTTGTCAACTTCGTCAAAGGTGACGCAATCGACGAAAATCCCTGCACAAACCTCCGATAATAACCTGCTAAACCCAGAAAGCTTCTGATTTCTGACGCATTCTTCGGTCTTTCCCAATTCGTAACTGCTTCAATCTTGGACGGATCTACTGACAATCCTTCTCTAGAGATAATGTGCCCAAAAAATGCTACTTGTTCTAACCAAAATTCACACTTATTGAGCTTCGCATACAGCTGGTTCTCTCTCAAAAGTTGCAGTGCTATTCTCAAGTGTTCTTCATGCTCTTCTTTGGTCTTGGAGTACACCAAAATATCGTCAATGAATACAACCACAAACTGATCTAGATACTCTACAAATATCTTGTTCATCAACGCCATGAATACTGCTGGTGTAACGCCCCAATTCCGGATACCGATATACTCGTTCGAATACCCGAAATTGGCGCGCTACTTCCCGGAAAAATCCGAGAACTTCCAAGATCGTAGGCCGCAGTGAGGTCCAATTTAAAACTTTTTGAACCAAATAACATTCAATGGTTAAAACTTGCGGAAGCATAACATTTGATTTGAGCGGAAGAAATAGGTATCATGTATAATAAAGAAAGCAGAACAATGGTCTAATTAAAATGAGTCAGTGTAAATTTAAAGTTATACATTTTTATCTTTCTACCCTTCTCACAACAAGTTTCACTCAAAACCCAAACAAAGTGAGTCCCTCAAAATCCCTGAATAAACTCGTCTCCGCCCTCCGGCTCGACATCCGTGTCGGCCGGGCCCCACGCATACTCTCCGGCTACAGGTGCCTCCACGAGGGCTAGTGCGTCGTCGGGAATCTCTGGGTCAAGGCCTAAGCACCATAGAATGGGTCAGATCTAAACGATCTGGCAAGATACAGCATACTACTAACATAGCATATATATATCAAAGGAATTAAAGACGGGTACATAAGTTAAATGAATAGCAAGGGAAAAGAACTAGGCAGTTGTGCATTTAAATCATAAGGAATCAGTGTAAGGAAATCATCTACACAACTATAACTAAGTGGCACATTCACACGAGCTGGAATACCGCGGGATATTATGCCGCGGCCCTCCCATACTGAACACAGTCGCGGTGGGGAATCTCACCAGGGAATAACTAATCCCGAATATCACTCATCATCTCATCATCTCATCATCTCAGATCGGCACGGTATGACACCTTGCCGTCTTAACCACACAGCTCATCATGATAGCTCCTCAACACTCAACTAGCTCCTACCGGGGATGATCAGTCCACCGGCTGAGCTTAAATCAACCGAGTGAATGTTCATGCCGACTCGAGAATAACTCTAAGGTCTGTGTCTGTCTAGGCTTTGCCTTGCGTGAACAAGGTCCTAACAATATCTCTAAGAGGTCTACACATCTCAATACAGTCTCTGGATCTCATTCAAGATCCAGGCCCACTCGTTGGATCCATACCGAGGCCCATCAGTACATGGCCTGGTTTAGAACCGTCCAAACGAGGCAACCAATCCATCTACTACTGACAAACAGTTCCATTATAATCCATATAACTTAACAGTCCAATAGAAACTATCTCTTCAAGCTAAAGGGTTCACATCACCACACTTAGGCCCAATAAGGGCCCGCCTAGACACAGACACGGGTCAATGATCTTCGAAATCACACCATCGGGTCACCTCTAGATACCCTAGGTTCAGGTCTTCCAATTATGATTAATTAACAGTAAACAACTATCTAAAGATCTAAGAATGACAGAGTAAAATCACAGTGAAGTATAAACTTCAATCAGAGAATCAACGGGAAAAGCAACGGTCCAATCCTAGGTAAATGGGCCACTTTAGGTTCGGGTCTATCTCCGGTAATTCGATCTCTAAACGATGTCATTAATGCCGTAAAATAATGTATTTGGTGCTTAGTTAGTTAATGGCATCGTTGACAACTTTTAGAGGTCGAATCATCTTAGATTATCAACCAAAACTCTAAACAGTGGTCCCCACGAGTCAAGGTCGAGCCACACCGTTGACTCGGGCTAAGGACACTGACAAATGCTCATTTGGATGGTCAATGGGCCTTACAACTGATCATATCTCCTAAGTGTTGAAAACTGGAACAATCAGGGTTTTCCAGGTGAGCCTGATGTGTTGTGAGCTCGGTGGATTTCCTGGCCGGGAAGATCAACCGAGTGCACTAACTAATCTGAATCAGGCTTCCTGGACAACTTATATCGTTTCTAAAGGCTTACAGCGTGTCCGGTCAAACAACCAGGCCTAGGTGATTGACCGCATACTCTGAAAACCTTAGAAAGATTGATGATCCAGCTTTAAACACTTTCTAAAGTAAAATCCTAAGTATCAAGTCCATTTGGGTGTAAGGAGTCTGAGTTTTGATTGAAGAACCAACTTTCAGTCACTTCCTGCACAAATAGCGTGAATCGGGTCAACCGGTGCGAGACCAGGTCAACCCGACTATTTGAAATGAAATTTGTGCAAGAAATGGCTAAGGGCCAGTTTTTCCAAGAAATCTCAGTGTGGCCGGTTAACCGGCCTGCATAGTCCGGTTAACCGGCTGCACTGCAGCAAGCCCCTGCAGAAGAAAATAACTGGGAGCTGCCATTTCTGTAATTTCAGTGTGGCCGGTTAACCGGCCTGCAAAGCCCGGTTAACCGGCTACACTGCCGGTTAACCAACCGGTTAACCGGTTACACGAAACTGGGACAAAACCCAGTTTCTGCAGTCACTCTGTTTTGGCTCCATTTCCACCCAAACTACTTCCAATCTCTTCCAATCCCAACCAAAACTTCTCCAAACATAAACCAACTCATTAACCATCCATTAAACTACCTTATGGCCCACTGATCTTCCAAATGGGGGGTGAAAACCCCCATCCATCAGTGACCTTTCCATCCATTAAACACAAAAACAGAGCTCATGCAGATTTCTATACTAAACAAACACATCCATGAATTAAAGCTATAGGAATCAATAGACAACACATATATGCTAATTTAGGAGTATGAGCACTTGCCTTATGTGAAGTGGGTTGCAAAGAGAAATAGCTTGAAGAGGGAAAGAACCCAAAATTCCAGCAGAACAGAGCAAGAAGAAGAAGAAGATGGACCAGCTGAGCAGCAACAGCTCTTAGAAATCGTTTTCCAGCCCAATATCAGTAGTTACAGCTCTTAGGAATAGATTCCAGCAGGGTAACAGGGTCTCAAGTGATGAAATGGGGAGGAAGAAGATGACCCAGCTGAAATGATGAAGAGGGAGATGACAGCAGCAGCAACAGGGGGAATTTCAGCAGTAGTAGGTGGTTCCAGCAGTGGTGACAGCAAGAGAAATAAAGAAGATGAAGTGGGGTGGCTGCTGTAGTGGCTTCAAGATGAATTCCAGCTGAGATGAAGTGGTTGCAGCACAGCCCAGGTGGGTTTCTTCTGGCACAGAACCACCACAGCAACTTGGAAGATGAAATGAGAAGGAAAGGTGGGTGATATCAGTAGTTCCTGGAAAAATTCCAGCAGAGTAACGGTAGGGAGAAGAAGAGGAAATCCAGCAGAAACTCTTGTGATGGATTCCAGCAGTTCAAGCAAGATGAATGAAGAAGATGATGAACACCACAGTTGCTGTTGAGATGAATTCCAGCAACAGTTCCAGCCCAGCAAGAGAATAAGAAGATGAAGTGAAGACGGCTACAGCAGCTATGTGGAAATGAGATAGGAAGGAAGGTGACAGCAGTAGCAACAGAGCTCTCAATGGGATTCTTTGCTCAACGTGGGAGAGAAAATGAGGGAGGAAGAGAGGAAATGGAGAGGTAGTTGGGTGGTTTTTTTTTTTTTTTTTCTTGGGAAGAGAGCTGGAAGGTTTCTTGGGATGGGGGCTGGGATTAGGGTTTTGAAATGAGTTGCAAAAGTTTAAGAGATATTATATAGGATTAGTAAAGTAGTTAGGGACCATAATACCCTTAGGGTTTAGGGGAATTAGGATTAGGGTTTAGGGGTGATTGGGTCATTTGGTGAGGAAGCTTCTAGAGAGGGCACCCTTAACCAAAACTAACTTAATTAATTAATTAACTCAATCTAAGGCCTAATTAACACTAATAGCCTAGGATTAAATCTAAAGCACCCAACTAGCCATTCTAACTCAACTAAGCTATTCTACCCAACTTAGGAAAATCTAACTAACCCTCCTAGCCAACCCCTAATAAGCTTAATTAAATAGTAATTAGCCAAGATTAGTAAGGATTAGCAAAGATTAGCGAAGATTAGTATAATTAAACAATAATTAAGATAAATTAAGATTAATTAGCCTATAAAATAGCCCTTAGAGGGCCCACCAAGGGTGGGACCTCACATCATTCCCACCTTTTAAAAACATTTGTCCCCAAATGTAAAACAAGACTAGAACATACCTGAGGTAGAAGATGCGGATAGTCCTTCTCCACCTGGTCGCGTAGCTCCCACGTAGCCTCCTCCGGAGTGTGGTGCTCCCACTGAACCTTCACCCAATGAATGGTTCGGGTCCGGAGCACCTGCTCCTTGGTGTCGATGACTGCGACCGGCTTGGCGGTGTACGAAGCATCTGGCTGGATGTCGACTGGCTCGTGATAAAGAATGTGGGTCGGGTCCTCCACATACTTCTTCAGCATGGAGACGTGGAACACGTCATGCACTCCTGAAAGCTCTGGTGGTAGCTGAAGCTTGTAGGCGACGTCTCCAACTCTCGATCTGATCTCGAAGGGTCCAACATATCTCCGCGCTAGCTTACCCTTCTCACCAAACCTCAGGGTACCTCTAGCCGGAGAAACCTTCAGGAAAACTCGATCTCCCTTCTCGAACTCGAGCGGTCTGCGCCGATTGTCTGCATAGCTCTTCTGTCTGCTGCGGCTGACCTTCAGGTTCTCAACAATCTGCCGAACCTTCTCGCTGGTGTCGCTGACAATGGATGGACCATGGAAGCTCCTGACACCAACTTCTTCCCAGCAAACTGGGGTCTTGCATCTCCTCCCGTACAAAGCCTCGTACGGTGCCATCTTGATGCTCGCATGGAAGCTGTTGTTGTAGGCGAACTCACACAACGGCAAGGAATCCTCCCAGTTCTCCTTGAAATCCAAGACACAGGCTCTCAACATGTCCTCTAGTGTCTGGTTGGTGCGCTCTGTCTGGCCGTCAGTCTGAGGATGGTAGGCTGTGCTGAAGCTCAACTTGGTACCCAAAGCCTGCTGAAGACTCTCCCAGAAGTGCGAAGTGAATCGCGGGTCTCTGTCTGAAACTATCGAGGCTGGAACTCCATGCAACGAGACAATCCGATCGACGTACAGCTTAGCAAGGACGTCGAGTCCTGCTCTCATCGACACTGGCAAGAAATGGGCTGACTTAGTCAGCCGGTCCACGATCACCCAAATGCCATCATGGCGCCTCCTGGTGGTTGGAAGTCCTGCGATGAAGTCCATAGTGATGTGCTCCCACTTCCACTGCGGAATCTCAAGCTGATGAAGAAGTCCTGGCGGCTTCTGGTGTTCGACCTTGATCTGCTGGCACGTCAAACACCGGGAGACATAGCGAGCTATCTCCTTCTTCATGTTGTTCCACCAGTAGTAGCTCCGCAGGTTCTGGTACATCTTGGTGCTGCCGGGGTGGATCGAATATCTGCTGTGGTGTGCATCTGCAAGAATCTCGTCCTTCAGCTCCTGGATGTCTGGCACGCACAAACGGTCCTGGTAGTAGAGCACTCCTCCTATCAGTCTGAACTCTGGCCTCTGGTCGATATGCTCGATCACTCTGACAAGCTTCGGATCGTTGCGCTGACTGTCCTTGACCTTGCCCAGCAACTCTGGTTCCCACGCTGACATGGTGGCAAGCAAAACTCTCTCGCTGAGTGGCTGAAACTGGACGTCTAAACTGCTGAAGACGTCGGTCCACACACCCTCTGCTGCTAGGAAACTGACGAGGGCGGTCTTCCTGCTCAAAGCGTCTGCTACGACGTTCCCCTTACCAGGATGGTATTTGATAGGGAAGTCGTAGTCCTTGATGTACTCCATCCACCTCCTCTGCCGGTTGTTGAGGTCGCTCTGCGTGAACAGGTACTGCAAACTGCGGTGATCTGAGTGCACCTCAAACTTCTCGCCGTAGAGGTAGTGCCGCCACAACTTCAAGGCAAAAACGACTGCTGCAAGCTCCAAGTCGTGAGTGGCGTACTTCTTCTCGTGCTCCTTCAACTGACGCGATCCATAGGCAATAACCTTGCCCTCCTGCATCAGAACACATCCAAGACCGGTCCCTGAAGCGTCGGTGAAGACAACGAAACCACCACTGCCGGAAGGTAGGGACAAAATCGGCGCCGTCGTCAATCTCTCCTTCAGCTCTTGAAGGCTGTTCTCACAAGCATCGGACCAAACGAACGGCACATCCTTCCGTGTCAGCTTGGTCAACGGTGCTGAGATCGTGGAGAAACTCTTGACGAATCTGCGGTAGTAGCCTGCTAATCCGAGGAAGCTCCTGATCTCTGTGGCGTTCTTCGGTCTGGCCCAGTTCGTCACTGCCTCTATCTTCGCCGGGTCCACTGCTAGCCCATCCTTGGAGATGATGTGTCCAAGGAAGACTACCTGCTCCAACCAGAACTCGCACTTGCTGAGCTTCGCGTACAACTGGTTGTCGCGCAACAACTGGAGAGACGTCCTCAAATGCTGCTCATGCTCCTCTCTGGTCCTCGAGTAGACCAACACGTCGTCGATGAAGACCACCGTGAAGCTATCGAGGTACGGTGCGAAGATCTTGTTCATCAAAGACATGAACACTGCTGGTGCGTTCGTCAACCCGAACGGCATCACAAGGAACTCATAATGGCCATAACGGGATCGGAACGCTGTCTTCGGCACATCCTGATCTCTGACTCGCAGCTGATGGTACCCCGACCTCAAGTCGATCTTCGAAAAGAACTGCGCACCCTGAAGCTGGTCGAAAAGCTCGTCGATCCGAGGAAGAGGATACTTGTTCTTCACCGTTGCCTGGTTCAACTGCCGGTAGTCGATGCACATCCTCATCGATCCGTCCTTCTTCTTTACGAAGAGAACTGGCGCGCCCCACGGCGACACACTCGGTCTGATGAAGCCCTTCTCAAGCAATTCCTCCAACTGAGTCTTCAATTCACGCAACTCAGCAGGAGCCATGCGATAAGGAGCTCTGGAGATCGGTGCTGTGCCAGGTGCAAGCTCGATGGTGAAGTCGACCTCTCGAACAGGCGGTAATCCCGGGATCTCGTCGGGAAACACATCCGGAAACTCGCAAACAACTGGAATCTCCTCGACTCTCTTGGACTCCTTGTCCTCTGAGACAAAAGCGATGTAGCCCTCGCAACCTGATTTCATCAGTCTCTCGGCCTTGAGTGCCGAAATCAGCCGGGTGCTAGGTGATCTCCTCTCACCCACAAACTCGATCGTGTCGTCTGAACCTTCGACGGAGAGTCTGACTGTCTTCCGAAAACAATCCATCACTGCTCGGTATCTGGCCAACCAGTCCATCCCCAAAATGACGTCGAAGTCATGCATGGGTAGCACGATCAGATCTGCAAGCAAAATGCACTCCCCGATCTGCACTCGGCATCTGGGGTGGTAAGTCTGACACATCACACTCCTGCCCATCGGAGTGGACACAACTAGGGTGCAGGGCATAGCCTCACCTACTCCACCAAGAATCAAAGCAAAAGCAGACGACACAAACGAATGTGTCGCGCCTGGATCTAACAACACTCTAGCAGGGTGATCACAAACAGAAAGGGTACCTTCAACGACGTTGCCTGCTGCCTCTGCCTCCTCATGAGTCAGCGCGAAAGCTCGCCCCACAGCCTGGGGTCTCTGCTGATGATGCTGCTGGCCCTGATGCCTCTGATGACGTCCACGGTGGAAGGGCTGCCCTCTAGGCTGCTGAGGTCCCCGTGCCTGCTGCTGATGAGCACGGTACTGCTGCTGCTGAGGTGGAAGTGCAGCCTGACGTGCGGGCTGAGCCGCTGGAGCTGGGGCTGCTGGAGCCGCTGGAGGTGCGGGAAGTCGAAGCATCTGAGGCTGACCTCCACGGAGCGGGCAATACCTGGAGATATGCCCTGGCTCTCCACAGTCGTAGCACACTCGGGGTCCATGCTGCGGCTGCTGCTGCTGACGATGCTGATGCTGAGGCTGGAACTGCCCTGCCGGCCTCTGCCTCTGAAATGGCTGCAGCTGTCGTAGAGGCATGGGCTGCTGCCTGATCGGAGTGATCCGGAGTCGCTTCTGCTGGCGAATGGACTCTAGCCGCTGGAGATGCTCCTCTGCCCAGAAAGCTCTCCTCAAAGCCTCCTCGTAGGTAGGCAGCTCGATGCAGGTCATGGCTATCTGGATCTCCTCGCTGAGACCGTCGACGAACCGCCGAACCCTCTCGGCCTCTGACGTGAGCAGCGCCTCTGCAAACCGGGACAGCTGGGTGAAGCGAACCTCGTACTGCGAGACTGTCATGCCACCTTGAACGAGAGTCTGGAATTCCCGGAGCTTACGCTCTCTGACATGGGTGGGGATGAACTTCCGGAGGAAGTCAGTCTTGAAGGCAGTCCATGCTACCTCGTCCCCAATCTCCTCGTAGGGCCTCTGGATGGTCCTCCACCAGTCCTCTGCTACTCCTCGGAACATATATGCTGCCAGCTGAACCCTCTGTCGCCCAGTACACTCGAAGACTCTGAAAATCTTCTCCATGCGCACTATCCAGTCGTCAGCTACGAGTGGATCCTCTGCTCCGGTGAACTCAGGTGGTCCTCTCTTGAGGAACCGCTCAAAGATAAGGTTCGGGTCTGCCCCCCGAACCGGCACATCCCCGGGGGCTGGCGGAGCCACCTTATCAATAACATCCAGGACCTGCGCCTGAAACTGCGCAAAATCCTCTGTCTGCCTCTGGTGAGCTGCGGTCTGGGCCTCCTGAGAAGCAAGGAAAGCCTGGAGAAATCTCTCGAAACGGCGCTCATGGGCGGTCATCTCGTCGATAGCTATCGTCTCTCGTGGTGCACCGCCTCCAGACATCTGTCATGAAAAAGAACTTGTGTCAATTTAAATCCAAGACCTAAAACTACACTGATTCTACCCAATCCATCGTCCTTACACGTATCCCATCGCTCGAATCCTCACTACGTCCTATGGTTTCTAGTGTGTTTTATTTCCTAGAGACCAGCTCGCTCTGATACCATAAAATGTAACGCCCCAATTCCGGATACCGATATACTCGTTCGAATACCCGAAATTGGCGCGCTACTTCCCGGAAAAATCCGAGAACTTCCAAGATCGTAGGCCGCAGTGAGGTCCAATTTAAAACTTTTTGAACCAAATAACATTCAATGGTTAAAACTTGCGGAAGCATAACATTTGATTTGAGCGGAAGAAATAGGTATCATGTATAATAAAGAAAGCAGAACAATGGTCTAATTAAAATGAGTCAGTGTAAATTTAAAGTTATACATTTTTATCTTTCTACCCTTCTCACAACAAGTTTCACTCAAAACCCAAACAAAGTGAGTCCCTCAAAATCCCTGAATAAACTCGTCTCCGCCCTCCGGCTCGACATCCGTGTCGGCCGGGCCCCACGCATACTCTCCGGCTACAGGTGCCTCCACGAGGGCTAGTGCGTCGTCGGGAATCTCTGGGTCAAGGCCTAAGCACCATAGAATGGGTCAGATCTAAACGATCTGGCAAGATACAGCATACTACTAACATAGCATATATATATCAAAGGAATTAAAGACGGGTACATAAGTTAAATGAATAGCAAGGGAAAAGAACTAGGCAGTTGTGCATTTAAATCATAAGGAATCAGTGTAAGGAAATCATCTACACAACTATAACTAAGTGGCACATTCACACGAGCTGGAATACCGCGGGATATTATGCCGCGGCCCTCCCATACTGAACACAGTCGCGGTGGGGAATCTCACCAGGGAATAACTAATCCCGAATATCACTCATCATCTCATCATCTCATCATCTCAGATCGGCACGGTATGACACCTTGCCGTCTTAACCACACAGCTCATCATGATAGCTCCTCAACACTCAACTAGCTCCTACCGGGGATGATCAGTCCACCGGCTGAGCTTAAATCAACCGAGTGAATGTTCATGCCGACTCGAGAATAACTCTAAGGTCTGTGTCTGTCTAGGCTTTGCCTTGCGTGAACAAGGTCCTAACAATATCTCTAAGAGGTCTACACATCTCAATACAGTCTCTGGATCTCATTCAAGATCCAGGCCCACTCGTTGGATCCATACCGAGGCCCATCAGTACATGGCCTGGTCTAGAACCGTCCAAACGAGGCAACCAATCCATCTACTACTGACAAACAGTTCCATTATAATCCATATAACTTAACAGTCCAATAGAAACTATCTCTTCAAGCTAAAGGGTTCACATCACCACACTTAGGCCCAATAAGGGCCCGCCTAGACACAGACACGGGTCAATGATCTTCGAAATCACACCATCGGGTCACCTCTAGATACCCTAGGTTCAGGTCTTCCAATTATGATTAATTAACAGTAAACAACTATCTAAAGATCTAAGAATGACAGAGTAAAATCACAGTGAAGTATAAACTTCAATCAGAGAATCAACGGGAAAAGCAACGGTCCAATCCTAGGTAAATGGGCCACTTTAGGTTCGGGTCTATCTCCGGTAATTCGATCTCTAAACGATGTCATTAATGCCGTAAAATAATGTATTTGGTGCTTAGTTAGTTAATGGCATCGTTGACAACTTTTAGAGGTCGAATCATCTTAGATTATCAACCAAAACTCTAAACAGTGGTCCCCACGAGTCAAGGTCGAGCCACACCGTTGACTCGGGCTAAGGACACTGACAAATGCTCATTTGGATGGTCAATGGGCCTTACAACTGATCATATCTCCTAAGTGTTGAAAACTGGAACAATCAGGGTTTTCCAGGTGAGCCTGATGTGTTGTGAGCTCGGTGGATTTCCTGGCCGGGAAGATCAACCGAGTGCACTAACTAATCTGAATCAGGCTTCCTGGACAACTTATATCGTTTCTAAAGGCTTACAGCGTGTCCGGTCAAACAACCAGGCCTAGGTGATTGACCGCATACTCTGAAAACCTTAGAAAGATTGATGATCCAGCTTTAAACACTTTCTAAAGTAAAATCCTAAGTATCAAGTCCATTTGGGTGTAAGGAGTCTGAGTTTTGATTGAAGAACCAACTTTCAGTCACTTCCTGCACAAATAGCGTGAATCGGGTCAACCGGTGCGAGACCAGGTCAACCCGACTATTTGAAATGAAATTTGTGCAAGAAATGGCTAAGGGCCAGTTTTTCCAAGAAATCTCAGTGTGGCCGGTTAACCGGCCTGCATAGTCCGGTTAACCGGCTGCACTGCAGCAAGCCCCTGCAGAAGAAAATAACTGGGAGCTGCCATTTCTGTAATTTCAGTGTGGCCGGTTAACCGGCCTGCAAAGCCCGGTTAACCGGCTACACTGCCGGTTAACCAACCGGTTAACCGGTTACACGAAACTGGGACAAAACCCAGTTTCTGCAGTCACTCTGTTTTGGCTCCATTTCCACCCAAACTACTTCCAATCTCTTCCAATCCCAACCAAAACTTCTCCAAACATAAACCAACTCATTAACCATCCATTAAACTACCTTATGGCCCACTGATCTTCCAAATGGGGGGTGAAAACCCCCATCCATCAGTGACCTTTCCATCCATTAAACACAAAAACAGAGCTCATGCAGATTTCTATACTAAACAAACACATCCATGAATTAAAGCTATAGGAATCAATAGACAACACATATATGCTAATTTAGGAGTATGAGCACTTGCCTTATGTGAAGTGGGTTGCAAAGAGAAATAGCTTGAAGAGGGAAAGAACCCAAAATTCCAGCAGAACAGAGCAAGAAGAAGAAGAAGATGGACCAGCTGAGCAGCAGCAGCTCTTAGAAATCGTTTTCCAGCCCAATATCAGTAGTTACAGCTCTTAGGAATAGATTCCAGCAGGGTAACAGGGTCTCAAGTGATGAAATGGGGAGGAAGAAGATGACCCAGCTGAAATGATGAAGAGGGAGATGACAGCAGCAGCAACAGGGGGAATTTCAGCAGTAGTAGGTGGTTCCAGCAGTGGTGACAGCAAGAGAAATAAAGAAGATGAAGTGGGGTGGCTGCTGTAGTGGCTTCAAGATGAATTCCAGCTGAGATGAAGTGGTTGCAGCATAGCCCAGGTGGGTTTCTTCTGGCACAGAACCACCACAGCAACTTGGAAGATGAAATGAGAAGGAAAGGTGGGTGATATCAGTAGTTCCTGGAAAAATTCCAGCAGAGTAACGGTAGGGAGAAGAAGAGGAAATCCAGCAGAAACTCTTGTGATGGATTCCAGCAGTTCAAGCAAGATGAATGAAGAAGATGATGAACACCACAGTTGCTGTTGAGATGAATTCCAGCAACAGTTCCAGCCCAGCAAGAGAATAAGAAGATGAAGTGAAGACGGCTACAGCAGCTATGTGGAAATGAGATAGGAAGGAAGGTGACAGCAGTAGCAACAGAGCTCTCAATGGGATTCTTTGCTCAACGTGGGAGAGAAAATGAGGGAGGAAGAGAGGAAATGGAGAGGTAGTTGGGTGGTTTTTTTTTTTTTTTTTCTTGGGAAGAGAGCTGGAAGGTTTCTTGGGATGGGGGCTGGGATTAGGGTTTTGAAATGAGTTGCAAAAGTTTAAGAGATATTATATAGGATTAGTAAAGTAGTTAGGGACCATAATACCCTTAGGGTTTAGGGGAATTAGGATTAGGGTTTAGGGGTGATTGGGTCATTTGGTGAGGAAGCTTCTAGAGAGGGCACCCTTAACCAAAACTAACTTAATTAATTAATTAACTCAATCTAAGGCCTAATTAACACTAATAGCCTAGGATTAAATCTAAAGCACCCAACTAGCCATTCTAACTCAACTAAGCTATTCTACCCAACTTAGGAAAATCTAACTAACCCTCCTAGCCAACCCCTAATAAGCTTAATTAAATAGTAATTAGCCAAGATTAGTAAGGATTAGCAAAGATTAGCGAAGATTAGTATAATTAAACAATAATTAAGATAAATTAAGATTAATTAGCCTATAAAATAGCCCTTAGAGGGCCCACCAAGGGTGGGACCTCACATCATTCCCACCTTTTAAAAACATTTGTCCCCAAATGTAAAACAAGACTAGAACATACCTGAGGTAGAAGATGCGGATAGTCCTTCTCCACCTGGTCGCGTAGCTCCCACGTAGCCTCCTCCGGAGTGTGGTGCTCCCACTGAACCTTCACCCAATGAATGGTTCGGGTCCGGAGCACCTGCTCCTTGGTGTCGATGACTGCGACCGGCTTGGCGGTGTACGAAGCATCTGGCTGGATGTCGACTGGCTCGTGATAAAGAATGTGGGTCGGGTCCTCCACATACTTCTTCAGCATGGAGACGTGGAACACGTCATGCACTCCTGAAAGCTCTGGTGGTAGCTGAAGCTTGTAGGCGACGTCTCCAACTCTCGATCTGATCTCGAAGGGTCCAACATATCTCCGCGCTAGCTTACCCTTCTCACCAAACCTCAGGGTACCTCTAGCCGGAGAAACCTTCAGGAAAACTCGATCTCCCTTCTCGAACTCGAGCGGTCTGCGCCGATTGTCTGCATAGCTCTTCTGTCTGCTGCGGCTGACCTTCAGGTTCTCAACAATCTGCCGAACCTTCTCGCTGGTGTCGCTGACAATGGATGGACCATGGAAGCTCCTGACACCAACTTCTTCCCAGCAAACTGGGGTCTTGCATCTCCTCCCGTACAAAGCCTCGTACGGTGCCATCTTGATGCTCGCATGGAAGCTGTTGTTGTAGGCGAACTCACACAACGGCAAGGAATCCTCCCAGTTCTCCTTGAAATCCAAGACACAGGCTCTCAACATGTCCTCTAGTGTCTGGTTGGTGCGCTCTGTCTGGCCGTCAGTCTGAGGATGGTAGGCTGTGCTGAAGCTCAACTTGGTACCCAAAGCCTGCTGAAGACTCTCCCAGAAGTGCGAAGTGAATCGCGGGTCTCTGTCTGAAACTATCGAGGCTGGAACTCCATGCAACGAGACAATCCGATCGACGTACAGCTTAGCAAGGACGTCGAGTCCTGCTCTCATCGACACTGGCAAGAAATGGGCTGACTTAGTCAGCCGGTCCACGATCACCCAAATGCCATCATGGCGCCTCCTGGTGGTTGGAAGTCCTGCGATGAAGTCCATAGTGATGTGCTCCCACTTCCACTGCGGAATCTCAAGCTGATGAAGAAGTCCTGGCGGCTTCTGGTGTTCGACCTTGATCTGCTGGCACGTCAAACACCGGGAGACATAGCGAGCTATCTCCTTCTTCATGTTGTTCCACCAGTAGTAGCTCCGCAGGTTCTGGTACATCTTGGTGCTGCCGGGGTGGATCGAATATCTGCTGTGGTGTGCATCTGCAAGAATCTCGTCCTTCAGCTCCTGGATGTCTGGCACGCACAAACGGTCCTGGTAGTAGAGCACTCCTCCTATCAGTCTGAACTCTGGCCTCTGGTCGATATGCTCGATCACTCTGACAAGCTTCGGATCGTTGCGCTGACTGTCCTTGACCTTGCCCAGCAACTCTGGTTCCCACGCTGACATGGTGGCAAGCAAAACTCTCTCGCTGAGTGGCTGAAACTGGACGTCTAAACTGCTGAAGACGTCGGTCCACACACCCTCTGCTGCTAGGAAACTGACGAGGGCGGTCTTCCTGCTCAAAGCGTCTGCTACGACGTTCCCCTTACCAGGATGGTATTTGATAGGGAAGTCGTAGTCCTTGATGTACTCCATCCACCTCCTCTGCCGGTTGTTGAGGTCGCTCTGCGTGAACAGGTACTGCAAACTGCGGTGATCTGAGTGCACCTCAAACTTCTCGCCGTAGAGGTAGTGCCGCCACAACTTCAAGGCAAAAACGACTGCTGCAAGCTCCAAGTCGTGAGTGGCGTACTTCTTCTCGTGCTCCTTCAACTGACGCGATCCATAGGCAATAACCTTGCCCTCCTGCATCAGAACACATCCAAGACCGGTCCCTGAAGCGTCGGTGAAGACAACGAAACCACCACTGCCGGAAGGTAGGGACAAAATCGGCGCCGTCGTCAATCTCTCCTTCAGCTCTTGAAGGCTGTTCTCACAAGCATCGGACCAAACGAACGGCACATCCTTCCGTGTCAGCTTGGTCAACGGTGCTGAGATCGTGGAGAAACTCTTGACGAATCTGCGGTAGTAGCCTGCTAATCCGAGGAAGCTCCTGATCTCTGTGGCGTTCTTCGGTCTGGCCCAGTTCGTCACTGCCTCTATCTTCGCCGGGTCCACTGCTAGCCCATCCTTGGAGATGATGTGTCCAAGGAAGACTACCTGCTCCAACCAGAACTCGCACTTGCTGAGCTTCGCGTACAACTGGTTGTCGCGCAACAACTGGAGAGACGTCCTCAAATGCTGCTCATGCTCCTCTCTGGTCCTCGAGTAGACCAACACGTCGTCGATGAAGACCACCGTGAAGCTATCGAGGTACGGTGCGAAGATCTTGTTCATCAAAGACATGAACACTGCTGGTGCGTTCGTCAACCCGAACGGCATCACAAGGAACTCATAATGGCCATAACGGGATCGGAACGCTGTCTTCGGCACATCCTGATCTCTGACTCGCAGCTGATGGTACCCCGACCTCAAGTCGATCTTCGAAAAGAACTGCGCACCCTGAAGCTGGTCGAAAAGCTCGTCGATCCGAGGAAGAGGATACTTGTTCTTCACCGTTGCCTGGTTCAACTGCCGGTAGTCGATGCACATCCTCATCGATCCGTCCTTCTTCTTTACGAAGAGAACTGGCGCGCCCCACGGCGACACACTCGGTCTGATGAAGCCCTTCTCAAGCAATTCCTCCAACTGAGTCTTCAATTCACGCAACTCAGCAGGAGCCATGCGATAAGGAGCTCTGGAGATCGGTGCTGTGCCAGGTGCAAGCTCGATGGTGAAGTCGACCTCTCGAACAGGTGCAAGCTCGATTTTAGGCTTTTTATGTTTCATGTTTTTAAACCTCTTAGTTTGATTTAAAACATGACTCCAAGCTTAATTCAGTGGCCCAAAAGTTCCCACAAGAAATCTCTTTGAAAAATGCAATTTTAGGAAATTTTGGTCCTAAGCCCGGGTCGACCCGCAGGGGCCAGTCGACCGGCCACACTGCGGGTCGACCGGGAAAGGAGCCGTTGTGCCTTTTTTCAAACGATCAGATTTATGACCGTTGAAGGCCATGTCGACCGGGAAGAGTGCAGGTCGACCGGGGAGACGCATGAACTCAATTTTTTAGTGTAAATACAAGTTCATTCCTTTGAAAAAGGTGTTGAAAAAGAGAGGAACCAAGAGCCACTCTTGAGGTGTTTTGAAACAAAGAAAAGGGGATGAACTAAGAGAGTCCAAGGGGTCATTAGTGAAGCTAAAGCTTGGATTAATGAAGTTAAATCTCTAAGTAAGCTTTACTTTTTATTAATCATATGTTATATGCTTTGCTTAAATTATTGGTAAATGACTTTTAGCATTATAACTATGATGTGTTGAATCCATTCTTCATTTAATCTTTGATCTAAATTGGATTGTTCACCCTTGATTTCAAACCAAGTTGTTTTAAAATCTTCATTAATCATGCCTAGCCAAAATCTTTGTTTTATTTTATAGCATGATTCATTTTCTTGGTTGAATCTTTATTTGTTGTTTTCATTCATTTGAACTTTAGTTAAATTTGTTTAGTTTTGAAAACAACATTGCACATGCTTCACATGTCTTAAGTTAATTAATTTCATACAACTTGTGAACCTTTGATTTTCATATCATTAACAAGTTTGTATCCATACATGTGATTTGCATTTCACTTCAATCAAAATCTTTTATGTGCCTTAAACTTTTAAATGCTTTGAGCATATATTGATTGAGCCTTCTTTTTAAACTTGATTGAAGTTATCACACACACACACACACACATCATGAGCATACACCTTTGCATTCATTTAGTATTTGTGTGAGTTAGTTTTTCACTTTTATATCCGCCTAATTAAGAGGCATTGCAATTGAGCTTTAATTGTATCTCTTAAAGTGTTTGTGTAGACTCTACATTGAGAGAAAAAAAATTTATTGTAAAGGTTATTGCTCAGCCTAAGAAAAGCACATTGTAGAGGTTATTGCTTACCCTTGGAAAAGCATCTTGTAAAGGTTATTGCTTAGCCTAGAAAAGCACATTGAGAGGTTGTTGTTTAGCCTAGAAGAACAACATTGTAAAGGTTATTGCTTAGCCTATTGAAAAACATAGATAGTGTAAATCCGGTGGGGTGTTGGATCACAAGCCGGTAGTGGATGTAGGCATTAAGGCCAAACCACTATAAATCCTTGTGTGATGGTGCATGCTTTGTGGTGATTTTTTTTATTAGCTTCCGCATCTTGTTTGATAAATCATTACTTGTGACTAGTTTATTTTAAAGAAATTAAAATTGGGCATTATTGGTCACATATTGTAGCTCACCCTATTCACCCCCCCCCCCCCCCCCCCCCCCAAGGGTTAGGATCCAGGACTTTCAATTGGTATCAGAGCCTCATGCTCTATATTAGGATCAAGTGTTTGGAACTCTTGATTAGGTGTAAAAACCTAGAGTCAAAACCCTAGTGTTGTGCTTTCATGAAAATCATTAGAATGGATTCCACTTTGATAGATTGTTTAAATTCTTGTGTAGATTCTTCTAGACCCCTCCTTCCTTCTATTGAAGATTCAAACCCTCAAATTAATGAATCTCAATTTGATTTAAAAGAAGAAGAAAATGATTATAATGAAGATGACCTTCAACAAGCCTATGAGGAATTATATACTTTGTCCTTAGAGCTTGATAAGAAAAATAAAAAATTAAGAGATGAATCTAAAAATCTGAACAAAGAATTAGTTTCTTCAAAAGATGAACTTAGAGAAAAAGAAGAAGTTATACAATGCTTAGACTCTAAGTTTATGATCTCTTTGCATAACCTATCTAATATTAAAGAAGATCTAAATGAATTAAAGATAGGAAATGATGATCTTAAAAAGGAAAATTCAAAACTAAGAGATCAATTACAAAGGCAAGACAAAAACATTAACAACCTAGAATCCAAGTTGACCATTTCTAAGAAAAATTTATCTAATTCTCAAAATAAGATAAAAACTCTAGAACTTGGATCTAATGTTATTAATGAACTTAAATTTGATTTAAAACTTGCTCATGAAGAACTAATCAAATATAAGGAAATCGAAAATGAACTATTAAAAGTTAAAAATGAAAATTCAATCCTTATAAACCAAGTCACTCAACTTGAAAGCTACAAACAAAAGTATGAGTGCAAATTTACCCAAGGTGAAAAGAAATTTGAAAAGTTATTTAAATTGGGTAAATCTCAAAGAGATAGGACAGGTCTTGGATTTGATAGGAATATTTCACATGACCCTAGCTTCACCAACACTTTTGTGAAAGGTGAGTCATCATTCTCTAGTACTCATTCTTCCTTGCCCATGACTAAATGTAATTATTGTGGCATTAAAGGGCATTTTAGGTTTGAGTGCAAACTAAAAAGAAGCCATGTGTCTAAACCCATCTATGAACCAAAAAAGGTAGAATCTAAATCTATGAAGGGTAAGACACTAAAAATCAAAGAAGACTCCAAAAAGATTAAACAAGTTAAATCAATTAAAATGGAGTCTCCTAAGATAGATTCTAAAAAGTTTAAACAAGTTAAACCAAGTTTAAAAGAATCTATGAACAAAAAGCTTCTCAACCTATCTCCCTTAAATCAACCCATGAAAGAACTTTTGAAGAAAATAGCCAAGTTAAATTTAAAATTCAAAAGTCAAACAAAGAGAGAAAATAAGAAGAAAAGAAAAGTGAATCAATTCCCTAAGAAACAAACTCACCAACCTCAAAAGACTAATCACCAATCTAAGCTAAATTTAGTCAAATCTAAATATCATGGTGATAAGTTCAAATTGAAAATTTATCAAGTCAAATCTCCTACAGTTGGTGGGACTCCTAAACTAGATCTCAAGGATCAACCCTCACAAGACCTTAGGTGGATTCCTAAAATTAGATACTTAGACAAACCTTAAGGCCTTGAACCTCATGGACCAACCTATCATTTATAGTTAAATCATATTATCGGTCATGTTACATTTGCATTTTGTTTCTATATAGTTACATTTCTTAAAATGCATTGTTTCTTTATGATCAATTGATTTTGTCTTCATGTACATCTCTAGTTACATATCATGGTTTTCAAAATCATTTGATTATAAATTCATCATGTTAGATTTGCTTTTTGCTTCCATTGAGTTTATAACATGATGAATTTCTATATATGATCAAATGATTTTGAAAATCTAACATTTGAGGTTATAAATTCATCATGTCATCCTTATACATGTTTCAACTTCATAGTAGTGACTTTGATCATATGAAACTGTTTGAAATCCATTCCTCGTATATCCATATGTTTGATGGATATCTTAGATGTTGAATTCATATGATTTTGTCACTTTGAAAATTGCATGCATTACCAAGTTATATCATTTTGCATTGCAATTTATCTTGTTCATCACTATGCTCATTAGTTATTTCATTAAAAGTAATGAATAATAATTTATGATGATTGATGAAATTTTGTGTTTGTCACATCCTTGCTCTTAATTATGTTTTCAAATTCAATTGGTTTCATTTGGTATAATTTTCAATTGATTTCATATCCAATTGATGTCTTATCTTGAGAATGTGATAGACCTTGTGTACATTGGATTGAACTTCATAGTCATATATTTTTGTTCCATATCACATTTCATCAGCATCATAATTTTCATGTTTGCCACCTCTCTTGCTCATATAGGTAAATCTCAAGATCACCATGTTTATGTATTCATAATCTTGGTTGGTTATTAGTTGAGGTTGGCTTCATGTTTGAATTTCATTTCACTCATCTTGCACATGATAGTCATATTTTTCTGATTGAATGAAATGATTTCAAAATTTTCATAGCATATGATTTTCATAGTTAAATTGATTGATGCTATGTTTAGTAAACCCCATTTCATCATGGATAGTTCTAATTTGGATTTATCTTAATAGTTATATTCTTTATAACTCCATTTTAGAGTGATTGATTTTATAGTCTTATTATTGAATCTCAATTGGTATTCTTTGTTTTTCCAATTGGTATCCATGATCGCCTTGACCTTGCTCTCTTTTGGTAATTTGATCATATTGTGCTCTATAGTTAAACGTGTCTACTCCATTCCTTGAAGTTGACCCTCAATTGGTTACACCATCTTCTTCTTGAACCAAATAGTTATATCTTTGTCAAAAGTTTGACAAAAGGAGAGAATGGATTGAGGGGGAGTGTAAACCTTCATAGGAAGTATTAGTTTTGATCAAATTGACCTTTGGATTGGCTTTGAACCCTTAGAGATTACTTCCATACATGATAACCTGTTATATATTTCATTTTTTATTTCTTTTGTTAACAGGTGCTACTTAAAGGTATTTTCCTTATTTCATGTGTGTAGGTACCTTTGCAATTTAATGTCAAAGGGGGAGAGAGCATTCAAGTTGTCTAAAAGGGAAGAGAATGTCCAAGCTTCCTAAGGGGAGATATTGTATGATCTTCTACAGGGGGAGAGAATTCATATCTTGCCAAAGGGAGAGAGTGCATGGTCAAAGGGGGGGAGCTGAAAGAAGAGAAAGCTTGGGAGCTAAAGAAGATGCTTGGCTAAAGAAAGAAAGAAGAAGAGAAAGCTTGAAGAATGATTAAGCTTCAAGCATCAAGAAGAATGAAGAAAAATTCCAAGAGCCCAAGCTAAGAGAAGAAGCATCCAAGAGATTTCAAGACCTGTCCAGCTTAGGGGGAGCTGAAGACTTAGTGTGTATAATTCAGTGTTGAGTAAGTTGCCATCAAATTGCAAAGGGGGAGATTGTTAGGAATTTTGTGTATTGCAATTTGATTGATGCATTATCATTCTAGCATCATTAGAATTTTCACACATGCATTGTTTTAGAAAGACTTAAAATCTTGATTTACACATGCATTGTTAGAAATATTGATTTATGCATGTTTTGTTTTTAAACTTGGATGCAGTTAGTTTTGAAAATAAGTGTTATCAAATCAAGCTAGCCTATGTTTTATATCTTTCAAATCATTTTAGGCTTTTTATGTTTCATGTTTTTAAACCTCTTAGTTTGATTTAAAACATGATTCCAAGCTTGATTCAGTGACCCAAAAGTTCCCACAAGAAATCTCTTTGAAAAATGCAATTTTAGGAAATTTTGGTCATAGGCCCCAGGCAACCCGCAGTGTGGCCGGTCGACCGGCCCAGGGGACCCGGTCGACCGAGCCCACTGTGGGTTGACCGGGAAAATAGCCGTTGTGCCTTTTTTCAAACGGTCAGATTTATGACCGTTGAAAGTCAGGTCGACCGGGAAGAGTGTAGGTCAACCGAGGAGACGCAGGAACTCAATTTTTGAGTATAAATACAAGTTCATTCCTTTGAAAAAGGTGTTGAAAAAGAGAGGAACCGAGAGCTACTCTTGAGGTGTTTTGCGACAAAGAAAAGGGGATGAACTAAGAGAGTTCAAGGGGTCATTAGTGAAGCTAAAGCTTGGATCAATGAAGTTAAATCTCTAAGTAAGCTTTACTTTTTATTAATCATATGTTATATGCTTTGCTTAAATTATTGGTAAATGACTTTTAGCATTATAACTATGATGTGTTGAATCCATTCTTCATTTAATCTTTGATCTAAGTTGGATTGGATTCTTCACCGTTGATTTCAAACCAAGTTGTTTTAAAATCTTCATTAATCATGCCTAGCCAAAATCTTTGTTTTATTTTATAGCATGATTCATTTTCTTGGTTGAATCTTTATTTGTTGTTTTCATTCATTTGAACTTTAGTTAAATTTGTTTAGTTTTGAAAATAACATTGCACATGCATCACATGTCTTAAGTTAATTAATTTCATACAACTTGTGAACCTTTGATTTTCATATCATTAACAAGTTTGTATCCATACATGTGATTTGCATTTCACTTCAATCAAAATCTTTTATGTGCCTTAAACTTTTAAATGCTATGAGCATATATTGATTGAGCCTTCTTTTTAAACTTGATTGAAGTTATCACACACACACATCATGAGCATACACCTTTGCATACATTTAGTGTTTATGTGAGTTAGTTTTTCACTTTCATATCCGCCTAATTAAGAGGCATTGCAATTGAGCTTTAATTGTATCTCTTAAAGTGTTTGTGTAGACTCTACATTGAGAGAAAAAAAATTTATTGTAAAGGTTATTGCTCGGCCTCAGAAAAGCACATTGTAGAGGTTATTGCTTAGCCTTGGAAAAACATCTTGTAAAGGTTATTGCTTAGCCTAGAAAAGCACATTGAGAGGTTGTTTTCTAGACTAGAAAAACAACATTGTAAAGGTTATTGCTTAACTTATTGAAAAGCATAGATAGTGGAAATCCGGTGGGGTGTTGGATCACAAGCCGGTAGTGGATGTAGGCATTGAGGCCGAACCACTATAAATCCTTGTGTGATGGTGCATGCTTTGTGGTGATTTTTTTTATTAGCTTCCGCATCTTGTTTGATAAATCATTCACTTGTGACTAGTTTATTTTAAAGAAATTAAAATTGGGCATTATTGGTCACATTTTGTAGCTCACCATATTCACCCCCCCTCTAGGGTTAGGATCCAGGACTATCAATATGGCCTTTTATTAATGATAATCGCGGGTTGGGGTTGAACTGGTTCGGGCCTTCTCTGTAATACCTCTAGCAATTGCCTATGCATCTCTGCCAATTCTCTAGCATGATCTTCCTCTCTCTTGAGCATTTGCTCTTGCAATCTAGCCTGGTTCTCATTAGACTGACGTTGTTGGTCAAGCATTGTCTGCATCATTTGTGGGAATTGATTCGGCATATTGTTATCAACCCTATCCTCTTCAACTGGCCTTGTATGATCACTATTGCTTGCAGAAGGGTTGTCGTTTATCGGTCGCTTACGAGGTGGCATGATGCTGCAAAACTAATTGTTAGCACATAATAATCAAATAAAGGGTCACATTGCTCACACGATACTAGCTAACGAAGAGTCTAACGAATCCTCGCCACGTCCATAGGATTTCTAGTTTCTTTTAATTGCTTGAAACACGTCTCGCTCTTATACAAGTCTGTCGCGACCCCGGACCAGGTCCACCGAACTGATCCGGGATCGGGACCTGTTTATGAGATTGGTGTTAAGTGATGAGTGTAAAGTGTGCACGTTTATTTAATTTCCCACAGGTGTCCGCGGTGAGGATATCACAACCATATATGAGCATTGCTTTTAAGTGCGGAACCGTGTAACAAATCAAACATTCAAACCATCTCTAGTCATAAAGACAATAACACAAGTATACTACTGTATCAGAATAAGTAATGACCATTAGCATGTTCCCAAAAGAAAGTTTAAGTTTATACAAAAGATCATTTAATTACATTCCCAAAAATAGAGGCCAACAAAGGTAAATATAAACAAAATACCAATTCCCAAAGAATGGTTAAACAGTTTCCCAAAATATTATGTCTCTCATAGCAATCGAGTGTCTATACGACATCATCAGCACACCACTCAACTAAGCGCTGCAGTTCATCGACCGCCTCCTCCGGCTCCTCCTCAAGGTAACCGGCAGCGGGACTTGAGTACCAAAACGTGGGTCAAACACAACGGTTTGGCAAATGGGTGAAAAGACATAACAATTCAATAATAAATACATTTACCTTTAAAAACATTTAAACCTGTTCGATCAATAACTTTATAAAAGAATCAAATCATTTAATGAAAACATAAACACAATGTAAAACATGTATGGATATCCAAGGAAATCGGGAAACAAGCAAGATGGCGACCACACGAAGCTAAGTCCTCTATCACTAAAGTGACAGAGCAATAACTAGGCACTGATCTCAGTCACTCGAGGTGAGGAGAAATAGTGGATCTTATAAATACATATACATATACTATACATGACCGCCGTAGCGAGCCGGGCATCGGGAACCACAGTAGCAATCTGCGGCGTCGGGACAAGACCACGGTAATGACCGGGTAGCGGGATCCAAACTGCAGCTGGCAGGACAAGAGGGGGATCTCCAAGTCGGTGGATCAGACCAATGAGGTTATCCAAGCTTAGTGGTGCCGACTCATAGGTCAAATAACAAATCGAGGCATGTGTAAATAAATCAAGTACAAGTAAATAAACGGGCAGAACGGGGGTGCTCAAGGGCACACTGTCATTTCATGTGGTGCAATGCACTTCAAGACAAATAACTATTTCAAGTGTAATTTCAATGCTTTTGGGAAAACAAGGCATGTAGTATAATCTCGGGATTAGTAAAGTACAATAAACAATCAGAGTTTCGGGTTCAGAATTGCTCAAAGTGAATAGGGATCCCAAATGTCTAATTAGATAAAGGTTTGGTACTCCTTGAGTTCGGGGACATCCCGGGGTCCTTATACACTTCGGGTTTCTCAACTTCAAATGAAATCTTCATGACGTGGTTTCTTTCTCAAAAGGATGTCAAATCATATGAACGGTTGTTCTCAATACAATGGAGTTCCCAACAAACCTCTCTCAAATATATAAACATTTTATTTATGCTCCCAAAACAGTCCCAAGTGAACAGTACCCATCGCTCGAGCGGACTGGAGGTTATCAGGAATGTTCAAGTTGATCTCACCATAATTACTGATAATATTACTGAAATTCAAGATTGATAATATGTACATATTATCAAATTAAAATTAATTTAATTTTAATTAATCTCATGAATTGATAATATTATAGTGAAACAAAGTTGATGATGTTTCATCCGCAATGTTCTAATTTGAAATTTTGTGATTGGGGTTTCATATTGAGGTTCATAGGAGCAGGCGAAGACTTACAAACGGCGAGGCGAGATCCTAAAGGGGCCAGACTCTGGTAAGAAAAAGCTAACAGCAAGAAGCTCTCCCTCTGTAAAAACTCTTCTGAACGAATGCAAGGCAAAAGTGAAAGAAGAAAAATGGGGCACCCCTATATATAAGAGATATGGCGCCTTTTCGAATTTCAAAAAATGCGCGTGCTAAGCGTCGCCTCAGGAGCTGTGCGCGTCACTTCAAATTAAATTGGGCAGCCAACTAGATGGCAACACGTGGTGCCGCCAATTCATCTCTTGCAATGATTCAAACACCCTATTAATTACCTCGGGCAGACAAAGCGAGGACAGTGTGTTATCGATTATCTCGGGCAGAGGGACCGACATCAAGATGGGATGCGAATTAAATCCCCAGGACTCTTCAGTCATATCACTTAGCTCCCGACCTCAAAGAGTTGGAGAACTTTACGAGGTCAAGAGCTAGGGGCAATTGTGTGGGGCCTTCATTAGCCGCTACATATTCAGCCTCAGAAGTGGAATCAGCGGCACATTCCTGTTTAATACTCCTTCAGCTGATGGCTCCTCCGCCAAGCATAAACACATAACCAGAGGTGGATTTCCTGGAATCCTTATCTGACATAAAGTTAGAATCTGTGTACCCGACTGGAATCAGCTCATCACTGCCGTAAATCAACATGTAATCTCTAGTTCTTCTCAAGTACTTGAGGATACATTTTACAGCAGTCCAATGGTCAGGACCTTGGTTAGACTGATATCTGCTGACTAAGCCCACTACATGACAGATATCTAGTCTAGTACATAGCATAGCATACATGAGGCTACCAATAGCCGAAGCGTATGGAATTGCTCTCATTTGCTCCTTTTCCTCTGGGGTCTTGGAACCCTGATCCTTGGAAAGGTGCACTCCATGCCTAAAAAGGTGTGATACCCTTCTTGAAGTCTTGCATAGCAAACCGTACCAGTACCTTATCTATGTAAGCAGCTTGAGATAAGTCAATCATCCTATTTTTCCTGTCTCGATGGAGTTTGATCTCTAGGATGTAACTAGCTTCTCCCAAGTCCTTCATATCAAAAGTCTTTGCTAACCAAACTTTTACCGTTGACAACATTCTTATATTTTTTCCAAGGAGAAGGATGCCGTCGACATATAAAATCAGAAAAACTACCCTGTCACCTTCATTTTTCATGTACACACATGACTCATTCGGATTTTGACTAAAACCAAATGATTTGATTGCTTAGTCAAAACGGATGTTCCAGCTTCGGGATGCCTGCTTCAGTCCATAAATGGACTTCTGCAGCTTGCAAACTCTTTGCTTTTGGTTCCTCGCTATAAAACTGTCTAGCTGCATCATATAGATGTCTTCCTCAAGATGGCGGTTGAGAAACGCTGTCTTGACATCCATTTGCCAAATCTCATAATCAAGATGAGCCGCTATGGATAAGAGTATCCGGATGGACTTGAGCATGGCTACCGGTGAGAAGGTTTCCTCATAATCGATACCCTCTTTCTGAGTATACCCTTTCCCAACAAGCCTGGCCTTAAAGGTCTCAACTCTTCCATCTGGTCCTCTCTTTCTCTTGTAGACCCACTTGCACCCAATAGGTTTGATATTGGCAGGCAAGTCCACAAGTGTCCAGACTTGATTAGAGTACATAGACTCCATCTCAACTTTCATAGCATCTTGCCAATGTCCCGAATATATGTCATTAATTGCTTCATCATAGTTACAGGGATCCTATTCCAGTTCTTCCGGGATTACCTCGTAAGACTCTCCCAAGAACGAGAACCTATCAAGGGGCCTGACTTTTCTCCCACTACGACGAGGCACTGGTGTAACTACTGGGTCCGGTAGGGGTGGTTCATCCTCAAGTTCGGTCATACTTGGATTTGGAATTGATTGTTCTTGAATCTCTTCCAATATCACCTTTTCCAAAGATTTCCGGTCCATCATATAATCTTCCTCCAGAAAAACAGCATTGGTGCTCACCAGCACTTTCTGCCCTCTGGGATTATAGAATAACCAACCTTTAGTTCCTTTAGGAAATCCTACAAACATGCATACTTCCGACTTCGTTTCCAACTTATCCGTCTTTACCTTTAGCACGTGTGCCGGACAACCCCAAATGTGTAAATGTTGTAGACTAGGCTTTCGCCTAGACCATAACTCCCGGAGAGTCTTAGGTACAGACTTAGATGGTACGGGGTTTAGTATGTACATCGTAGTATCCAAGGCGTATCCCCAAAAGGATATAGGTAATCCTGAGAAACTCAACATAGACCTAATTATATCCAAAAGAGTCCGGTTCCTTCTTTCCGCTACTCCATTCTGTTGAGGCATGCCAGGAGCAGACAACTGGGATAGAATCCCATCTTCTGACAAGTGTCCCATAAATTCACCAAAAAGATATTCCCCTCCTCGATCTGATCGAAGAGTCTTGATATTTTTACCTAATTGCTTTTCCGCTTCCGCTCGAAACTCTTTGAACTTTTCAAAAGCCTTGGACTTAGATATGTATCCATATCTTGAGTAGTCATCTGTGAAAGTGATGAAGTACTCATATCCTCCTCTGGCTCTGACATTAATGGGTCCACACACATCAATATGCACTAATTCCAATAAATCTTTGGCCCTATTGCCCTTGGATGAAAAGGGTCTTTTGGTCATTTTGCCTTCCAGACAGGACTCACAGACAGGCATTGGTTCTACAACCAATAAAGGCAAGATACCATCTTTCACTAGCCTGTCAATCATATTTAGGTTTATATGACCTAGCCTAAAGTGCCAAAGTTTTGTTGGATTAGATGAAGGTGACCTTCTTTTTAATGATGGCCTATTAATTATTTCGGTATCATGTTTCTCATACATTGTGGGAGTTAACAGATAAAGCCCATTGTTGCCAGAACATATAAAAGTACCTTTCCTCTTTATGGCAACTTCAATGCCAAAAGTAATAGAATAACTTTTATTCACCAAACCAGAAACTGAAATTAAATTCCATCTTAAAGACGGTACATATAGAGTGTCTGACAATACCAACTTATTATCTTGAAAACATAAAGTAATAACTCCTACTGAGACCGCATCCGCCTTAGCATCAGATCCTAGGTTGACAATGATTTCGTCGTCACTGAGTCTCCTGGTTTCCCAGAACCCCTACAACGAATTACATATGTGATTAGTTGCCCCGGAGTCCACACACCAAGATTCTGAAGTACCAGTTGCAAAACTAACTTCAGAAACAAGTGACTCAATCATACCTGAGGTCTTCTTCTTAGACAGAAAATCTGGACAATTCCTTTTCCAATGTCCTGTCATACCATAATGGAAACACTTTCCTTTTGTCCCTGACCCCTTAGCCTTTCCAACACCACCATTAGGACCATTCTCCACCTTAGGACCCTTCGGAACTGATTTCTTCTTGCCTTTCCGCCCTTTGCCTTTCAGTTTGGACTTGGCAAATGACTTTTCTGTCATCAGGGGAGTTGGCTTCTTCTTCATAATCCCTTCAGTCACCACCAGCTGACTAGAAAGCTCAGCAAGAGTCAAATTCATCTTATTCATATTATAATTGACCTTGAAATTGTTGATTGACTCTGGTAGTGACTCAAGGATTATGTCAATATGTGATTCTGCATCAATCGCAGCCCCCAGTACATCTAATTCATTCAATGAGTCCATCATTTTCAACATGTGGTCTTGTACTGGTGTGCCTTCAGCCATCTTGGTGCTTATAAGCACCCTCATAGCAGCCTGTCTAGCAGGCCTGCCCTGTTCCGCAAACATCTCCTTTAAGTTTAATATAATATCATATGCAGTCTTATAGGATTGATGTTGGTGTTACAAAACACTAGACATTGATGCATGTATATAACATCTGGCCATCTCATCGTCTTTGGCCCACTTGGTGTAAAGTTCCTTTTCTTCCTGTGATGCTTCCGGCATTGGCTCATCAAGGGGGGGTTTGGTAAGGACATATTTATATCCTGAAGCTGTCAGGACTATATCCAGGTTCCGTTTCCAGCCTACATAGTTGGATCCAACCAACTTATTCTAGTTGAGGATGGTCGCAAGTGGATTGAAAGTATTTGAATTCATGCTTGAAATACTATAGCACATAACCATACATTCAATTAATGAATTTAAATGACATTAGGGTTTAGTATTCTACCAAATTTATATGGAATCCTCATAACCACTAAATTCAGAATACATCGGAATCTCAATCCCCGGGGTATGCTTCCTTGGGGAGTGCAAATACCACCTAGATTGTTGCGGGTCAACGTTGGTCAAAATCGGAATTAAGACTAACTATCCATGATCCTTGTAAGTCCCCGACCTGAGTGAACTCGATTAGTATTAATTAAGTTGTGTTTTAGTTCTAAGCGTGTTTAGTGGATTTTGGTTAGGTTGGGCTTGGAATAGCTTTTGATATGTTTTGGGGAATTTTGATTGCTTGTGATTAGTGGGGCCCTTTGGGGGTTTCTTCTTTATGACCTTGCATGCGCTTGAAGATTTATCGTAGATTTTTCATTCATTGTTTTAATTCTGTTTTATTTGTATTGATAATCCCTACAACTTTCATGTTGATCCTATCCTTATTCGAGACCCCGAAACCCGATTTCATAGCCTTGAAGGCAAAACAGTCATTGCACACAAAATCTGTACCCAAAACTTGATATTCCCGAAACCCTCGAAATATATACTTTTTGGAAACTAGATATTTCGACAATCACTTTTTTCTTCTTCGTCGAATTCATTAAAAGCCCCGAAAGCCAAGATTTCAGCCCTTGAATATCTTAAGTAGTGGGACCCATTTCCATTGCTTATATAAGGAGACCCATCTTCCTCATTTTCCCTTTTTCCAGCACAAAAGGCAGCCTAGGGTTTGTTTGGCAACTTTTCTTCTTCCTCTTGCTCTCTCCACCTCCAATCCACACCAAACTTGCACCAATCAAGAAATGGAGGTTATCATTCTCTTCCCCACCTTGCGAGCTTCCTTTTGATACCATTTGTTGAGAAATCCACCAACTTTGAGATCTTCATTGAACTAACTCTTTCCATTTGGAGAACTTACAAGTAAGTAATCATTCCCTTCTTCTAGATTTGTATTCTTCTAGCCTTAGAGAAGCTTCATCTTCATTATTGTAAGGTTTCCCTTTCTATTTCATCGTTTGACCATTTTAGGGTTTGTTTGTTTTGGGGATTTTGTTCATAACTTGAATCTTTGGCTTGGAAAAGTATAAGAGTTTGATTTGCTCATTAGAAGACCCAAGGCAAGTGGATGATTTGATTTTTTTTAAGCTTTCAATGATTTTGGTATTTTCCACTCATGCCTATTTATTGCATTGGTTTGAAATAAATGTTCATGATAGAGTTTGGTAGTGCATTTATGACTTATAAGTGTATTGGTGAATGACATTTATTTTTTTCTTGTTTGTACCAAATGCACTCTATTGTGAAATGGTTTCTTTCTTTTTTTCTTGGTATTGAATGGGATGTTGATGGAGGAAGTGATAGTATGAACACAGATTGGGGTTTTGGAGAATTATAGATAGATGTATTGGAGGAGCTTTTAGCTCATTTTATTGCAGGAAACGAATGGGAAGTGTGGAGAGTGGTTTTGAGGAGGAAAGGGCTCAAATCTGAACATAGTGGGTGTTTCCCCGCACCTGGCGGTCAGCCAGCGATCAGCTGTCGGCTAGCCGTCTGGTGACTTAACCGCCAGCTAGCCGAACAGTCGCGGTTACTTTTCCAGAGAGCAACATTTTCCTCCTGAAAGCACGGTCAGCCTGGCTAACCGCCGAACCCATCTGCGGCTAACCGCCAGCCAACCGACCCATTTGGTGGCTTTTCCAGAGAGCAACATTTTCTCCTGAAAACACGGTCAGCCTCACGATTAGCCAGAGGCTAACCGCTGAACATATCGGCGGCTAACCGCCAACCAACCGAACCATTTCAGTTACAATTCCAGTAACCTGTCTTTCTGGCAGGCCAACCGCGGTCAGTCAGCGGCTAACCGCCATCTGACCGCAAGGTAACCGAAATTACCCAGACAACCATTCCGGAGAGCTCCTCGCTCGAGCGAACTCTCTGTTTCGCTCGAGCGCTGAGCTTTGTCGATAAAAGGAGATTCACTAGGCATTGTATGAGGCCATCCGAGAAAGAAACCATATCACAGAGATGTCATTCGAAGTTTTGAAAATTCAAACTGTATAAGGAGCCCGGAATGTCCCCGAACTCAAAGAGTACCAAATCATTATTAGATCGACAAACGGGATCCCTATTCATTTCAAATAAATCTTGAACCCGATACTTTACTCGAGATTTCAATTGTTTATTGTACTTTATTGATCCCGAGATTTATACTACATGTCTTGTTTTCCCGAAAACATTGAAGTACACTTATAATAGTTACTTATCTTGAAGTGCATTGCATGACATAAAACGACAGTGTGCCTTTGAGCACCCCCGTCTTGCCCATTTATTTATTGTACTTGATTTACTTGCATATGCCTTGATTTGTTATTTGACCTATGAGTCGGCACCACTAAGCTTGGATAACCCTGTTGGTCTGATCCACCGACTTGGAGATCCCCCTCTTGTCCTGCCAGCTACAGTTTGGATCCCGCTACCCGGTTATTACGTGGTCTTGTCCCGATGCCGCAGATTGCTACTGTGGTTCCCGATGCCCAGCTCGCTACCGTGGTCATGTATAGTATATGTATATGTATTTATGAGATCCACTGTTTCTCCTCACCTCGAGTGACTGAGATCAGTGCCTAGTTATTGCTCTGTCACTTTAGTGACAGAGGACTTAGCTTCGTGTGGTTGTCATCTTGCTTGTTTCCCGTTTCCTTGGTTACCTTACATGTTTTATAATGCACACTCGTATTTGAATAAATGTTTTATCTCGTTTATAGAAATTGTTATTTAAACAGGTTTAAATGTTTTTGAAGGTAAATTCATTTATTATCATATCATCATTGTATTTTACCATTTGCCAAACCGTTGTGTTTGACCCGCTCTTTGGTACTCAGGTCCCGTCGTCGGTTATCCCGAGGAGGAGCACGAGGAGGCGGTTGAGAACCGCAGCAGTTAGTTGAGTGGCGTGCTGATGATGTCATGTAGACATTAGATTGCTAGAGAGAGATAACATTTTGAGAGAACTTTTAACCATTCTTTTAGGGATTGGTATTTTGTTCACATTGGCCTTGTGGGCCTCTATTTTTGGGAAATGTAACTAAATGATCTTTTGTTTAAACTTGAACCTTACCTTTGGGTAACATGCTAATGATCATTGTTCACTCTGATACGGTACTATACTTGGATTATTATCTTTGTGATTTGAGATGGATTGAATATTTGATTTGCTGCACGCTTCCGCAATTAATAGAAATGTTCATAGATGGTTGTGATATCCTCACCGCGGACACCTGTGGGAAATTAAATAAGTGTGTGCACCTTGTTGGCACACTCTACATATTAACCATTCACTCACCACACTATTATCATCATCCTTAGTGTCCCGATCCCGGATTAGGACCTCGGTAACCCGGTCCGGGGTCGCGACAATCCCCATCATTCATTATTATCTAGGTATCTCATACCAAATAATGTATGACTCCAGATTAGCTTTGGTCTCTAAAATACATGAGGCAAATCCTTCGGGATACTACATCATTATTTTAGTTAAGTGTGACCCACCAACTAGCATTGCATGACAACCGTTGCGGGCAGCTCCTCCTTGGGGAGTGGGCCCCCGCCCCGTCTCACCAACACTATCCATAGGAGATCCATATATAGTAACCGGAGAAATAAAAGCCCTCCGTGGGGAACGGTCATTCTCAAGATGGTGCGAGGCTAATACTTTCCTTACAATGGACCTATGGTGGAAAACCATGGGGATCTTTAAATATAAATGCCCCGCTGCCACTTAATATTTTAGAATTGAAGATTTTCTTTTAGGTATTAGGGCCCACATGTATATATATGAACTTCAAATCATCTCATGATATGATCAAAGATTGGTTCCAAGTCAAGTTATTTTAAGGAAAGTCCAGTTTCTTAAATTAGTGTTACTAATGTGTCAATCTCATTGGTCATCAACACTAATTAGAACTCTTTCCAAAAATTAATTTGATTTGACCAATTTTAGTAACTTGCTATGTTTGGATCAGATTTGAAAATATTCTAAATTAAGCATTCATCCATAAATAGAAAGTGTTAAAATTAGAAACTAGTCATCTCCTCCACATGGCCCTAGCGGAATAGACTTCTTGGACTTCTAGACTTTCCAAAACTTTGGAATTCCTCAAACTCTTTGGGCAACTCCAAAACACTTTTGGTAATCTTCAAGCTCTTTGATTAGGAGTCCAACATCGCTTTCCTTCTTCGTCTCAAACATCGCCAGAATTTACAAATTTAGAAAAATTACATAAATTCCTATGCCTTGATTATGAGACTTACATGGTAATCTAATCATGGAAATAAAAGGGCTATAGGGAAATTCATCATGCCTTGCCCTTTCACGGGAAACCAAGGAAACCATGATGCCCTTTACACTTAGACTTAAATAACCCAATAACCATAATTAGAAAGTAAAAGACTTGTGGGCCATTTGGAGAGGGCATGATCATCTGCAAGTTAGTATCTCATACAACCATACAAATCACAAAAATAGGCTGCCAAATAATGCTGATAAAATAGGATGTAAGAGAAGACCCGAAACTGAAAAATCCAGTTTCTGCAACATGCTGTGCAGTATGCTCAGTCAACGGGCCAGGGGGCTCGGTCGACCGACCTGTAAGTCACCTGGTCGACCGAGCATGGTGCCAAGTCGACCGGACTGACGAAAACCTGCAACTTGGGTTTTCTGTTTTGTGTCCATTCTTCACCAAATCACTTCCAAAGTGTTCCAATGGCTTCCTGCCATCCTTCCATCATTATTAAACCCTTTTGTGACTATCCAAACATGAATCTACTATTAAACCAAGCAAATTCAACAAAATTGATCCTTACATAGCCCTTGCTCTATCCTCTTCACATCTCATGGAAAGATTAGAACAAGCTTACTGATCTAACATATTAGAGATGAAGTATGTCTCTGATACCAATTGTTGGAAATAGGTGGGTCATTCAGATAGGTTTCAAAAACTTTTGACCCACTTGATGCAAGGATCAACTATCTAGAAGGCAACAAACCCAATCCAGGATGCAATCCCTCAAAACCCATAAATCATGTACAGCAATATATCATATCTAGAAGATAGAAAACAGCACTTAAACATGCAACCACGGAATCTACAACATATAAGGATGTAGATTATACCTTTGGAGCTTAGTGGTGCTCTAATGGAGAAGTTGATCTCTTTCTTTGATGATGAACACTTTCACTAATCAAATCAGAATCTCCAACACCCTTTGATCTTCCACGCTATGACCCGTATCAGATTCTCTTTTCTCAAGAAGATGGTGGAATCTCCAAGAGAAAACCCAACTAGTAACTCCAAGGAACTAGAGGAGAAAGAGAGGAGAGAAAATTATGCAACACTTGCACTATGAGGAGGGTTGGATGTGGAAACCAATAGTGGACGTCCAAGAGGGGATATATCCCCTATTTATAGTCCTCCATTCCACCTCCTTACCTATTTGAAATAGAAGTTTAACTCCCATTACAAAATAGTAATCTTCTCCCATGCTAGTTGCATAGAAGTCTCACTTCCACAACAATTAGTAGCTTTTTCCTTTCTAATTAAAATAGAAGTCCTACTTCCATTAATAATTAGTAACTTACTATTACCACTATTAGAAGTCTCACTTCAAATAGAAATAGTAACTTTCCAATTCCTTCCTATTAGAGTTCAAGTAGAATTAGTATCTTTCTAATAACTTGGGCTAGCGTGGGGAACACTAGGGATTCCTTAGAAAGCTGGCTCCAACTGGGACACGCAACCCCACATCTCATGTACAATCTGAGCCCACAGTTAATTACAAATAACTCCACTATATAAATGCAATTGTACTCCAGTCTTAGGAATATATTACAATAAAGACCCTAAACTTCCCTATTACCACAAATAGGCCCCTCCATCTATATTCATGGATCAATTGGACCTGTCCACCAAATTAGACTCATATCTTATTATCCTTGAGCCCCAATTAGTTATAATGATCATTTGGTACCGATCCAATTAACTCTTAATTGGAATGGGTGCGCACTTACCAATGATAAATCCATTAATTGGCACAAGGGGATATTAAAGATAGATTCCATCTTGACCATTGAATGTTCCCACAGCTCTACTACCACGTACCCAAATCACCGAGGTGTTGACCTACAATTGGCCTCACTCATTGGTGACTCAAAGCAAATGAATAGATAGAAACTTGAGTTCATTAATGTCTCAGAATTATGAGCCTATTGCTAGGAAATTATGAGAGCAGACCTTAAAGTAAAGACAGTGTATATAAGGTGCATCTCATGGTCCTTCAATACATTTAATGTACCGGCACCATGATCCAGAATCTTACATTCTGATGATCGAGACAAATCACACTATCTCATAGTGATCAAAGTGCTGCAACCTTGTCAGATGAGGTGCCCAATCTCATCACTGGTTGTGAAGATATTTAAGTATAAGATTTGCAATACATGTCTCCTGTATGTGGATCTCATTCACACACATGTATTACATCTAGTATACTTGTGGACTCTAGTTCATCTCATGAACCATTAATTAAACACTCGTATTGGTTGTGCAAGTATATAATTAAACACCATTCATCTCATGAAAGGAAAACATGATTGTATTGATAAATAAAGAAATTAATGAATTTATTACATCATATTCTTGGTATTGAGACCATAAAACTAACAATCTCCCACTTGGGCTCAATGCCAATCAGGATTGCATCTAATGCCCATCCCGTCTACATGTTGCTCAAAGACTTTGGTGGTCAAAGGCTTAGTAAAGGGATCTGTCAGATTGTCCGCAGAAGCTATCATGGTAATTGCAATATCACCTCTCTGTACAATCTCTCTGACCAAGTGATACTTCCTCTGTACATACTTTTGGCTTTTATGGCTCCTGGGTTCCTTGGACTGAGCGACTGCCCTGCTGCTGTCACAGTAAACTGTGAGCGGCTGTCTTGCCAAAGGTACCACTCCAAGTTCCAAAAGGAATCTTTTGAGTCATACTGCTTCCTTAGCTGCTTCACTAGCCGCTACATATTCAGCCTCCGAAGTGAAATCAGCGGTACATTCCTGTTTAATACTCCTCCAGTTGATGGCTCCTCTGCCAAGCATAAACACATAACCAGAGGTGGATTTCATGGAATCCTTATCTGACATAAAGTCAGAATCTGTATACCCGACTGGAATCAGCTCATCACTGCCGTAAATCAACATGTAATCTCTAGTTCTTCTCAAGTACTTGAGGATACATTTTACAGCAGTCTAATGGTCAGGACCTGGGTTAGACTGATATCTGCTGACTAAGCCCACTGCATGACAGATATCCGGTCTAGTGCATAGCATAGCATACATGAGGCTATCAACAGCCGAAGCGTATGGAATTGCTCTCATTTGTTCCTTTTCCTCCGGGGTCTTGGAACCCTGATCCTTGGAAATGTGCACTCCATGCCTAAAAGGTGTGATAACCTTCTTGGAGTCCTGCATAGCAAACCGTACCAGTACCTTATCTATGTAAGCAGCTTGAGATAAGCCAATCATCCTATTTTTCCTGTCTCGATGGAGTTTGATCTCTAGGATGTAACTAGCTTCTCCCAAGTCCTTCATATCAAATTACCAGCAATTTAAACATGTCAAAACTCTACCAATATGAATATACATGCAATGCTAATTAGTTATAACCTTATCTATGCAAAAATAAACATAAAATTGAATTGAACATAAAAATATACAAAAGTCCAGGAATTCTAAACGTGTGGAAACGCAAAGAAAAGTAAAAGTGTGGTTTTAGCAGAAATTTAAATGTGTGAAAGCGTATAAAGTCAAATGTGTGGAAGTGTATTCTTCTCTTTCAAAATTCTTTTCTAAGTGAGTTCATAATTTGATTCATGCTCTTAGGGCCTTTAGGTCGTCAATCCAAGCACCAACAAGAAAAGAACATAAAACAAGAACCAATCACCCAAGAACAAGAAAGAAAAAATTGAAAAGAGTAAGAAACATTTTTACTAATAGATGATATTTTTACATAAAAGAAATAATGAATTAAAAATATTAACAATCACATACTAGGATGAAAGGACCCTTCTAGTTGTATCTTCAAGTTGGAGAAAAAGCATTTTTGAAGAGAGAGAGAGAGAGAATAAGAGTTGCTAGAGGGTGGTGTCCCCTTTCATGGGGAGAAGTGCACGTCCAAGCTTCCCTTAAATAGGGTTTGGGTGACCCTAATTCTTCTCCATAAATCCCCTTTTGAAGCCATGCAACCACTATCTTTGGTAACACATCCCTTCTATATCTCAAATTTTGAAAAACTTTAGGATCCTGAAGAGAGATTCTTGCTTTCTTCCATTCTTGTAAATATCTCTTGTTAACTTGAAATTTTGAGAGAGATTATTGAGATAAAATTTCCATGATTTTGAAGAGAAGAATTAGCTCAAATATTCCAAGATATGGTACGTCCCATACACATACAAATCTTTCCATTTTTTGCAATTATTCCACACGTGCATGAGATTTTCTTCCTTGACTTACCTTTTCATATATATATATATATATATATTTTGCATTTTCTTCAAACTTACTTGAGATTCTCTTGAAATTATCCAAAATATGCATAGGAGGTGGGCCCTATGGTCTTGGATGTCCCACACGTGTGTGAGCACACATGTGCATGTGTGGGGCCTTCTTTTGCAAATTCTTTGAATTTTCTTCTTTTCTTTATTCTTCTCCTTTCTTCTCTTGAAAAATTGTGTCAATCCTTAATTGTGGGACCCATTTCATCATTTATCTGCAAACAAAAAGCAACATTTCATGTAAAATAATATTTTTTGATAGAAAATCAGAAATGCATGATAGTGGGCCCATCTCTCATGAAATGAGAGTGAAGATGCACATTTTTTTTCATAATTTTATTTGAATTAACTAATGATGATGTAAATTTAATTCTTTTCATGAGAAAACGATAATTTTACATAACTTTCCAAAAATACAGTTCTAAAAATGACAGATTTCTTGATTTTATGCAAAAACTGTGAATTTTGAGAGAGCTATGAATGAAAACCTTACAATGATTTCAAAATGCATAAAAACATGGTTTCATACTAATTGACGCTCCGTTGAATTGATAAGTCCTTAAAACGGTCCAAATTGTGTATAAAAATATGCATTTTTAAGGACTTATCACATGGAATAACAATAATGTCTAATTCAGTTATTAAACTTGATGAACAAGTTGTATAGGTACTTACAAAAGCATGACAAGTTGTCGGCGAATAGTGCTCACTCTTTGAGCTATTATAAAATTCCCATCGATTCTCATATGTGTACCCTACCAACAAAGTAAGCAACTACTTTGGTGTAAAATGTATATGAGTGTCTTGCACTCCTTCGTATCCCACTCTTGACCCATCTGGGCCGAATGTTGCGTCCTCTCCAGATTTATGCCTCGCTTTCCACCAACTCTGAAACAATCCATGTATATATTTCATCTAAGTTAAATTAGCAATAGCTTTCCCATATAAATATAAGTGCAAATTGTGGCCGGTGTTGTGACGCCCAAGCACCCAATAGAAAACTAAAACAGTTGATGACGTAAAAACATTATGATCGACTTTAGAAACCTCTTTAAAAAGTGGCTTCCCAAATTTAATATAGGGTTACCAATTAAACTGTAATGCATAAATTTACATAGCAAGCCCAAATTGTGCATGAAAAAATGAATATAGTTTCGAGAATTATAGTAGAAGACAATATTCCATCCGTTGGGAAATTATTTAGTTGTTTCTAAATAGCTCTCACTGTTGTCAAGAACCTCAGCCCTTGCAGCCTGTTCTGTTATGTCTTCATTAGTGGGAATTAGATGTGTTAGTTCCCATATTGTGGGACAACTTGTTTAAGCCTAAATTGTGGCTGGCGTTGTGACGCTCAAGCACCCAACAGAAAACTAAAACAGTTGATGACGTAAAAAGATTATGATCGACTTTAGAAACCTCTTTAGAAAGTGGCTTCCCAAATTTAATATAAGGTTACCAATTAAACTGTAATGCATAAATTTACATAGCAAGCCCAAATTGTGCATGAAAAAATGAATATAGTTTCGAAAATTATAGTAGAAGACAATATTCCATCCGCTGGGAAATTATTTAGTTGTTTCCAAATAGCTCTCACTGTTGTCAAGAACCTCAGCCCTCGCAGCCTGTTCTGTTGTGTCTTCATTAGTGGGAATTAGATGTGTTAGTTCCCATATTGACTTGGCTTCCGTGATCGGCCTATTGCCATCCTACAATAGGCTCAAATCTGCAATCATTCACATAAATAGCATGTTAGTATCCATACATTCTACAAAGATATAATTGATGCTACTTAATGGAAACAAATGATTCACCTGTAAAAGTTGGCGCATCAATGTCCTGAACTTCTTTGGGGGAGCGTTACTTTGATATGGCTTCTCAACCCGTGCAAGTTCAACCTCTTCTCCTGCCTCAACTTTCTTATCGGCGGCCCACCCAACTCCTTAGCCAACAGGGCTTGTACAAGTTGGCTCAATACGTAGGGCCCAGACATAAGGTTTGAATTCTCTTATATAACTCCAAAAGGTAAGTGAGTCCTCTAGCATCTGAAGCATTTGATACTATCTGGCCCAAAAAAAAAATTTGCTCTAGTGTTGTATATTTCTTCCATTGTTATTAGCTTTTTTCTTCTTAGGGTTTCAACTAGGCTAGAAATGTTGTTCTAACCATGTAGATTTTATTATAATCCCATTATAATATAGTCCCGGTCAGGGGGATCTCCCAAGAAACTCTTCATACACTTTGGCCACCACTGCCTCTGGAATAAGTATGACCAATTACAGACGGGCCATTAATCGGTAGGCCGTAAATGTACGCTACATCCTCTAATGTAACCACCGCATCACCGGTTGAAAAATGAAAAGTATTGGTCTTCGGGCGCCACCTTTCTACCAACCTGGCTATTAAGGCGTGGTCTATTCTAGTATCCTCCATGTCTACCAAACGGTGTAATCTCCTTTGTCTTATGTCACCCATTTGAGTTTCATTCAATGATCACTTATCATTATTAGGGTTAATACGTACGCATCGATAGGTCCCTAGTTCTTGTGCAATTACAAAGCAATTCAAATAAATGCAAAGTCCTTCTCATATCAATGTATATTGTGTGGAGCCTTCTCCTAAGAACAGCATTACGCTAATCTCAGTAACAGTACCAACTTGGCTTGTCACGATTTCGGTATCCAAGCTCGACAGGAGTATAAGATACGTTCAGCTCGACAACAGTGCCAGCTAACATCCAGCTTGAGCTAACTTCGGTAAAGGTACCAACTAGCCTCATCTCAGTCTCGGCACCATGCACCTCGGCAGCAGTGCCAGAGTGCGTCCATGCCTAATCTCGGCATCACCTTCAGTTCAGCACTGCCAACTAGGATGAGTACAAGGTCATAATTGTACCTCATAACACTATGGCTACGTTACAGAACGTACTGATAGATAGGATGGGCACCAGATTATGATAAGGGGCTAGCCTTATTAGGCAATCACATCCACATTAATACGAGGATTCAGCACATGATTCGATAGGACGTTGCCTCCACCTACCGCCATTAAGGAAGCATGGCATGGGGCAACAGGACAGTGCCTCTACCTACCTCCATGGGAGAAACCTCTCTATATATATGCATGAGATAAATCCACAAAACATATGCTATCATCTACATCTTCACCTTTGTAACGCCCCACCCTTCACACATGCATGATATTGTCCGCTTTGGCCCACGTGCACGCGCGAGGACTTCCCAGGAGGTCACCCATCCTAGTACTGCTCCCGCCCGAGCACGCTTAACCTCGGAGTTTTTACGTTTTTCCGAGGCCGCACGGTTTTAAAAGGCCTCATGTAAGGTAAGGGTGTAAACTTTACATATAACCCCATTCACTTTCCTCTCTATAGTCGATGTGGGACTCCGGGGTGTCACATTCCACCCCCCTTAGGGCAGCACGTCCCTGTGCAGTAGCCTGCCAGTCCCTGTAGCCTGCCAGCCCTCTTGGCCCGCCCACATGGAGACCCGCCCACTTGCACCAGACCACGGCAGGGGACCCACACTCGAACTAGTCGAGAGTCGGCTCTGATACCATTTGTAATGCCCCACCCTTCACACATGCATGATATTGTCCGCTTTGGCCCACGTGCACGCGCGAGGACTTCCCAGGAGGTCACCCATCCTAGTACTGCTCCCGCCCGAGCACGCTTAACCTCGGAGTTTTTACGTTTTTCCGGGGCCGCACGGTTTTAAAAGGCCTCATGCAAGGTAAGGGTGTAAACTTTACATATAACCCCATTCACTTTCCTCTCTATAGTCGATGTGGGACTCCGGGGCGTCACAACCTTGCACTCTCTTTTCTTCCTTATTCACCCATCCTTTGTTCAGTGACAACACTAACTTAGGCATCAGAGTGCCTCCGGCTGACAGCAGCCCAGGCCTCTGATCTTTCTCTTCCTCCTTCCCTTTCAGGTCCCAGGCGGTTAATATTTCCCAAAGAAGTTCTACAAGCAACATCAGAGCTTATTATCAATCTAACCAAGTTCGTAATATTTAGGCACTTATAATTGGCGCTGTCTGTGGGAATCGATTAAACCAAATCAACAAAAACCATGCCTCCAAAGACCAGAAATGGCGAAGGTACGTCGAAGGCCCGAAAGGACTCGTCGTTACCACCTCCAGTGCCACCACCGGAGTTCCCACCACCACCGTTGTTTTTGCTACTAGGGTCATAACCTCCGCCACTCCAAGATCCCCCTCGTAAAGGGAGATCTGGCGGAAAATCTGTAGCGATGAGTGTAGAAGGGCCATTTACGGTATCAATGGCCAAATCTCCCCATCAGGCTAACGATGGTGATGACGACAACGCCTTCGTCGCTGACATCAGGGCTCAAAACCTTATCATCCAAGAGCAGGATGAGATGATTCATCAGCTCAAAGAGAAGAAGAAAGCCCGGGTACTGTCCCCCAGACGGAACCCGGCTCCCTCGACTGATCAGGACTTGAGACAAGTCCTAACCAATAAAAGGAGAGACCGAGGTGATGAAAAAGGTTCGAATAGCAGCCATCTGCACAGAGATTCGAGAAGATCGAGCCAGGAGCCAGAGAACGGAGAAAACCAGAGAGAATGGCTTGACCGCCATGTCAAGCAGACGGTCCAGCGCAACATGGCAGAAGTCGGCTTCGCTCGAGATCGACTTGACGCTTACGACACCGAGGACCGGGGCACGTCTCCCTTCTCTCAGGAGATAAAAGACTTCTCTCTCCCTGAGAGATTCAATGTCCCGAGATTCATCCTTTATGACGGAGCCTTGGACCCTGCAGCGTATCTTCGACACTTCACCCAGCGGATGTCAGTCTGGGGCGACGTTGGTCACCTGAACTGTAGAGTCTTCTCTTCCAGTTTGGGCAACTTCCCCCTCAGATGGTTCTGCGCACTTCCGGAGGGATCGATTTCGAGCCGGCGACAGCTCCGAAACTCCTTCGTGGAAAAGTTTCAGGCGCACCGAGTCATCCATAAGAAAGGCGGCAACCTCATGGCAAACCGAATGGGGCAGACTGAAAACATTACTCAGTTCGCCAAAAGATTCTGGACCATCTATAGCCAGAACGAAGAGGCCAATGATGAGGTGGCCATCATGTGCTTCCAACAAGCTTTGCTCCTAGGTAATGATATCCGAAGAGACCTGGTTCGATCCCCCGTAGTCACAATGAAAGCATTGATGGCTAGGGTGAACCGGTTCATTGAACAAGAAGAGGATGAGGCCCGAGTTCATTAAAGCTTAGGCCTCTTGCAGGAAGACCAGCCCCCTAGAGGAGACAAAAAATTCTCCAAGAGGGAACCAGACTGAAAGAAGGCTTCGACGAGCTCGACAGCCATCTCGGCCTCCACCTCCGGGGGAAACAAGAAGTCCAAGTTCAAGCCAGTCAAGCCAGCCATCGATTCCTACAGGGTTGTAAACACAATCTTCAAGGAGCTCATCTATAAGCTCTTCAGCAAGATCAAAACGGAGCCCTACTTCAAATGGCCGCAGCCGATGGGTGATCCATCCACCCGGGATCAGGGCAAGTTCTATACCTACCATAAACAGAATGGGCACAGGATCAAGGACTACATGGCCCTCAAGTCCCATCTCGAGAAGCTTGTCGAGGACGGGCACTTGAAAGATTTCATCAAGGAAGGTGGAAGGGTCAACTGAGCTCATCAGCGCCGACCTGATGAGGACCATGATAGTGACGAGCCGGAGTGCATTATCAACGTCATTCACCTGGCCCCCGCACCTAGAGGGGGTAACCAAGCTCGTGCCAAGGCCAAGAGGGCTTCATAAGGCAAACAGGTGATGTCGACTGAGCTGGAACCTGTGTCCAAGAAGGCTCGGAAAGAGAGACACAAGATCTGGTTCTCGGACGAAGACCTTGAAGGAGTCTAGCTCCCCCACAACGACCCACTAATCCTCAATCTGAGGTTGAAAAACTTCAAGGTGAAGCGAATTCTTGTGAATCCTAGGAGCTTGTCTGAGATCCTCTATTTTGACTGCTTCAAGAAGCTTGGTCTTAAAAAGGAAAATTTACAGGAAGCCCGCACTCCCCTGGTGGGCTTCAACTCAAAGTCGGTGTACCCTAAGGGGAAAGTCTCCCAAAAAGTCCAAATCGGAAGCGCCTCCATGACAGCCGACTTCCTGGTGGTGGATGCACCATCCCCATATAATGCAATCATGGGGCGGACTTGGCTGCACAACATGGAAGCAATGCCCTCCACCCATCACCAAAAACTCAAGTTCCCATTAGAGAACGCGAGCGATCAAGTTGAGGTGATCACAGTGCGGGGAGATCAGCAGATGGCCAAACAGTGCCTAATGGCTGTGGTGCCAGGCGAGGCAGAACCACAACAGGTACATATGGTCGAACTTGAGGCTAAGTTTGGGGACATCGATTGATCTGCAGAGCAGAAGAGCGTTAAAGATCTGACCGAGGTCAAAATCGATCCGCCGACCCTAAGAGATATTTTCTGCTCAGAAGCCAGCTCCCTGAAGCTGAAAAGTCCGAGCTGCTTAACTTCTTGTTGCAGAACAAGGACGTTTTTGCCTGGACACTGTACGAAATGCTAGGCATCGACCCCGAGATCATGTGCCACAAGCTGAACGTGAACCCCAAGCATAAACTTGTAGTGCAAAGGGTCGCAGAACGGGAGTCCCACAAATAGAGGCAGTGATCGAGGAAGTAGAAAAGCTCCTGGAGGCCGAGGCTATCTGAGATGTACATTATTACCCAGAATGGCTGGCCAACACAGTGGTAGTCAAGAAGAAGAACGGAAAGTGGAGTGTCTACGTGGACTTCACCGACCTTAATAAAGCATGTCCCAAGGACAGTTTCCCGCTCCCGAAGATTAACCAGATGATTGACGCCACTACTGGACATGATAGGATGAGTTTCCTCGATGCCTATCGAGGTTACCATCAGATTCCGATGCACGGGCTTGATGAAGAGAATACCACATTCATAACACCTAGAGGCATTTACTGTTACAAAGTGATGCCTGAAAGTCCTTTGGATCCTAACCCTAGAGGGGGGGTGAATAGGGTGAGCTACAATTATGACTAATTAAGACCAATTTTAATTCTTAACTAAAACTAGTCACATGTGATGATAAATCAATCAATATGCGGAAGCTAAAACAAAAACAATCACCACATAGCAATCACCACAACACAATATTTATAGTGGTTCGGCCAACGTGCCTACATCCACTACCGGCTTGTGCATCCAACACCCCACCGGATTTCCACTATGTATGCTTTTTACTAGGCTAAGCAATAACCCTTACAATGTGCTTTTATAGGCTAAGCAATAACCTTTACAAAATGCTTTTCTTAGGCTAAGCAATAACCTTACAAGATGCTTTTCTTAGGCTAAGCAATAACCTTACAAGATGCTTTTCTTAGGCTCTTACAAGATGCTTTTCTTAGGCTAAGCAATAACCTTTACAAATGAGAGATTTCTCAAAGAATGTGTCTTCACAAAAGAACACTCCAAGAGATACAATTTAAGCTCAATTGAATTGCCTCTACATAGGCTAATATGAAAGTTTAATTCAAATTACAAACATACACTAAAACAAGTTAAAGTGTGTGCACAAGTGTATGAATGCTTTTCTTCAATCAATTTCTACAATGAAGCTCCTAAATGAATGCATGATGCATTTTAAAATCAAAGCTTATAAAATGATGATTGAAGATAAAACTAATCACATAAAAGATTCAAACAACTTTAAGAAATGAACTAAACAAGTTGTATGAATGTTAAAGTCTAAGAACACATGTGATTAGGATAAGAGAGTTTGCAAACCAAACTAATTTACCAAAGATGATATAGAGTTTGCAACACAACTCTAGAAATCATGCATAAGTGAAAATACAAAGATTTAAGCATGCATGGATTTCATTTTAATGAAAATCAAAATACAAGTAAAGTGTACCTTTTTAAAAACTCATGTATTTGATTTCCAAATGGCCCTCTAGCCTTTCCAACTTCTTCCCCTTTCCTTGGCTCCAAAATGGTCTCAAAAGTTCATGTGTCAAGCCTTGAAAAAGGTTGGAAATGAATGGACTTTATAGCCAAAAAGTTGCCAACGGCTAGTCTCTCGGTCGACCTAGAAACAGGCCTCGGTCGACCTAGACCACACAACGGTCAAAAGAGTGACCGTTGGAGCTTCAGGTGCAGTCAAGCTGCAGTGTCCTCGGTCGACCGAGATACAGGTCTCGGTCGACCGGCGACACTGCCGGGTGACTGCCCTGTTGACCAAAAATCCAATTTTTTCATATTTGAAGGTATTTCTTTCGGGAACTTTTTGGCCACTAAATCAAGCTTGAATAACATGATTTAAGTCAACTTAAAATGTTTAAAAACATGAAACACAAAGAGCCTAAAAAGATTCAAAAGTTTAAAACCAAAGGCTAGCTTGATTTGAAAAAACTCTTTTCAAATGAGAATGCACACAAAACTGATTCTGAAAGTGATGAACGTATGCAAGGCTCAAACCTAAAATCTCAAAATGATTTTCCAAATGTAATGCACAAAGAATTAGGTTTTCAAAAGAGTTTGTATTCTAAAACCAATGCATCCAAGTTTAGAACCAAAACATGCATAAAACAAAACTTTTCCAAATCTTAAAAGCTATGCATGTATAAAACCAGATTTCAAGGTTTTCTAAAACAATGCAAGTGTGAGAATTCAAATGATGCTAAAGTGCAAATGCATCCATCAAATTGCAAATTACAAAATCCCTAACAATGCCCTTTGGGTTAAAAAATGTAGGGACAACTTAATAGAGGCTGGTAACAAAGATGTTTCAGGCCCAGCTTGGAAAACAATGGAGGTCTACATTGACGACATGGTTGTCAAGTCTAAAAGGTCACAGGACCACTTGGCGGACCTGAGTCAAACATTCGTCATTCTCAAAAGTTTCAGCTCAAGCTGAACGCTTCCAAGTGTGCATTCGGTATCGGCTCGGGTAAATTCCTGGGTAGCCTGGTCACCCGAAGAGGAATCGAAGCCAACCCAGAGCAGATCTTGGCGATCCGGGCAATCCAGAGTTCGACCTCAGTGAAACAAGTCCAAAGGCTCACAGGAATGGCAGTTATGCTGAACCGTTTCATAAGCCGAGCTTTAGACAAGTGTTGCCCCTTCTTCCAGCTTTTAAAGAAGAGCTCAAAGTTCCAGTGGACTCCGGAGTGCGACAGAGCTCTTCAGGAACTCAAAGCCTACCTGTCTTCGCCACCCCTGTTGTCTACACCGAAACAGGGTGAGGTGTTTTTCCTCTACCTAGTCGTCTCGGATCATGCAGTGAGCTCGATATTAGTCAGAAAAGAAGGCAAGCACCAGAAGCCTATATACTATACGAACAAGATCTTGCTTGACGCTGAGACCAGGTATCTTCCGCTTAATAAACTTGCATTAGCACTCATCAGTGCTTCTCGCAAACTCTCTCATTCCTTCCAGACGTACACAATAGTGGTTGTTACAAAACAACCGCTTAAGTCCCTTTTCAGAAAGGCGGACTTCTCTGGAAGGATTTCAAGATGGGTCGTTGAACTGGGCCAATACGATATCCAATATCAACCCAGAACGGAAATCAAAGCCCAGATTTTAGCAGATTTCGTTGTAGAGTTCACCTCTCCTAGTTCGGTACCGACATAGCTGGATACCGAACTTGGGGGCAATAAGGCTGATGAGGTTACCGAGACGGAACAAGATCGATCTTGGAAGCAGTTCCTTGATTCGGCATGAAAGGTCTTCGTCGACGAATCCTCAACCTCCAAGAGGGCTGGCGCCGGCATTGTGCTACAATCTCTAGAATCATTGTGCAAGCCTTGACACTCGACTTCAAAGCGTCCAATAACGTAGTCTAGTACGAAGCATTGATCGCAGGACTCAGTAGCGTTAAAATCCTGGGGGCACGGCAACTAATGGTCTTCAGCGACTTTCAGCTGGTGACGAGCCAACTGAGCGGAGACTACCAAGCCCAAGACGAAAGGATGACAGCCTACTTGGCACACACAAAGCAGCTCCTCTCCCAATTCTAGAAAGCCGAAGTCAAACAGATCGACAGGGAATCTAACTCCCATGCTGACGCTCTTGCTAACTTAGCCTCTGTTGTCGAGGATGGGAAGAAAAGAATTGTCGAAGTGGAAACACTGGAAAAACCAAGTATAGAGCTCCAACCGCCTCGGCAGGTTTTGTGCGCTGACATCGGCCCAAGCTGGATGGACCCAGTCATAGCGTTCCTAAAAGATGATCAACTCCTTGAAGATAGAAATGAAGCTCACAAGATCAGGTTGAAAGCAGATCGGTTTTAGTTATCTCCAGATGACAAACTTTATAGAAAATCTTTCACTAGACCTTACCTCCAGTGCGTTCACCCAAGCAAAGTCGAAGACTTCCTCTATGAAATCCATGAAAGAATCTGCGGAAGCCACATTGGGGGTCGGTCATATAGCCTACCGAGCCATCAGCCAAGGTTACTGGTGGCCATACATGCAAAAAGGCCCTTAGCTCTATGCCAGGAAGTGCGAAAAATGTCAAAAGTTCTCACATTCTCTCCACCAACCAGCACAAGACCTGAGCCCACTCTCCAGTCTGTGGCCCTTTGCTCAATGGGGCCTCAACATCGTCGGACCACTACACTGAGCTACAGGGAATAAGAGGTAGCTAATAATAGCTACTAATTATTTCACCAAATGGATAGAAGCAGAAGGATTATCTTCCATCACTGAGCACGATACAAGAAACTTCGTATGGAGGAATATCATCACAAGATTTGGAGTACCGGGCGCCCTAGTCTCGGACAACGGAACGCAGTTTGACTCCAATTTCTTCAAAAACTTCTGTCAAGAGCTCGGCATCAGGAACTACTACTCGACTCATGCATACCCACAAAGCAACGGCCAGGCGGAGATCTCGAACAAAGTGGTGCTCAATGGACTCAAAAAGAGACTCGACCGGGCCAAGGTGAGATGGGTGGAAGTACTTCCCAACGTCCTTTGAGCGTACAGAACTACTCCAAGGCGTTCCACTTCAGCAACGCCCTTCTCCATCGCTTATGGAATGGAAGTTATGATCCCCCTTAAGGTCGGCCTTCCAACCCTGAGGTCAGAACTTTTTGACCAGGGTCAGAATGAAGTGAACCTAACTCGAGAACTTGACCTAGCTGAGGAAAGAAGGGATGTAGCAACTGTCCGCCTGGCTTCCTATCAACAGCAGTTAGATACAATCAAAGAGTCAAAGAGAGGAAGTTTTCAGTTGGAGAACTAGTCTTGAAAAAGACACTTCCAGCGGACAAAAACCCCAATGAAGGCAAGCTGGCACCAAATTGGCATGGACCATTCAAAGTGATTTCGGCAGCCGGGAAATCAGCTTACAGGCTTGAGAGCATGGATGGTAAAGAGTTACCACGACCATGGAACGCCACGCATCTTAAGAGATACTATTTCTAAATTGTACTCAATTTCTAGAATCAATAAAAGTGAATTCTTATGGAAGGATATGCTTCGTTGCTTTCAATAAGCACCTTTTTGCGGAACTCGGTGGCCACAGCTCGGTTATGGAACCAGCTATCCAAAACGCCAAGTTATAGAACTCGGCATATATTCCAGCTCGGTTATGGAACTAGCTTTACAAAACGCCAAGTTAAGGAACTCGGCATATATTCCAGCTCGGTTGCGGAACCAGCTATATGAAACACCTTGTTATAGAACTCGGTGACTTCAGCTCGGTTATGGAACCAGCCATGCAAAATGCTGAGTTACGGAACTTAGCGGCTATCCTAGTTCGGTTATGAGACCAACTATACAGGAATTCCGGTTATTGAACCGAGTTCGATTAAGTTAACTTGCTTCTGGTTATGGAACCAAGGTTGTTTGCCTAATGATTACTTGGTAGTTCTGGTTATTGAACCAAACTCAGTTATTATGTTCTTATACTGAACTCATGTACTTGAATCATCCAAAGAAATTATCAAAAGAAAATATTGGAGACATGATGAAAAAAGTAAAAGATTATATTTATTATAGAAGTTACAATTTTCATTACAAAAACTGCAAAAAGAAATACATCAAAAGGTTCAAAGGACAGCCTCGACGTCCCCAGTCTCAGTTTCGGCCTCGGCGTTCCCTTTCTCGGCTTCGGACGCAGTCGACTGAGGAGGAACTTCGATCAACACGGGAGGTACTTCAGGAGAAGGAGCTCGACTCGGTTCCGGCTCTAGGGGTTGGAACTTGGGTGGATTCTTGAATAATGGATGATCTTCAGAGATTCCAGACTCTTTCAAAGCACCTCTCCACCCTAGCTCCCAAATTTTCTGGCTCAGGTCCAGAACTTGAGCCTCATATAATTGCGAAGCCGCATCCGCCCCCTCTTCGTAAGTAGAGTCAACCTTGGTCTTAAGTTTGTCCTCGGCATCCTCCTTCTGCTTCTTAAGCTCGGTAGCAAGATGTTTCTGCTCCTCAGCCTTCGCCGTTTCTAGCTCAGTTATGATAATCCGGACAGTCACCTCCCGCTCCTCCTCCCTCCGTTTATTTTCCTCCAAAGCTGCTTGGAGGGCCCGCTTCTCCTCCTCCAGCCTCGCAGTCCGAGCTCCGGCCTGCCGAGACCTTTCCAGCTGGACTTGGGTTCTTTGCAGCACCTGAAAAGGGGACAAATTGTCAAGACACAACGACCAAGATGAAATGGAAAAACTCATGAAAAACTGAGTCTTACCGAGAGGGCTGACTGCATATTCCACGCCGCCAGCTGAACATCATCGACGTCCCTATGCCTCGCCATATCCTTTGGGAGGGCACCGTTAACGACCTACCGGGCTGGATCATAAAGTTCGGTCTCCATACTGCCGGCCAGGGAAGTTGAGGTGTCACGGTGTTGCCAGGAATGTCTCCAGACGAGCTCTCGACCCTGGTCCTCTTCTCTTCTTCTTCCCGCTGACCCTGCTCCTCCTGCCGAACTTCCAAGGTCGAAATAGGATTGTCAACAACCTCGGTGGACGGGCCTGGGTCGGTTGAAGCAGCTCGGCCACCGAAGACGAGGGAACTCAAATCTTTGACCACCAGAGGGTGTCTAGGTGCCATTTCCCTTGTTCTCTCTTCTGAGCTCGGGGAGGCGTATGATTCGATGACTCGCTCAAGCTCGGGTTCCCCCGAATCAGAGTGCAGGACCGAGGCTTCGGCACCCGATGTCTCTTGGCGATCAGCACGGGTCAGGGCCAGTACCGGTTCCGAACTCCCCGATGGCTCACCCTTTCGCCTTTTGATAAAGGATTGGTAGTTTGGTTCGTACCTGAGCAACACCCAAGCGGCCTGACCTCTGTGGCCCTTATATCGTTAAACGGCGTCGAACCAAGCGATATTCTTCCTCCGCCCCACTTGCTTCGCTTCTTGTCGCTTTTCGCTAACGCCTACCCATGAAAACAAAGCGTCAGATCGGCAAAAGCAGGAAAAAGCAGTACAAAAGCTCAGGAGTTCGATATTTACTTGGGGGGGGGGGCGAGGCAACGAGGGATCCTGTATGCCCTTTCAAGATCGGTTTCGGCCTCGCCTCGCTCCCAATTGCCCGAGACGAACAACCGATCATCTCCAGCATATTGATTTGAATCCTCCAAGTCCTGGACAAAAGACACTTTTTTTGCCTTAACCCGGAGATAATATGTATGTCCCCCCCGGACTTACATAGGTCATAGGAGTCATCGATGTCATGGACACCGAGACCGATACCCAAAATCTTATTAAGCTCGGCTACACCCATGATGATCTTGAAGCTGTTCGGCATCAATTGGCAAGGGCAGAGACACCACTTGCTCAAGCAGATCCTAAGGAGGGGGTGAACAGGAAACCTGACTCCGCCCTCAACTATCGACACCAACGGGAATGGCATCCAACCATCCCGGAAAGAGAGACCATCAAAGGGATCCTCCGGGTCATTTAGCCTAATCTGCACGTCGTCTGGGATCTTATACGCTGCCCTGAACTCCGCTAGAGCCCCTGGAGTATCTAATCGATTCCTATAGATCCCCATATCTAAAAATGAAAAGGCCAAAGAATCAAGAAGGCACCAGAAACCCTAGACAGGGTAAAGAAGAAGAAAAGCCTAAAGGGACCTAAGAACGGAAATGAGAAGGAGCAGACGAACACTTACAACGGCAAGAAGAGATCCTAAAGACGCCAGACTCTGATCACAAAAGACTAACAATAAAAAGCTCTCTCTGCAAAGATTCTTCTAAACGAATGCAAAGGCCAAAGTGAAAGAAGGAAAAGGGGGTACCCCAATATATAGGAGATATGGTGCCCTTTTGAATTTCGAAAAACACGCGTGCGAAGCATCGCCTCGGAAGCTGCACGCGTCATTTCAAATTAATTGGACAATCAACCAAATGGCGGCACCAGTTCAACTCTTGCAATGATTCAAACACCCCATTAATTACCTCGGGCAGACGAAGTGACGACATCGTGCTATCAATTATCTCGGGCAGAGGAACCAACATCAAGATGGGATGCGAATTAAATCCGCAGGACTCTTCAGTCATATCACCTAGCTCCTCACCTCAAAGAGTTGGAGAACTTTACGAGGTCAAGAGCTACGGGGCAATTGTGTGGGGCCTTCTCATAAGAATAGGATTACGCTAATGTTGGTAACAGTACCGACTTGGCTTATCTTGATTTCGGTATCCAAGGTGGGCAGGAGTACAAGATTCATTCAGCTCGGCAACAGTGCCAGCTGGCATCTGGCTTGAGCTAGCTTCGATAAAGGTACTAACTGGCCTCATCTCAGTCTCGGCACCATGCACCTCGGCAGCAGTGCCAGAGTGCGTCCATGTCTAATCTCGGCATCACCTTCAGTTCGACACTGCCAACTAGGATGAGTACAAGGTCATAATTGTACCCCATAACGCTACGGCTACGTTGCAGACATACTGACAAACAAGATGGGCGCCGGATTATGATAAGGGGCTAGCCTTAGAAGGCGATCACGTCCACATTAATACGAGGATTCGGCACATGATCCGATAGGACGTCGCCTCCACCACCTGCCATTAAGGAAGCATGGCATGGGGCAACGGGACAGTGCCTCTACCTACCTCCATGGGAGAAACCTCTCTATATATATGCATGAGGTAAATCCACAAAACATATGCTATCATCTACATCCTCACCTTGCACTCTCTTTTCTTCCTTATTCACCCATCCTTTGTTCAGTGACAACACTAACTTAGGCATCAGAGTGCCTCCGGCTGACAGCAGCTCAGGCCTTTGATCTTTCTCTTCCTCCTTCCCTTTCAGGTCCCAGGCGGTTAATTTTTCCCAAAGAAGTTCTACAGGTAACATCAAAGCTTATTATCTATCCAACCAAGTCCGTTATATTTAGGCACTTACATATTTGATAAGTGGACTAAGGATATACCACTTCATTTTCAAAGGCTGATGATATATATACTCTGATAAAAAAGAGGTTTTCGCTGCAATCTTCAAACATATGGAAATTACCTTTAGGATGTTTAAGTGGACAACCATATACATTGCAATAGCAAAATGCATTTCGCATTACAACACAGACCATACAATGCATTCTCAATCCAACCCAACACTTTGTCCCAAATAATACCAACTAAACATTGCAAAATTATAACATGCATGGAAATAATATATTATAATCATGTATTCGAACATAAACTACTCAAACGAGACTAGGGGAGACCAAATGAGGTTCTCGACAATGCATGACAAAATTTATAAACATCAAATGATCTTCACATGACCAAAATGAGGCTCTCTCCAATTTCAACCTGTATTCTAACTTCACAAACATAATGTGTTTCACTTTTCCTATTTTCTCTCCATATCAATAGGATTGCAATCACACATAAAATCAAGATTTTTACAACTAATAAATGAATGATCATCGCAATGCAAAAAAAGGGTGAAATAAAATTGTTGGATTCATAGACTAAATGAGTGTACAATACTACTCAATATCGCATGAGGCATGAGGCATGGCGGAAGAGGGAGAAAAAAAAACACAAAATAACTCATGTGAGGAGAAGGACCACTTACCTCAATGGTAAGTGGCGACAGTTCTCACCTAGCTGCTGAGGGTTCGAGCCCTAGGTACGCCACATCTTCCTACTTGTGTGGGCTTTCTTCCCGCTTATGCTGGCTCCCTTCCCACTCATATGAGCCTTCTTCCAGTTTTTGCGGGTTCTTGTTCCACTTGTGTGGGCATTCTTTCAGCTTCTGCGGGCTCTCTATCGGGTCCCAGCGCCCTTCGTTGGGTTACCAAAAAAAACCTCCATGTGACACCCCGGAGTCCCACATCAACTATAGAGAGGAAAATGAATGGGGTTATATGTAGAGCTTACACCCTTACCTTGCATGAGGCCTTTTGATGGGTTGGGGCCCATTAGAAGCAAAATCGTGAGGCTTGTGGGTCAAAGTGGACAATATCATACATGTGTGAAGGGTGGGACGTTACAAATGGTATTAGAGCCAACTCTTGACTAGTTCGAGTGTGGGTCCCTTGCGTGGCCTGGTGCAAGTGGGCGGGTCTCCATGTGGGCGGGCCAAGAGGGCTGCAGGCTACAGGGACTGGCAGGCTACTGCACAGGGACGTGCAGCCCAAAGGGGGGTGGATTGTGACGCCCCGGAGTCCCACATCGACTATAGAGAGGAAAGTTAATGGGGTTATATGTAGAGCTTACACACTTACCTTGCATGAGGCCTTTTGATGGGTTGAGGCCCATCAGAAGCAAAACCGTATGGCCTGTGGGCTAAAGCGGACAATATCATGCATGCGTGAAGAGCGGGACGTTACACTCCATGTGAGGTGCAATATGAAAGAAGATGACGATAAATAACATTACGTTGCTTCAAAAGTTGAAAACAGGGAGACCACAAACCAAAACCAAAGGTCCAGGATCACCTGGGCTACGGCTGACCGAGGAGGAGAAAAACCTCAATGTCGCAATCAATGTTTAGAGAAGAGAAGATGAGGAAGAAACTAAGGCTTTTAAGTTTAAAATGAATGAGCAAAGGATCGATATCAACCTATTCTATTTTTGGGATAGTCGATGTTCGACACTATAAGTGCCTAAATATTACAGACTTGGTTAAATGGATGTTTAGTTTTTGATGTTGCTGTAAAGCTTCTTTGGGAAAGATTAACAGCCTAGGACCTGAAAGGGAAGGAGGAAGAGAAAGGTCAGAGGCCTGGGCTGCTGTCAGCCGGAGGCACTCCAATGCCTAAGTTAGTGCAATCACTAGACAAATGATGGGTGAGTAAGGAAGAAGAGAATGCAGAGTAAGGATGTATGTGATAGTATATGTTTTGTGGATTTACCTCATGCATATATATAGAGAAAGGTTTCTCCCATGGCGGTAGGTAGAGGCACTGTCCCATTGCCCCATGCTATGCTTCCTTAATGGCGGTAGGTGGAGGCAATGTCCAATCGGATCATGCGCCGAATCCTCGCATTAATGTGGACGTGATGGCTTGAAAGGCTAGCCCTTTATCATAATCTGGCGCCCATCTTCTCTGTCAGTACGTTCTGCAACGTAGCCGTAGCGTTATGGGGTATAATTATGACCTTGTACTCATCCTAGTTGGCAGTACCGAACTGAGGGTGATGCTGAGATGGACACGTTCTGGCATTGTTGATGAGATGCTTGTTGCTGAGACTGAGATGAGGCCAGTTAGTACCTTTATCGAAGCTAGCTCAAGCTAGATGCCAGCTGGCACTGTTGCCGAGCTGAATGAATCTTGTACGCCTACCCACCTTGGATACCGAAATCAAGATAAGCCAAGTCGGTACTGTTACCAACATTAGCGTAATCCTATTCTTATGAGAAGGCCCCACACAATTGCCCCCTAGCTCTTGACCTCGTAAAGTTCTCCAACTCTTTAAGGTGAGGAGCTAAGTGATATGACTGAAGAGTCCTGGGGATTTAATTCGCATCCCATCTTGATGTCTGTCCTTCTGCCCAAGATAATCGATAGCACACTGTCGTCGCTTCGTCTGCCCGAGGTAATTAATAAGGTGTTTGAATCATTGCAAGAGATGAACTGGCAGCACCACGTGTTGCCATCTGGTTGGCTGCCCAATTTAATTTGAAGTGACACGTACCGCTCCTGAGGCGACGCTTAGCACGTGCATTTTTTGAAATTCGAAAAGGCGTCATATCTCCTATATATAGGGGTGCCTCATTTTTCTTCTTTCACTTTTGCCTTACATTCGTTCAGAAGAGTTTTTGCAGAGGGAGAGCTTCTTGCTGTTAGCTTTTTCTGACCAGAGTCCGGTGCCTTTAGGGTCTCGCCTCGCCGTTTGTAAGTCTTCGCCTGCTCCTTCTTACTTCTGTTCTGAGGTCCCTTTAGGCTTTGCTTCTTTTTTACCCTATCTAGGTTTTTTGGTGCCTTCTCGATTCTCTGCCACCTTTCTCCCAGTCTTCTCATATTTAGATATGGGGATCTATAGGAATTGGTTAGATACTCCAACAGCTGTGGTGGAGTTTAGGGCAAAGTACATGATTCCAGACGACGTAAAGAATAGGCTAAACAACCCAGAGGACCCCTTTGATGGCCCCTCTTTCCGGGATGGCTAGATGCCATTTCCGTTAGTGTCGATAGTCGAGGGCGGAGTCAAGTTTCTATGCACCCCCTCCTTAGGATCTGCTTGAGCAAGTGGTGTCTCTGCCCTTGCCAATTGATGCCGAACAACTTCAAGATTATCATGGGTGTAGCCGAGCTGAATAAGATTCTAGGTATCGGTCTCGTTGTTCATGATATCGAGGACTCCTATGACCTATGTAAGTTCGGGGGGGAACATACATATTATCTCCGGGTGAAGGCAAGAAGAGTGCCTTTCGTCCAGGACTTGGAGGACTCAAATAAATACGCCGGAGATGATCGGTTGTTCGTCTCGGGCAACTAGGAACGAGGCGAGGCCGAAACCAATTTCGAGAGGGCGTACAAGATCCCTCGTCGTCTCGAGGCTCCTCCAAGTAAACACTGAACTCCTGAGCTTTTGTACTGCTTTTGCCGACCTGACTTTCTGTTTTCCTGTGTAGGCGTTAGCGAAAGGCGACAAGAAACGAAGCGAGCAGGGTGGAAGAAGAATAACGCCTAATTCAACACCGTTTACCGATACAAGGGCCACAGAGGTCGGGCCTCTTGGGCGTTGCTCGGGTACGAACCAAGGTACCACTCCTTTATCAAAAGGAGAGAGGGCGAGCCATTGGGGAGTTCGAAACTGGTACTGGCCTTGACCCGTGCTGATCGCCCAGAGACATCGGGTGTCGAAGCCTCAGTCCCGCACTCTGATTTGGGGCAAGCCGATCTTGAGCGAGTTATCGAATCATACACCTCCCCGAGCTCAAAAGAGAGAACAGGGGACATGGCACCGAGACGTCCTCTGGTGGTAAAAAATTTGAGTTCCCTCGTCTTGGGTGGCCGAACTACTTCAGCCAAACCGGGCCCATCCACCGAGGTTGTTGACGATCCCGTCCCGACCTCGGAAGTCCGGCAGGAGGAGCTGGGTCAATGGGAAGGAGAAGAGACCCGACCAAAGAAAAGGGCCAAGGTCGAGAACCCGTCTGGAGAAATTCCTGGCAACACCTCGACACCTTAACTCCCCGGGCCGGCAGCATGGAGACCGGGCTTTATGGTCGAGCCCGGGAGGACGATGACGGTGGAGGACCGGATGTGGGGGAATCCCAACATAATTGCGGCTCTGGCCCACGCCTGCGCTTTGCCAAAGGATATGGCGAGGCACAGGGAGGCCGAAGATGTTCAGTTGGCGGCGTGGAATATGCAGTCAGCTCTCTCAGTAAGACTCAGTTTTTTATGAGTTTTCCCACTTCATCTTGGTCGACGTGTCTTGACAATATGTCTCCTTTTCAGGTGCTGCAAAGAACCTAAGTCCAGCTGGAAAGGTCTCGGCAGGCCAAAACTCGGATTGCGAGGCTGGAGGAGGAGAAGCAGGCCCTCAAAGCAGCTCTGGAGGAAAATAAACGGAGGGAGGAGGAGCGGGAGGCGACTATCCGGATTATCATAATTGAGCTAGAAACGACGAAGGCTGAGGCTGAGGAGCAAAAGCAGCTTGTCGCCGAGCTCAAGAAGCAGAAGGAGGATGCCGAGGTTAAACTTAACACCGAGGTTGACTCTACTTACGAAGAGGGGGCGGAAACGGCTTCACAATTATATGAGGCTCAAGTTGTGGATCTGAGCCAGAAGATTTGGGAGCTAGGGTGGAGAGGTGCTTTGAAAGAGACTGGAATCTCTGAAGATCATCCATTATTCAAGAATCCATCCAAGTTCCAACCCCCAGAGCGGAAACCGAGTCGAGCTCTTTCTCCTGAAGTTCCTCCCATGTCGACCGAAGTTCCTCCTGAGTCGACTGCGTCTGAAGCCAAGAAAGGGAACGCCGAGGCCGAAACTGAGACCGGGGACGTCGAGGCCGCCCATTGAACTTTATGATGTATTTCTTTTTGTTCTTATGGATGTAATTGTAAATTGAAACCTTTACAATAGTGAATACAATCACCTTCTTTTTACATCTTGCCCTCAAGTATATGAGTTCGGTGTAATAACTAAGCTCGGTTCAATAACCGGAACTACTAAGTAATCATTGGGCAAATAATTTTGGTTCCATAACGAGAGGTAGGTTAACTTAATCGAACTCGGTTCAATAACCGGAATTCCTGTGTAGTTGGCTCCATGACCGAAATAGGATAGCCGCTGAGTTTCGTAACTCAGCATTTTGCATGGCTGGTTCCATAACCGAGCCGAAGTCATCGAGTTCTATAAAAGGTGTTTAATATAGCTGGTTCTGCAACCGAGCTGGAATCGATGCCGAGTTCCATAACTTGGCGTTTGGTATGGCTGATTCCATAACCGAGCGGAAGCCACCGAGTTCTACAACAAGGTGCTTAATTTAGCTGGTTTCATAACCGAGCTGGAGTATATGTTAGGGATTTTGTATATTGCAATTTGATGGATGCATTAACATTTTAGCATCATTTGAATTTTCACACATGCATTGATTTAGAAAATCTTGAAATCTTGTTTTACACATGCATTGTTTTTAAGACTTATAGAAATATTGATTTATGCATGTTTTGATTTCAAACTTGGATGCATTTAATTTTGAAAAGAAGTTTTATAAATCAAGTTAGCCTATGTTTTAAATCTTTCAAATCTTTTTAGGCTTTTTATGTTTCATGATTTTAAACCTCTTAGTTTGATTCAAATCATGACTCTAAGCTTGATTCAGTGGCCCAAAAGTCCCCATAAGAAAATACTTTAAAATATGCATTTTGTGGATTTTGGTCCCTGGGCCCGGGTCGACCCGCAGTGTGCTCGGTCAACCGAGCCCATGGACTCGATCGACCGAGCCCACTGCAGGTCGACTGGGTAAAGAGTCGTTGGAGCTCTTTTCAAACGGTCAGATTTATGACCGTTGAAGGCCAAGTCGACCGGGAAGGGTGGAGGTCGACCGGGGAGACACAGGAACTCAGTTTTTTAGTATAAATACAAGTTCATTCCTTTATAAAAGGTGTGGATCAAAGAGGAACTTTTTAGCAACTCTTAAGGAGTTTGGAAACGAGAAAAAGGAGATGAACTAAGAGAGACCAAGGGGTCATTAGTGAAGTTAAATCTCTAAGTAAGCTTTACTTTTACTAAACATATGTTATATGCTTTGTTTAAATTATTGGTAAATGAATTTTAGCATTATAACTATGATGTGTTGAATCCATTCTTCTTTTAATCTTTGATCTAAGTTGGATTGGATTCTTCACCATGATTTCAAACCAAGTTTGTTTTAAAATCTTCTTTAATCATGCTTAGCCAAAATCTTTGATTTCTTTTATAGCATGATTCATTTTCTTGGCTGAATCTTTATTTGTTGTTTTCATTCATTTAAAACCTTAGTTAAATTAATTTGGTTTTGAAAACAACATTGCACATGCATCACATGTTTAGAGTTAATTAGTTTCATACTGTTGGAAAATAGGTGGGCCATTCAGATAGGTTTCAAAAACTTTTGATCCACTTAATGCAGGGATCAACTATCTAGAAGGCAACAAACCCAATCCAGGATGCAATCCCTCAAACTCATAAACCATGTACAGCAATATATCATATCTAGAAGATAGAAAACAACACCTAAATATGTAACCACAAAATCCACAACATACAAGGATGTAGATTATACCTTTGGAGCTTAGTAGTGCTCTAATGGAGAAGTTGATCTCTTTCTTTGATGATGAACACCTTTACTAATCAAATTAGAATCTCCAACACCCTTTGATCTTCCACGCTATGACCTGTATCAGATTCTCTTTTCTCAAGAAGATGGTGGAATCTCCAAAAGAAAACCCTAGAGGAAACTAGAAGAGAAACTAGAAGAAGGAAGAGAGGAAGAGATGCAACACTTGCACTCAAATAGAGGGCTGGGCGTGAATCCCTAGATGGAATAGCATTAGGGACGTCCAAGCCTCCTCTCTCTCCTTTTATAGCACTTAAGCAACCTCCTTTTCCTAATTGAAATAGAAGTCTTACTTCCATAAAAATTAGTTGCTTACTAAATCACAATTAGAAGTCTTACTTCAAATATGATTAGTAACTTCCTCTTTTACTAATTAAAATAGAAGTCTCACTTCAAATAGAAATAGTAACTTTCTATTTCCTTTTAGAGTTCTACTATAATTAGTATCTTTCTAATATCTTGGACTAGCGTGGGGACCACTAGGGATTCCTTAGAAAACTGGCTCCAACTGGGACACGCGACCTCACATCTCATGTGCAATCCGGGCCCACAGTTAATTGCAAATAACTCCACAATATAAATGCAATTGCACTCTAGTCTTAGGAATAAATTACAATGAAGACCCTAAACTTCTCAATTACCACAAGTAGGCCCCTCCATCTTTATCCATGGATCAATTGGACTTGTCCACCAAATTAGATCCATATCTTATTATCCTTGAGCCCCAATTAATTATAGTGATCGTTTGGTACCGATCCAATTAACTCTTAATTGGAATGGGTGCGCACTTACCAATGATAAATACATTAATTGGCACAAGGGGATATTAAAGATAGATTCCGTCTTGACCATTGAATGTTCCCACAGCTCTACTACCACGTACCCAAATCATCGAGGTGTTGACCTACAATTGGCCTTACTCATTGGTGACTCAAAGCAAATGAATAGATAGAAACTTGAGTTCATTAATGTCTCAAGATTATGAGTCTATTGCTAGGGAATTATGAGAGCAGACCTTAAAATAAAGACAGTGTATATAAGGTGCTTCTCATGGTCCTTCAATACATCAAATGTACCAGCACCATGATCCAGAATCTTACATTCTGATGATCGAGACAAATCACACTATCTCATAGTGATCAAAGCGCTGCAACCTTGTCAAATGAGATGCCCAATCTCATTACTGGTTGTGAAGATATTTAAGTATAAGATTTGCAATACATGTCTCCTGTATGTGGATCTCATCCATACACATGTATTACATCGAGTATACTTGTGGACTCCGGTTCATCTCATGAACCATTATGTCATTCGCATTGGTTATGTGCAAACAAGTAATAAAACATCATTCATCTCATGAAAGGAAATCAATAATATATATTGATAAATAAAGAAATTAATCAATTTATCCATCATATACTGGTATTGAGACAATAAAACTAACACATACAACTTGTGAGCCTTTGATTTTCATATCATTAACAAGTTTGTATTCATACATGTGATTTGCATTTCACTTCAATCAAATCTTTTTATGTGCCTTAAACTTTTAAATGCTTTGAGCATATATTGATTGAGCTTAGTTTTTAACTTGATTGAAGTTATCACACACACACATCATAAACATACACCTTTGCATTCATATAGTGTTTGTGTGAGTTAGATTTTCAATTTCATATCCGCCTATTTTAGAGGCATTGTAATTGAGCTTAAATTGTATCTCTTTTAATGTTTGTGTAGACACTATTTTAAGAGAAATTTTTCTTCTTGTAAAGGTTATTGCTTAGCCTAAGAAAAGCATAGTGTAGAGGTTATTGCTTACCCTAGAAAAGCACATTAATAGGCTGTTGTTTAGCCTAGAAAAACAACATTGTAAAGGTTATTGCTTAGCCTATTGAAAAGCATAGTTAGTGGAAATCCGGTGGGGTGTTGGATCACAAGCCGGTAGTGGATGTAGGCATTGAGGCCGAACCACTATAAATTTTTGTGTGATGGTATATACTTGTGGTGACTGTTTTTACTAGCTTCCGCGTCTTGTTTGATAAATCATCACTAGTGGCTAGTTAATTTTGAAGAAGTCAAAATTTGACATAATTGGTCACTAACTTGTAGCTCACCCTATTCACCCCCATCTAGGGTTAGGATCTCGGACTTTCAATATACACCAAGTTTCATAACTTGGCATTTAGTATGGCTGGTTCCATAACCGAGCCGAAGCCACCGAGCTCAATAATAAGGTGTTTTGTATAGCTGGTTCTGCAACCGAGCTAGAGTATACGCCGAGTTTCATAACCGGGCGTTTTGTAGAGCTGGTTCCATAACCGAGCTGGAATATATGCCGAGTTATGTAACTTGGAGTTTTGGATAGCTGGTTCCATAACCAAGCTGTGGCCACCGAGTTCCGCAACAAGGTGCTGATTGAAAGCAACGAAGCATATCCTTCCATAAGAATTCACTTTTATTGATTCCAGAAATTGAGTACAATTCAGAAATAATATTTCTTAAGATGCGTGGCATTCTAAGGTCGTGGCAACTCTTTACCATCCATGCTTTCAAGCCTGTAAGCTAATTTCCCGGTTGCTGAGTTCACTTTGAATGGCCCATGCCAGTTCGGTGCCAGTTTTCCTTCATTGGGGTTTTTGTCTGCCGGAAGTGTCTTCTTCAAGACGAGTTCTCCAACTGAAAACTTCCTATCTTTGACTCTTTGATTGTATCCTCTGGCTAACTGCTGCTTATAGGAAGCCAGGAGCATAGCTGCTGCATCCCTTCTTTCCTTAGCTAGGTCAAGTTCTTGGGTTAGGTTCACTTCATTCTGACCTTGGTTGAAAAGTTCCGACCTCAGGGTTGGAAGGCCGACCTCAAGGGGGATCACAACTTCCATTCCATAGGCGAGGGAGAAGGGCCTTGTCGAAGTGGAACACCTTGGAGTAGTTTTGTACGGCCAAAGGATGCTGGGAAGTTCTTCCACCCATCTCCCCTTGGCCCGGTCGAGTCTCCTTTTTATTCCATCGAGCACCACTTTGTTCGAGATCTCCACTTGACCGTTGCTTTGTGGATAAGCAAGAGTCGAGTAGTAGTTCCTGATGCCGAGCTCTTGACAGAAGTTCTTGAAGAAATTGGAGTCGAACTGTGTTCCGTTGTCCGAGATTAGGGCACGTGGTACTCCAAATCTTGTGATGATATTCCTCCATACGAAGTTTCTTATATCGTGCTCTGTGATGGAAGATAGTCCTTCTGCTTATATCCATTTGGTGAAATAATCAGTAGCTACTATTAGCCACCTCTTATTCCCTGGACTCGGTGGAGTGGTCCGACGATGTCGAGGCCCCATTGAGCGAAGGGCCATGGACTGGAGAGTGGGTTCAGGTCTTATGCTGCTTAGTGGAGAGAATGTGAGAACTTTTAGCATTTTTCGCACTTCCTGGCATAGAACCGAGCGTCTTTTTGCATGTATGGCCACCAGTAACCTTGGCTGATAACTCGGTAAGCTAATGATCGACCTCTAATGTGGCTTCCGCAGATTCCTTCATGGATTTCATAGAGGAAATCTTCGACTTTGTTGGGGTGAATGCATTGGAGGTAAGGTCCGGTGAAAAAATTTTCTATAAAATTTGCCATCTGGAGATAACCAAAACCGAGCTGCATTCAGTCTGATCTTATGAGTTTCATTTCTATCTTCAGGGAGTTGGTCATCTTTTAGGAATGCTATGACTGGGTCCATCAAGCTTGGGCCGGTCAAGGTGGTTAGGGCTCTATACTTGGTTTTTCTAGTGTTTCCACCTCAACGGTTCTTTTCTTCCTGGCCTCGACAACAGAGGCTAGGTTGGCAAGAGCATCAGCATAGGAGTTAGATTCCATGCCGATCTGTTTGACTTCAGCATTCTAGAATTGGGAGAGGAGCTGCTTTGTGTGTGTCAAGTAGGCTGCCATCCTTTCGTCTCGGGCTTGGTAGTCTCAACTCAATTGGCTCGTCACCAGCTAAGACTCGCTGAAGACCACCAGTTGTCGTGCCATCAGGATTTTAGCGCTACTGAGTCCTGCGATCAATGCTTCGTACTCGGCTTCGTTATTGGATGCTTTGAAGTCAAGTGTCAAGGCTTGCTCGATGACAAGGCCTTCTGGATATTGTAGCACAATGCTGGCGCTAGCCCTCTTGGAGGTTAAGGATCCGTCGACGAAGACTTTCCATGCTGAATCAAGGAACTGCTTCCAAGATCAATCTTGTTCCGTTTCGGTAACCTCATCATCCTTATTGCCCCCAAGTTCGGTACTGAGCGGTGTCGTTGCCGAACTAGGAGAGGTGAATTCTACAATGAAATTTGTCAAAAATTTGGACTTTGATCGCCGTTCTGGGTTAATTTGGACTTTGACAACCAATGCATGCTGTGGTGGTGGACGTTGTGGCCCTTGCTGCTGCTGCTGATTCTGTCTGTTCTGCCTTGGGCAATCTCTCATCTGGTGGGCCATGGAGCCACATCTGAAGCATGCTCCTGACAAGGTATGACATTGTGCGCTCTCATGGTTCTTCCCACAATGGGTACAAACCAATGGACCTTGAGCATTTGGTTCTGTCCTCTGTCTTTTGTTCTGATGGTTCCTTTGCTGGTGGTTCTGTTGTTGCTGAGCTTGTCCCTTGCCTTGGACTCTGAGAATTTTGTTGTGGAAGTTCTCGAATTTGTAGGCTCTCTTCACAGCTTCATCAAAAGTTACCGGTGGCACCACTCCGGTGGCATCTCTCTCAATGAAGGGATTGAGCCCCTCAAAGAATTTGGCAATCTTCTTCTCAACGGTATCCACCAACTCCGGGGCATACCTGGACAATCTCTCGAACTTGGTAAGGTATTCGAGGACTGTCATGCTCCCTTGCACCAACTGTTGAAACTCTATAGCTTTTTGCTTCTTGACGTGAGCGGGTACATATTTGTCATGAAACTGTCTCTTGAAGTTGGCCCACACTTCTGCATCAGCCATGGTCCTATATTCTTCTCTTACTGTCTTCCACCGTCTATCTGCTGTGCCAACAAAAAGGGATGATGCTAGCTTAACTCTGTCACTTCCCGTACACTGAAAGATCTCAAAGATGTTCTCGGTGTGCTCCAACCAATCATCTGTAGCTAGTGGGTCCTCTTGCCCAAGGAATTCCTTTGGAGCTCTTTTCCTAAACCGTTCAAACAAGGCATTTGGATCATGTTGCCTTTGGTTTATGACTATAGCTGGTTGGGGTTGAACCGGATCTGGTCTTCTTTGCAAGACCTCAAGCAATTGTCTCTGCATTTCTTGCATCTCTCTAGCATGGTCTTCCTCTCTCTTTAGCATTTGTTCTTGAAGTCTGGCCTGGTTTTCATTTGCTTGACGTTGTTGGTCAAGCATGGCTCTCATCATATATTGAAATTGGTTAGGCGGATTGTTCTCCATTATATCCTCTTCTAGAGGCCCTGTATGATTACTATTGCTTGCAGTAGGGTTGCCATTCAACGGTCTCTTACGTGGAGGCATGATGCTGCAAAACAAATGGTTAGCACATAATAATCCAATAAAGGGTCACACATTGCTCACACGATACTAGCTAACGAAAGATTTAACGGATCCTCTCCACGTCCTTAGGATTTCTAGTTTCTTTTAATTGCTTGAAACACGTCTCGCTCTGATACCAGTCTGTCGCGACCCCAGACCGGGAATCCCAATCCGGGATCGGGACTAATGGTGGCGAATGATGATTGATGATGATTATCTACATCCACAATATACAATTTATTTAATTTCCCACAGGTGTCCGCGGTGAGGATATCACAATCTTGCATGAATGTTTCTTTTTAGTGCGGAAGCGTGTAGCAAATCAAATAGTTAGACTATCTCTAGTCATGCAAGCATTAACATCAAATATCAAAACTGTATCAGAAAGAGCAATGATCTATAGCATGTTTCCCAAAAGTTGTTAAAGTTAGACAAAATATCATTTAGTTACATTCCCAAAATTTGAGGCCAACAAAGGCCAACATTACAAAATAGTAACCCAAAAGAATGGTTAATAAGTTCTCCCCAAAATGTTACGCCTCTTGTAGCAACCCGATGTCTACATGACATCGTCAGCGCGCCACTCAACTAGAGGTTGCGGCTCACCTACCGCCTCCTCCGGCTCCTCCTCAAGGAAACCGGCAACGGGACCAAAGGATCAGACACGACGGTCTGGCAAGAGAGTGAGAAGATACAACAACATAAAATAGATGAAATATCTCGAAAAGCAAGGAAATCTGTTTAAGCAAGAACTCTCATAAAATAGATAAATCATTTGTTAGAAAGACATGTAAACAAGATAAAACTCATAGGGTATCCAAGGAATCAGGAACAAGCAAGATGGCGACCACACGAAGCTAAGTCCTCTACCACTAAAGTGATAGAGTAATAACTAGGCCCTGGTCTCAGTCACTCGAGGTGAGGAGAAACAGGGGATCTCATATAAATACATATGCATATACAATACTATACATGACCACGGTAGCGAGCCGGGCATCGGGGACCACAGTAGCAATCTGCGGTATCGGGACAAGACCACGGTAATGACCGGGTAGCGGGATCCAAACTGCAGCTGGCGGGACAAGAGGGGGATCTCCAAGTCGGTGGATCAAACCAACGAGGTTATCCAAGCTCAGTGGTGCCGACTCATAGGTCAAATACAATCGAGACAATTCAAATAAATCAAGTACAAATATATAATCAAACGGGCAAGACGGGGGTGCTCAAGGGCACACTGACATATCATGTGGTGCAATGCACTTCGGGTCGAGTAACCATTTCAAGTGTACAACAATGCTTCGGGAAAACAAGTCATGTAATGTAAATCTTGGAAATGAAGAATATAATGAACTATACCAATTCGGGAAAGATAATGGTTTTAAGATCTAATTGAGTGAATAGGGGTCCCGTATGTCGATTGTGGAAATGACTTGGTACTCCTTGAGTTTGAAGACATTCCGGGCTCCTTATCCACTTTTACGATTTTCAAAACTTAAATTGAGCTTACGGTTATAACTAGATGTTAAGATAGAAAAATCAAGACTATAAACGGTCCATCCTAAGTATGATGTCAACCCGGAACCATCGAGCAACCTACTCAGTCACCGAAAGAAATTGAATTCGCGATACCCAAGGAAATAGATTTTTGCATTTAGGTATAGAGAAGATATCGTGTCGTTCCATCCCGTTCAAGATTGAATAGATTGAACTTCGATGCATTCCGAACCAACCGTGAAGAGCATCGGCTCAAGACGCTCTCACATATGGTCAAGTGAGTCCAAGGAGGGTAGCCAAGGTCCACAAAAAAAATAAATCTCAAAACCCACTTTCGGTCCGATCGATCGGCCGAAATTTCTGTACCAGAAATGCACAGGGTCCGATCGATCGGCCCAAAAAGCCTTACAGGTAAAAGACAGACCGATCGATCGGCCTGTAGGTCCGATCGATCGGCACTGGGCGTGAAGCATGCCCGGGAACTTGATTTTTCTCCTTCTTGTTTCCTTTCCTTCCAACACCTCAACAACCACAATTAACTAAGAACAAGGTGACTTAAACACATGATTCCAAGACATTAAATGAGGCTATCAAGATGTGTAAAGATCATTTATTTCAACCATGGAAAAATCAATGAAAGTAATCAATGAAAACATGAAAACCATAAATACTTCACCAAACCATTTCAAACTTAAAAACATCCAAACATTCACTTGCCTCAAGTCCAAGCTAGCCAAAAACAAGCCTCTACTCACTTCTTAAGCTCACTTCCAAGCTACAATCAAAAACCCCAAAAACAACCCTAAAATGGGTTACACAAAGAATGAAAATGAAAGAACTTCCAATAATGCAAATGTAGCTTCCCTAAGGCTAGAAGATCACTAATCTAGGAGATGAATAAGATCACTTACTTGTAAGGTCCCCTAATGGACAAGGTAAGCTCAAGGGAAGTCTCAAAGTTGATGGATTCTTCTAAAAATAGTATCAAGAGGAAGCTTGTGGGATGAGGAAGAGATTGGTAATCTCCATTTCTTGATTGATGAGCTCTTGGTGAGGCTTGGAGATGGAGAAGCAAGAAGAAGAAAAGAAAAGCAATGAAAACCCTAGACTCAATAGTTGTGCTGGAACATGAAAATGGAGAAGGAAGGGAAGGGTTCCTCTTTGTTAACACTTGGATGGTTGGGTCCCACAACTTAAAGAACTACGTTGGCTGAAATCATCTCTCTCGGGTCCTCGGATGAATTCGACGAAGAAGGAAGAAATGTTCGTCGAAATATCTAGTTTCCAAAAAGTGTATGTTTTGCGAGTTTCGAGAATATTAAGTTTTGGGTACAGATTTGGTGTGAAATGACTGTTTTACCCTCAAGGCTATGAAATCGGGTTTCGGGGCCTCGAATGGACACGGGATCAACATGAAAGTTGTAAGAATCCACAAGATGAATGCAACGGGCCAAAAACACACTTCAAAACACGTCGGGAAAATTTCACAAGAAAATGCAAAGCCGGAAAGGGAACCCCCAAAGGGCCCCACTAGCCAACAAAACACTCAAAGTAGCCCAAAGCTAAAATCAAGGTTATTCCAAACCCAACTAGACCAAAAACACTAATCACGCTTAGCACTAAAATGCAACTTAATTAGCACTAATCGGGTTCACTCGGGTCGGGGTCTTACATCCTCCACCCCTTAGGGCATTTGGTCCTCCAAATGAAACATAAGACTCACCTCTGGTAGAAGATGTGGGTACTTCTTCTGCACTTGATCTCGTAATTCCCATGTGGCCTCTTCCGGTCCATGATTCTCCCACAATACCTTTACCCACTGAATAGTCCGAGTCCTCAACTCTTGTTCCTTTGTGTCGATGATCTCAACGGGCTTTTCTACATAGGTAGCATCCTCTCTGATCTCTAATGGTTCATGCCGAAGTTCATGCGAAGGATCGGGAACATACTTCTTCAACATAGACACATGGAAGACGTTGTGTACACCAGATAGCTCAGGTGGTGAGGCCAACCTATAGGCCACGTCACCGATCTTGCTCACAATGTCATAGGGTCCAATGTATCTCCGTGATAGCTTGCCTTTCTGCCCAAATCTCAATGTTCCCCTCGTAGGTGACACTTTCAAGAAAACCTTATCTCCTTCCTTGAACTGTAGATCTCTGCGATGGCAGTCTGCATAGCTCTTCTGCCTACTCCGGGACACTTTCAGACGCTCTTGAATCAACTTGATCTTGTCGCTGGTCTCACTAACCATAGTCGGTCCATGGAAACTGCGAGTGCCGACTTCTTCCCAACAAACAGGTGTCCTACACCTTCTGCCATACAAAGCCTCAAAAGGAGCCATCCCAATGCTCGAGTGGTAGCTGTTGTTGTACGCGAACTCACACAACGGTAGAGTCTCATCCCATTGAGTCTTGAAATCTAACACACAAGCACGGAGCATATCCTCTAGAGTCTGAATCGTCCTCTCTGACTGGCCATCTGTCTGAGGGTGATAAGCTGTGCTGAACTGTAATCTTGTACCCATAGACTCGTGCAATGTCTTCCAGAACCTCGAAACAAATCTGCTATCTCTGTCAGATGTGATAGAAACTGGCTGCCCATGACGACTGACGATCTCGCTGACAAACAACTCTGCCAAAGGTAGCATGTGCATCTTCTTCCCTGTCTTCATAGCAAGGAAATGCGCTGACTTGGTGAGACGGTCCACAATGACCCAAATCGCGTCGTTGCCTCTACTAGTCCTCGGTAATCCCGAAATAAAGTCCATTGTAATGTGCTCCCACTTCCATTCCGGAATTTCTAATGGTTGTAACAACCCTGGAGGCCTCTGATGCTCTGCCTTAATCAACTGACAGGTCATGCAACGGGAGACAAACGCTGCAATCTCTCTCTTCATATTGTTCCACCAAAATCTGCCCTTCAAGTTCTGATACATCTTCGTGCTGCCTGGATGCATAGAGTACTTTGTGCTATGAGCCTCAGTCATGATGTCGTTCCTCAAATCTTCAATGTTAGGTACACACAAACGGTCACGGTAGTACAAAACTCCATCAACAAAACGGAAGTCAGGACGTTCTGCTATATGTTCTGAAATCTTAACCAACTCTGGATCTTGCAACTGACTGTCCTTAATCTTCTGAATGAAAGAAGGTTCTGACACTGCCAGGTTAGCCAACAAAACACCCTTCCTTAGGGGCTACATGTCTAAGCTCAATTCTTCAAACTGCTCAAAAATACAAGTGCCACTAAGATTCGCCAAGCCTACCGATTTCCTACTCAAGGCATCTGCAACTACATTAGCTTTCCCCGGGTGGTACTTGATTGGAAAATCATAGTCCTTGATATATTCCATCCATCTTCTCTGCCTCATGTTCAAATCCTTCTGTGAAAACAAGTATTGTAAGCTGCGGTGGTCGGAGTGGACTTCGAACTGCTCTCCATAGAGGTAATGTCTCCACATCTTCAACGCGAACACAACCGCTGCTAACTCCAAATCATGGGTGGCATAGTTCTTCTCGTGCTCTTTCAACTGCCGAGATCCATAAGCAATCACTTTTCCCTCTTGCATCAACACACAACCAAGTCCAATATTAGAAGCATCGGTAAAAATGGTGAAACCGCCGCTTCCGGATGGTAAAGTAAGGACTGGTGCTGTAGTCAATCTCTTCTTTAGCTCTTGGAAACTCTCTTCACACTGCTCTGTCCACACATATGGTGCATTTTTCCTTGTCAACTTCGTCAAAGGTGACGCAATCGACGAAAAACCTTGCACAAACCTCCTGTAATAGCCTGCCAATCCCAGAAAACTCCTGATTTCTGTCACATTCTTCGGTCTTTCCCAATTCACTACTGCTTCGATCTTGGACGGATCCACTGACAAACCTTCTCTTGAGATAATGTGCCCCAGAAAAGCTACTTGGTCTAACCAGAATTCACACTTGTTAAGCTTCGCATACAGCTGATTCTCTCTCAAGAGTTACAATGCAATCCTCAAATGCTCTTCATGCTCTTCCTTGGTCTTGGAGTACACCAAAATGTCATCAATAAACACTACAACAAACTGATCTAGATACTCTGCAAATATCTTGTTCATCAAAGCCATGAACACTGCCGGTGCATTAGTCAACCCGAATGGCATCACTAGGAACTCATAGTGGCCATATCTCGTCCGGAAAGCTGTTTTCAACACATCTGCTTCTCTGACTCTCAACTGATGGTAACCGGATCTCAAGTCAATCTTCGAAAAGAATGATGCACTTTGCAACTGGTCAAACAATTCATCTATTCTTGGTAATGGATACTTGTTCTTGATGGTCACTTGGTTCAATCTTCTGTAATCTATACACATCCTCATCGAACCATCCTTCTTCTTAACAAACAACACTGGGGCTCCCCATGGTGAAACACTCGGTCTCACAAAACCTTTGTCCAACAACTCTTGTAACTGGGTCTTCAACTCTCCCAATTCTGCTGGAGCCATCCTATATGGTGCAATAGATATCGGAGCGGTCCCTGGTAGCAACTCGATAGTGAAATCAATCTCTCTCATGGGTGGCAAACCTGGAATCTCCTCCGGAAAAACATCCGGGAATTCCCAAACAATTGGGATCTCCTCCACCCCTTGGGACCGTTTATCCTCCGTGATAAACGCTAAATAAGCTTCACAACCACTTCTCAAAAGTCTGTCAGCCTTCAACGCTGAAACAAACCCTACACGAGGATTCCTCCTCTCTCCCTGAAACGACACTCCTGCTGGTGTCTCAACCAACTTGAAAGTGAGGGTCTTATGGAAACAATCCATTGTGGCATGGTACCCTGCCAGCCAATCCATCCCTAGGATGACATCATAATCAAACATCTCCAAAGAAATGAGATCTGCGGTTAAAACCACTTCTCCTATCTGGACTGTGCAACTAGGATAAAAGGTTCTACAAACAACTTGTTTACCTACTGGGGTTGCCACAGTCAAAATGAACTCCAGTTCTATAGCATGCATATCAATCAACTTAGCAAACTTATGGGACACGAAAGAATGTGTAGAGTCAGGGTCAAACAAAATCATAGCTTTAATCCCACAAACAAGGAGTGTACCTTCTACGACATTACCCGCTGCCTCTGCATCCACTCTGTTGACTCCGTAGATTTGGCCTCGCTGTTGGGGCCTATTCTGTGCCTGCTGTGGCCTGCCTTGGGGTGCATTCCTGTTCTGCTGTGGTGGACGCTGCTGTCCCTGCTGACGAGCTTGTTGTTGTTGTTGCTGTGGTCTATGCTGATGCTGCTGTGGTGCTTGCTGCTGAAGTGGCCTAGGCTGTTTTGGACAACCAATGCATGCTGTGGTGGTGGACGTTGTGGCCCTTGCTGCTGCTGCTGATTCTGTCTGTTCTGCCTTGGGCAATCTCTCATCTGGTGGGCCATGGAGCCACATCTGAAGCATGCTCCTGACAAGGTACGACATTGTGCGCTCTCATGGTTCTTCCCACAATGGGTACAAACCAATGGACCTTGAGCATTTGGTTCTGTCCTCTGTCTTTTGTTCTGATGGTTCCTTTGCTGGTGGTTCTGTTGTTGCTGAGCTTGTCCCTTGCCTTGGACTCTGAGAATTTTGTTGTGGAAGTTCTCGAATTTGTAGGCTCTCTTCACAGCTTCATCAAAAGTTACCGGTGGCACCACTCCGGTGGCATCTCTCTCAATGAAGGGATTGAGCCCCTCAAAGAATTTGGCAATCTTCTTCTCAACGGTATCCACCAACTCCGGGGCATACCTGGACAATCTCTCGAACTTGGTAAGGTATTCGAGGACTGTCATGCTCCCTTGCACCAACTGTTGAAACTCTATAGCTTTTTGCTTCTTGACGTGAGCGGGTACATATTTGTCATGAAACTGTCTCTTGAAGTTGGCCCACACTTCTGCATCAGCCATGGTCCTATATTCTTCTCTTACTGTCTTCCACCATCTATCTGCTGTGCCAACAAAAAGGGATGATGCTAGCTTAACTCTGTCACTTCCCGTACACTGAAAGATCTCAAAGATGTTCTCGGTGTGCTCCAACCAATCATCTGTAGCTAGTGGGTCCTCTTGCCCAAGGAATTCCTTTGGAGCTCTTTTCCTAAACCGTTCAAACAAGGCATTTGGATCATGTTGCCTTTGGTTTATGACTATAGCTGGTTGGGGTTGAACCGGATCTGGTCTTCTTTGCAAGACCTCAAGCAATTGTCTCTGCATTTCTTGCATCTCTCTAGCATGGTCTTCCTCTCTCTTTAGCATTTGTTCTTGAAGTCTGGCCTGGTTTTCATTTGCTTGACGTTGTTGGTCAAGCATGGCTCTCATCATATCTTGAAATTGGTTAGGCGGATTGTTCTCCATTATATCCTCTTCTAGAGGCCCTGTATGATTACTATTGCTTGCAGTAGGGTTGCCATTCAACGGTCTCTTACGTGGAGGCATGATGCTGCAAAACAAATGGTTAGCACATAATAATCCAATAAAGGGTCACACATTGCTCACACGATACTAGCTAACGAAAGATTTAACGGATCCTCTCCACGTCCTTAGGATTTCTAGTTTCTTTTAATTGCTTGAAACACGTCTCGCTCTGATACCAGTCTGTCGCGACCCCAGACCGGGAATCCCAATCCGGGATCGGGACTAATGGTGGCGAATGATGATTGATGATGATTATCTACATCCACAATATACAATTTATTTAATTTCCCACAGGTGTCCGCGGTGAGGATATCACAATCTTGCATGAATGTTTCTTTTTAGTGCGGAAGCGTGTAGCAAATCAAATAGTTAGACTATCTCTAGTCATGCAAGCATTAACATCAAATATCAAAACTGTATCAGAAAGAGCAATGATCTATAGCATGTTTCCCAAAAGTTGTTAAAGTTAGACAAAATATCATTTAGTTACATTCCCAAAATTTGAGGCCAACAAAGGCCAACATTACAAAATAGTAACCCAAAAGAATGGTTAATAAGTTCTCCCCAAAATGTTACGCCTCTTGTAGCAACCCGATGTCTACATGACATCGTCAGCGCGCCACTCAACTAGAGGTTGCGGCTCACCTACCGCCTCCTCCGGCTCCTCCTCAAGGAAACCGGCAACGGGACCAAAGGATCAGACACGACGGTCTGGCAAGAGAGTGAGAAGATACAACAACATAAAATAGATGAAATATCTCGAAAAGCAAGGAAATCTGTTTAAGCAAGAACTCTCATAAAATAGATAAATCATTTGTTAGAAAGACATGTAAACAAGATAAAACTCATAGGGTATCCAAGGAATCAGGAACAAGCAAGATGGCGACCACACGAAGCTAAGTCCTCTACCACTAAAGTGATAGAGTAATAACTAGGCCCTGGTCTCAGTCACTCGAGGTGAGGAGAAACAGGGGATCTCATATAAATACATATGCATATACAATACTATACATGACCACGGTAGCGAGCCGGGCATCGGGGACCACAGTAGCAATCTGCGGTATCGGGACAAGACCACGGTAATGACCGGGTAGCGGGATCCAAACTGCAGCTGGCGGGACAAGAGGGGGATCTCCAAGTCGGTGGATCAAACCAACGAGGTTATCCAAGCTCAGTGGTGCCGACTCATAGGTCAAATACAATCGAGACAATTCAAATAAATCAAGTACAAATATATAATCAAACGGGCAAGACGGGGGTGCTCAAGGGCACACTGACATATCATGTGGTGCAATGCACTTCGGGTCGAGTAACCATTTCAAGTGTACAACAATGCTTCGGGAAAACAAGTCATGTAATGTAAATCTTGGAAATGAAGAATATAATGAACTATACCAATTCGGGAAAGATAATGGTTTTAAGATCTAATTGAGTGAATAGGGGTCCCGTATGTCGATTGTGGAAATGACTTGGTACTCCTTGAGTTTGAAGACATTCCGGGCTCCTTATCCACTTTTACGATTTTCAAAACTTAAATTGAGCTTACGGTTATAACTAGATGTTAAGATAGAAAAATCAAGACTATAAACGGTCCATCCTAAGTATGATGTCAACCCGGAACCATCGAGCAACCTACTCAGTCACCGAAAGAAATTGAATTCGCGATACCCAAGGAAATAGATTTTTGCATTTAGGTATAGAGAAGATATCGTGTCGTTCCATCCCGTTCAAGATTGAATAGATTGAACTTCGATGCATTCCGAACCAACCGTGAAGAGCATCGGCTCAAGACGCTCTCACATATGGTCAAGTGAGTCCAAGGAGGGTAGCCAAGGTCCACAAAAAAAATAAATCTCAAAACCCACTTTCGGTCCGATCGATCGGCCGAAATTTCTGTACCAGAAATGCACAGGGTCCGATCGATCGGCCCAAAAAGCCTTACAGGTAAAAGACAGACCGATCGATCGGCCTGTAGGTCCGATCGATCGGCACTGGGCGTGAAGCATGCCCGGGAACTTGATTTTTCTCCTTCTTGTTTCCTTTCCTTCCAACACCTCAACAACCACAATTAACTAAGAACAAGGTGACTTAAACACATGATTCCAAGACATTAAATGAGGCTATCAAGATGTGTAAAGATCATTTATTTCAACCATGGAAAAATCAATGAAAGTAATCAATGAAAACATGAAAACCATAAATACTTCACCAAACCATTTCAAACTTAAAAACATCCAAACATTCACTTGCCTCAAGTCCAAGCTAGCCAAAAACAAGCCTCTACTCACTTCTTAAGCTCACTTCCAAGCTACAATCAAAAACCCCAAAAACAACCCTAAAATGGGTTACACAAAGAATGAAAATGAAAGAACTTCCAATAATGCAAATGTAGCTTCCCTAAGGCTAGAAGATCACTAATCTAGGAGATGAATAAGATCACTTACTTGTAAGGTCCCCTAATGGACAAGGTAAGCTCAAGGGAAGTCTCAAAGTTGATGGATTCTTCTAAAAATAGTATCAAGAGGAAGCTTGTGGGATGAGGAAGAGATTGGTAATCTCCATTTCTTGATTGATGAGCTCTTGGTGAGGCTTGGAGATGGAGAAGCAAGAAGAAGAAAAGAAAAGCAATGAAAACCCTAGACTCAATAGTTGTGCTGGAACATGAAAATGGAGAAGGAAGGGAAGGGTTCCTCTTTGTTAACACTTGGATGGTTGGGTCCCACAACTTAAAGAACTACGTTGGCTGAAATCATCTCTCTCGGGTCCTCGGATGAATTCGACGAAGAAGGAAGAAATGTTCGTCGAAATATCTAGTTTCCAAAAAGTGTATGTTTTGCGAGTTTCGAGAATATTAAGTTTTGGGTACAGATTTGGTGTGAAATGACTGTTTTACCCTCAAGGCTATGAAATCGGGTTTCGGGGCCTCGAATGGACACGGGATCAACATGAAAGTTGTAAGAATCCACAAGATGAATGCAACGGGCCAAAAACACACTTCAAAACACGTCGGGAAAATTTCACAAGAAAATGCAAAGCCGGAAAGGGAACCCCCAAAGGGCCCCACTAGCCAACAAAACACTCAAAGTAGCCCAAAGCTAAAATCAAGGTTATTCCAAACCCAACTAGACCAAAAACACTAATCACGCTTAGCACTAAAACGCAACTTAATTAGCACTAATCGGGTTCACTCGGGTCGGGGTCTTACACACCACCAGGAAGTCGGCTGTCATGGAGGCGCCTCCGATTTGGACTTCTAGGGAGACTTTCCCCTTAGGGCCCGTTTGGTAATTTACTTTTAAAATAAAGTGGAGTGAAGTTAAATGAAAAGAATGAATCAAATATAAGTGAGTTATGATGGTATTTTGTTTTTAGTTGTTTGATATGGAATATGTTTTACTTTTTGTATGGGGAAATGAAGTTTTTTTTGTCTTTTAGTGAGTAAATGTAGTTGCTTTTTGACTTTTTTTGGAAAAGATGAAGGGAGTTTTGGTAAAAAGTGCTTTTGTTGGGATGTTTAACTTGACTTGACTTCACTTGACTATATTAGTAAAATTATCAAACGGGCCCTTAGGGTACACCGGCTTTGAGCTAAAGCTCACCAGGGGAGTGCGGGCTTCCTGTAACTCTTCCTCTTTAAGACCGAGCTTCTTGAAGCAGTCAAAATAGAGGATCTCAGACGAGCTCTCAGGATCCACAAGAATTCGCTTTACCTTGAAGTTCTTCAACCTCAGGGTGAGGATTAGTGGGTCGTTGTGGGGGAGCTGGTCTCCTTCAAGGTCTTCGTCTGAGAACCAAATCTTGGGTCGCTTTTTCCGGGCCTTCTTGACACAGGTCCTAGCTCAACTGACATCACCTATTTGCCGTGTGAAGCCCTCCTGGCCTCGGCACGAGCTTGGTTACCCTTTCTAGGAGCGGGGGGCCAGGTGAATGACATTGATAATGCCCTCCAGCACGTCACTATCCTGATTCTCATCAGGTCGGCGCTGATGAGCTCAGTTGACCCTTCCACCTTCTCTGATGTAATATTTCAAGTGCCCGTCCTTGACGAGCTTCTCGAGATGGGACTTGAGGGTCATGCAGTCCTCGGTCCTGTGCCCATTCTGCTTATGGTAGGTACAGAACTTGCCTGATCCCGGGTGGATGGATCGCCTTTCATCGGCTGCGACCATTTGAAGTAGGGCTCCCTCTTGATTTTGATGAGGAGCTTATAGATGGGCTCCTTGAAGATTGTGTTTACAGCCCTGTAGGAATCGACGGCTGGCTTGAACTTCGACTTCCTATTGCCCCCAGAGGTGGAGGCCAAGAAGGCTGCCGAGCTTATTGAGGCCTTCTTCCTGTCTGGTTCCCTCTTGGAGAACTTTTTGTCTCCTCTAGGGGGCCGGTCTTCCCGCGAGAGGCTGAAGCTTTCATGAGCTCGGGCTTCATCCTCTTCTTGTTCAATGAATCGGTTCACCCTAGCTATCAATGCTTTCATTGCGACTACGGGGGACCGGACCAGGTCTTTGCGGAGATCATTGCCTGGGAGCAAAGTTTGCGGGAAACACATGATGGCCACATCATCTTTGGCGTCTTTGATCTGGCTATAGATTGTCCAGAATCTTTTGGCGAACTGAGTAACGTTTTCAGTCTGCCTCATCCGGATTGCCTTGAGGTTGCCACCTGTCTTCAGGATGACTCGGTGCTCCTGAAACTTCTCGATGAAGGAGTTTCGGAGTTGCCGCCAGCTCGAAATCGATCCCTCTGGAAGTGCGCAGAACCATCTGAAGGGGAGGTCGCCTAAACTAGAATAGAAGACTCTACAGTTCAGGTGACCGACGTCGCCTCAAACTGACATCCGCTGGGTGAAGTGTCGAAGATGCGCTGCGAGGTCCGAGGCTCCATCATAGAGGACGAATCTAGGGACACTGAATCTCTCGGGGAGAGAGATGTCTTTTACCTCTTAAGAGAAGGGAGACATGCCCTGGTCCTCGGCGTCGTAGGCGTCTAGTCGGTCTCAGACGAGGTCGACTTCTGCCATGTTGCGCTGGACCGTCTGCTTGACATGGCGGTCAAGCCATTCTCTCAAGTCTTCACCGTTCTCTGGCTTCAGCGACTTTGGTTCCTGGCGCGAGCTTCTCGAGTCTCCGTGCAGATGGCTATTGCTCGAACCTTCTTCGTCACCTTGGTCTCTTCTTTTGTTGGTCAGGACTTGCCTCAAGTCCTGATCAGCCGAGGGAGTAGGGTTCCGTCTAGGGGATGGTACCCGAGCTTTCTTCTTCTCTTTGAGCTGCCTCTTGAGTTGACGAATCAGCTTATCCTGCTCTTGGATGATAAGTTTCTGGGTCCTGATGTCAGTGACGAGGGCATTGTCGTCATCACCATTGTCAGCCTGATGAGGAGACTTGCCCACTGACACCGTGTAGGGTCCTTCTATACTCAATGCTGCAGATTTTCCACCAGATTTCCCTTTTGGAGGGGGATCTTGGAGTGGCGGAGGTTGTGACCCTAGTAGCGGAAACACCGGTGGCGGTGGGAACTCTGGTGGTGGCACCGGAGGTGGTAACGATGAGTCCTTTCGTGTCTTCAACGTACCTTCGCCATTTCTGGTCTTTGGAGGCATGATTTTTGTAGATTTGGTTTAATCATTTCTCACAGACGGCGCCAATTGTAAGTGCCTAAATATTACGGACTTGGTTAAATGAATGTTTAGTTTCTAATGTTGCTGTAAAGCTTCTCTGGGAAAGATTAACCGCCTGGGACCTGAAAGGGAAGGAGGAAGAGAAACGTCAGAGGCCTGGGCTGCTGTTAGCCGGAGGCACTCCGATGCCTAAGTTAGTGCAATCACTAGACAAAGGATGGGTAAGTAAGGAAGAAGATAATGCAGAGTAAGGATGTATGTGACAGTATATGTTTTGTGGATTTACCTCATACATATATATAGAAAAAGGTTTTTCCCATGGAGGTAGGTAGAGGCACTGTCCCGTTGCCCCATGCCTTGCTTCTTTAATGGCGGTAGGTTGAGGCAACGTCCAATCGGATCATGTGCCGAATCCTCGTATTAATGTGGACGTGATGGCCTGATAAGGCTAGTCCCTTATCATAATCCGGCGCTCATCTTGTTTGTCAGTACGTTCTGCAACGTAGCCGTAGCGTTATGGGTACAATTATGACCTTGTACTCATCCTAGTTGGCAGTGCCGAACTGAGGGTGATGCCGAGATGGACACGTTCTGACATTGTTGCTGAGACCGAGATGAGGCCAGCTGGTATCTTTACCGAAGCTAGCTCAAGCCGAATGCCAGCCTACACTGTTGCCGAGCTAAATGAATCTTCTACTCTAGCCGAGTTTGGATACCGAAATCGAGATAAGCCAAGTTGGTACTGTTACCGATATTAGCGTAATCCTGTTCTTAGGAGAAGGCCCACAAAGACACAATCCTGATTTTACTGATAGAATGGAAGTGGTTTTTTTGGGTAAAATCCTATTGATTTTATCAAGAATTTATATCCCATCAGCAGAAAGCCTTAAAGGGTGGCTCCCACAAGATTTATCGAAGAAGAGAATTGGCGCGAACTCCATCGGTTAGTTCAGTCTTTTCCCGCTAAAAACCCCCCATAGTCATACAAAACTCCCAACATCTGAAACGCTACCTTCCTCAAACCCTAATCTTAGAATGCGGACAAGGAGATCCGAAATCGGATCGTCTGCAAATTCCGGCGGTAATGGAGATACCAAGATCCAAAAGAGAACCAGATCCGAATCAATGCTAGAGACTCTGACGAAGCCACCGCAGTCTCCAGTGAAAAGGACATCGCCCAGAAGATGCTCGATCGAAAGCCAAATGGATGATGAACTTGTGAGTTTTCAGTCATTCATTTCTTTGAATCTGTTTCTTCTTTCATAACCATTTTATCTTCATCTGGATGATTGATGCTTGCTTTGTGATTTTAGGGACTTTGTAAAGATGATGAAGCGATGCGGGAGAGTCTGCCCCATCATCCCCCGAAGTCGCCACTGCAGACTCCAGTAAACTGGAGATCGCCTCGTAGATGCTTGAATGAAAGCCAAAACGATGGAAATGGAAATGTGAGCTTTCAATCGATTTTTACTCTGTCTTCTTTCATCTCTATCTGTTTTTCTTTTGGTTGATTGATGCTTGTGATTGCAGGGACATTTTAAAGATACCCAATTGATGCCAGATAGTCCAGTAAATTGGAGATCGCCTCGTAGGTGTTTGAATATAGGCAATGAAAATGTGAGTTTTGGACCTGTCATTTCTTAAATTTGTTTATTTTCCATCTCAATCTGGTTACAATTTGATTGATTGATGGTTTTAATTGCAGGGACTTTGTAAAGATAGTGAAGCAATCCCAGAGAGTCTGCCACGTCATCCGCCAAAGCCACCAAAGTCTCCCGTAAAATGGAAATCGCCTCGCAGGTGCTCGAATGAAACCCGAAAAGGTGAGATGCCACCGCAGTCTCCGGTTAAATGGAGGTCGCCTCGCAGATGCTCGAATGAAAGACAGAAAAGCAATGGAAGTGTGAGTTTTATATTAATAATTTCCTAACTCTGTTCCTTTTCATTGTCATTTTGATTTTCATTATATTTCTTATTTTCATGATGGTAGGGACCTCATAAAGATTTTGATAATGAAGTCATGAGGTCACCTAAATCTCCACGGAAGAGGTTGTTGGACCAATTTCCTCATAAACCCAAATGGAATCCCAGAGGTAAGCATGATTTTGTTTTATTTTGCTTCTCTTTATTGCATTGCTATGTTCATTTCTTGATACAGTTAACTTTTATTTCGATTCAAACAGTTAATCTTTATTTCGATTCATATGGGGGTATATATTCTGTCAATGGATCTTGGTGTTCTCTTATACCCCCATATGTTGACTTTCTGTAAGTGCAGTTCGTTTATTTTATCCGTAAAAAGGTTGCACTACATCTCTGCTCTAAGGCATTTTGTGTAGGATTAAGAAAGAAACAAAAAGGGCGTACATATGGGTAGAGTGTGCCTGTCTCTTCCTAACCTAATTGCAGTCTCTATCTTCTTGCCGGCAGAATCCCGCAACTGCAGCAGCTGCTTGAGACCTTCAATAATCTAATCCTTGATTCATATGTATCCTTTGGCTTTCTCCTTGACCTACAGTGGCTGTCTGCTTGCCCTTTAATGGCCATCCATTCAGCTGTAGACACAAACTGTGCTCAGTCTCTGCTAGCCCAAACTCAAATGAGAAACAAAACCAAACTGATAAACCCACCATTTGATTAGCACACCAATCTGTCTAGCAACTTTGGGATTACTGGCTAGCAACTTTGGTTTTGGGATTACTGGCTAGCAACTTTGTCATGGTATCAGAGCCAACACATCCCGGGTTCGAAACCATGCAGGGCAAAAATGCCCCATGCCACTTTGTGTGTTTGTGTGAGCGTAAGTGCGCAGGGCAAGAAGGCCCCATGCCGCGTTGTAGTCTTGTGTGGGCGTGTGCTTTAGATCCGGGTGGTGTCTCGCAAGAACGGGGGTATTGGATCCAGGTGGTTTCCCACCCGAAGGGGGGTGTTAAGTAGTTGATTGTGTAGTTCCCTATCACCAATTGGTTTTGGGATTACTGGCTAGTATCGTTGTCATTGTCCCGATCTCTATCCATCATTTTTATTATGCCAAAGCCCCATCCATCCATCTAATGCCTAATCTAGCGTCTTCTCTCTTGAAAGAGATTTTCCTTGATTGAATGAGTTTATGAGTTTCTCCGATTGCTTTGTTTGCGTGGAGTGGCCAATAATCTGGGCTTGTCTGGCCATTAGGATCGTGGGCCTCATTTGTTCCACATGCTCACCCTCCGATCCATTTTAGAAACTCATGGGATCACACAAATCTGCTTGGAAGTGCTCACAACTATGAGTGTTTCTCAGGGGAAGGATTTGATAGAAATCACCATATGGTCTAGATAAGGAATTCTTTAGGGCCCCTCCCTTGGTTCATACATAGATCCCCTATAGGCTTCATTATCTCAGACATCGGCTTAGATTGATGGTTCAGGCCCTATAAAGCAAGTGCCATATCAATTTTAATGATCATAGCTATTTGAAGTATGATTTTATGCAGTTTATTCGATTGTATTTTTACCGAATGCATCTTTCTAGCTTGTATGCATCTTCTAGCCATATTTTTATTGGATGTGGTAGTCTTACTGTTGTGTGTATGGGCCTGCAATAGGATTCATCACTAAGGTGTCTTATGCCTAGGCCTATGCTTAGATTCAATGCATGGATATAAATGGATGAGTCTAGGCCTGTGGCCTGTGATATGGACAGTATGCATAAGGTCCTGTTGTCCAGATTCTAGATGAAGGTTTTAAAACTAGGACTAAGGGGGCTACTCGGTCAGTCGGTCCCCCTTGAGCTGAGTTGTCTGGCCAAGTTGCATGGGACTAAGATGAGTCGAACCGAGTCCCACCTTGGAGCCCAAAAACCCATAAAATATGCATGTTGATGGCTCGCTGTAGAGAAGGGGTAGGCAGAAGAGGACATTGATGGTAGTAGTAAGGATAGATCTGAAGAAGTGCAAACTATCCAAGAAGTTAGCTCTATGAATTAAATTTCGCCAATGTTAGATTATACTTCTTGATCAAGTGTTAAAGTAGAAACACCCCCCTCCCCCCCCTTCCGAGTTTATGATATTTAAGTGATCAGTTAAGTTGATTACAATTTAAATTCTCCTTTTATTTCATATGTAGATTCTGTACAGATTAATGCTGTGAAGGAAGCATTGCATGTATCCATGGAACCATCTTCTATTTTATGTAGAGAAGAGGAGCAGAAAAGGGTGTTTGAATTTTGCAAGGCATGTGTTGAACAGGATAAAGCAGGGAGTTTGTATGTATGTGGATGTCCGGGGACTGGGAAGACGTTGTCAATAGATAAAGTTAAAGTGGCCTTGGTGGAATGGGCAGAAGATGTAAGTAAATTACTTCTTTGCGGTCTTCGAACTGGAGATAAGAGTCCTTATGATTTTCTTTTCTTCCTTTTGTCATTTTCATTCTATTTTTTCAAACATGCATCCCAAGAAGTTGAACGGCATGGGTTGACAGTCCTTAGAGAAGTGCTTATTGATTACTGAGTTAATGGATTGTTGAGAGGTTTGTGTTAAAAACCAGAAAACCAAAAGCTCAAGCTGTTAGTGAATGATAGAATAATGTATGTCAAAGGGTCCTGACAGCCCCCCTCACGTGTGGGGTTCCATATGTGGGAAAAAACACGCCAAATGACCTACGTGGACAGAAACAAGTCCCCAGGGATTCGAACACGTGACCTCTAACTCCGATACCATATTAATAACCAGAAATACCAAAAGCTTGAGCTGTTAGTGAATGACGGAACAATGTGTTTCAAAGGGTCTTGACAGTTTGGCTCTCCAAAAAGAACCTGAATGAACCCATGCAGATTACGTGGGTGGTGTCTTTAAGGACCTTATCTAGTTACAAGTTCTTGAAGGACATGAGAATTAAGGAAATGCTTTGAAGTCATTGAGATATTAACAATACCAATTACCCACAGAAAAACCTTCTACTATTTACTATTGATTCCTATTGGAGAAGGATTACTCATGAGTGCCTAAAGTTGCACTCTGAATTTCTTAGGTTTCTTATCAGTATCAAACAGGATGCATCTTCACCATCCACAATAAAGTAAACAGAGATCATAAATAGCAAAATTTTCTTTTGCTTGTAAGGAGATTCAAGCTTATCCACCCACGCACAATACATGTCCCCAGCCAGTTAATTAAACAACTGATCAGCATCATCAGCAAAGTCTTGTCCCAACTATGTTGGGTTAGCTACTTGAATTCTGTGTTGCCATTCCAGTGTATCCTGGGCTAATCAGTTAAGCAACAGCTGAGGACCATAAATAACAGTTTTATTTGTGTTATTGTGACAACTTCCTGTGACATCAGTGGTTCATCATTGTTGCCCTTATACATGCAAGACATGCTAGGTAATTACTATAATGAGAAACAATGCAAAATACTTGTTCGCAATGTGAAATACATGTTTGGTGATTACCATCCTTTCCTCCAAATGTGGAAGCTACTCTGGAATAACAGATGTGATATAGTAAATAACTAATTGATAGAAGACTGTGTAATCATGCTAGCTTGTTGGCTTGTATTATCCTCAGTTGGTCTAATTTATTTATTCATGCAGGTTTATATTTGTCTTGATCTACAGTTATTTTTCACATTCACACACTTACAGAGGTTGCTGTAATGACCTTGGCCAGGAGGGATTGCAGCCACCAGATGTGCTAGCTATAAACTGTACCTTACTTGCAAGCACTTCTGAAATTTTCAGCAAGGTATTTCACTGAAGTCTCCAAGAGTAGTAAATTTCAGAACAATATATTTTGACTTGCTACTGTTTTCCTTTCCAGATACTTGAAAGATATTGCCCAAGAAAGAAGGAAAATAGCAATTGCTTGCCTCTTCAGCACCTGCAGAAAATTTTCTTGCAAGAGAAACTGCTGTCGGTTAAAAAGATGATGTATGAAACCTCTCCCTGCGCTATGTGCATTCATATATCTTTGAAAGCTTTATTCTTGAAATGAACCCTTTTGTCTCAAAGAATATGTTCTCAATTCCTAATGTTGTTGATGTTGGCAGTATTGCCTAATCTTTTTGAACCATGATATGCGTATTTTCTGATATGAAGGGTGCCTTTTTTATGGGTTCTTTATCTAGAATTGTTCTGAGTGCAGGCTGATCATTATTGATGAGATGGATTACTTAATTACTAAAGATAGGGCCGTGCTTCATAATCTTTTCATGCTTACAACTTATCCGTTCTCCAGATTTATATTGATAGGTATGAGTTTCAAAGAATCTAGAATCAGTTTTTCTCATACAGTCTAAGGGTCACCACGTTGGCATTTAATTTTGCCTAATTTAAATGCTTTGAGAAAAAATAAGTGAATTTGTAGCTCCAGCCTTACCACTAGAAGAGTATTTTCATCTTTGCAGGGATAGCAAATGCGATAGACCTAGCAGATCGTTTTATTCCAAAACTTCAATCACTGAATTGTAAGCTTACTAACTTCTCTTCATTTTGAATTTAGCTTCTATAAATTTATGAATGCTATATTGCCTGATTTATTTCATGTTTCAATGAAACCGCATAACGCTAATCTGATGGTGAAAACTGGTTGGTAATCATTGAGGTTTTAGGGGTCCGACACTAGGGATGGAGGTACATAGAGTTGTGCCCCCTCTCAACTTTTTCCTTCCCTTTAAATAAGGAGAAAGATATATTTTGATCCTATCTTTTTACCCTCCTCAACTTTTCTTTTTCACATTTTTGCCCCTCAACAATCTTTTTTCCCTCTTAGTAAAGAGTGGAACTTTTAAAACACATAAGGGGATTTTGGTCTTTTACTCATATAAAAGACAGCTCATCAAATCACCAATAAGGTATGCATGATGCCGTGGTTTTTCTCCCTTTATTATTTCTTTTTCTTTCCCATGATTGAGCCTAGAATCCTAATTGTCTCAAAGTTTGAAATTCTCAATCATCATAGCTGGTTTAATTTATTATCACATTTTGATTTTTTAACATTTTACTTCAAAATCTGGATAAAATTAAATCTAATTTAATTTCTAAGAAATTCCAATTTTCTGTAAATAGAGGTGCTTAATTTTTTTTATACTAATTACATATCAAATGTTCCATTAAGGCTAGTGATTTTATTGAAGTTTTAGAAATAATTTGGCCTCTAAACAATGGGCCACAGATCAAGACTTTTTATAAACGTCAACCCCATAATACGATCTAGACAATTATTTAATTTTTAATTAAAATCACGTGCTCATGAGTAAAAATTCTAAAATTGTGCAATTTACAATTCTTCTTTACTCTTTCGTACCCATTTTTATCATTGCTGGATATAAAGAGCAATCTAAATTTATCTTTTTTTTTATAAATATTTTTGGGGTATAATGTAATAACTAGTCCATAACTTTTTATACCCATTATAATGTAATAACAGTTTTGAGGTATAGTGTAATAAAATTTCTAATTCTTTCTCAAATTCACTGTCCAACACCCATTGTCCTTTTGTTTCCGGCACCACCCTAGAATCTGCAATGCAGTTTTGGGTTCTGGTTTCAGTTTAAATGACAAATTCAGACAATGACAGACTCGGGTTAGGCCCTTATAGTAATTGCTAGTTGCTACATGACTGGACCTGATTATTCACATTGCACATTAAATACTTTAATTTACCAATATTTTCTGTATTTTTATTTGCAAATAATTCTAATAACAATAATATTATTATTCATTTGGTTATTATCTAAACCATTTATAGAATGCCTTAACCGTCACAAGAGAGACAGGGTTGTTCAGGTTCAAGTTTGAGGTCTTATTTTCTAAATTCAGTTCAAGCTGCACCAAATCTGAACCTTAAAAAATAGAAGGGCGTAGGGGTTGGAATAGGGATGATCTGAACAAACATGATTCCTTTTCAATCCTGGAGTGCCAATGAGTGGAGATGTAACTACTTATTCTAATGTAGTAAAAGACGTAGAAGTCTGACTTGACACAGCACGGGTAGGGAAGGACAGTCAATGGGCTAATCTTCAAGCCAATGGCTTCGGGATAGGGATCCATAGGATAAAAAATGTCTTGGTCTCACACCAGACACAAGACCGAGAGAAAACTTAAGAAGAAATATTATTGGTGAATGGACTTATGTGAATGAGAGGAATTACATCTCTTGATAAAGGCTAACCCTAATCTATTCTTGGAAATAATTCTAATTAAAATAAACTCTAAATCAAATAAGATAACTTTCTAATTAATCTCATAGCTATCCCTAAAATTCAGCTACTACTAAAAATAGGAAAAGTCTTGCACTATATGAAGATTCTCTTTATGAACCTTAGTGGGCTTGGGCCCAAAGGGCTGGCCAATCACAGATCTTGCCTCCATCATGACTGCTACTGTGTAGTTACTGAGTTGCAGCTAGAGGACTAGATCTCCTGGAGAAAGTAGTAGGCAAAAAGAGGACAAACCACAAAAATCACCACAATCCTATTGCAAATCACTCTGGAAGGCCAAACCCACCTCATTAGCACAAATCTCAATACAGAGATATTCTCTTCGAAAGTTGTGGACACTCAATTCCACATTGGCAAACTGTGATGTTATAATTGACTATGATAATAGTCTTGCTATGAGCCCTCGCTTACATCCATGCCATTCATCTAACAAAACCATGGATAAAGATGTTTTAATCATATCCCTTAAGCATTTTATTAAGGAATAGAGGGATAGGAGGGCATCTATTCATCAGGTTGGCCAAATGGCTATGCTGTTAAGATGAAAATTGGTTGGGTTCAGGGCGGATCCTAGTGGACCTGTGCATGTAACTGAATTGATTAATGCACATCCGAACCCATACCCACACCGGCATGGAATATGATGCCCACACTTGATCTAGTATTGAATACCCAGTATGGAATATGATGTCTACACTTGATGTAGCATTCAATATTCATATCGGAGCCTGATGAGATATCATGTTCAAAATATGCCTTGTTCCTCTTATAGACACACCATTTTTGGCAAACCAGCCCCACCCCCCGCACCCCCCCCCCCCCCCCCCCCCCGACCCCAACCCCATACTGTTGATGGCTAAATTTTGCACCATTTGGACAATTTTGAATAAATAAATGAAAATCTAACGGTCAATTCATCATCATGCACATTCTAGGGATAATGGCATCATTGTAGGCTCCATGCATCTCTAAATTGTCTTTCCAATGATTCCAGAATCACACAGTTTTGATTTAAAATGAATTTTCTAAAAGTTCTGGAATGAGCCAGTCAAAACCTACAGACTGCACTGCAGCAGAATTTTAAAATCTGTCCCCTGTTTTCAAAAATCTGTTCTAATGATTTTCAGATTGAATTAAAATTCACTGATTTTTATCAATATTCTCATGCCAGTAACCTTCCAGTGAGCTATGGTTTCAACTGATTGCAATTTTTCAACTGATTTCATTTTTTCTAAAAATTATTAAAATTCAGACAGTGGGCCTGTGTCATGAAAAAAATTCTGCAGTGCAGAAATTTCAGCATGTTTAGTTGGATTTGTGTATGCTATTCCATAAGGTTCCAACTGTCAGAAAAATCCAGAATTAAATATGGGATTCTATCATTATGTCTACTAATTGCCCATAAATATTTGAGACCAATTGGTGCCATAGAAAATTTATGAAAAATCGGGCAGTGAGTATGGATTGACCCCCTAAAATGACCCAAATTAATAAGGATGAGACCATTGTGCATCGCTGGTGGCATTGTGATGAGTGGTAAACCATTTTCTTCCACCTTGGAGGCGATCACATGGAGCCATGGTGATGGGGACATCATGTTAGAATTTCTATGATGCCAAGATCTCATTGGATACAAACAAATAACACTAAATGTAATTAAGATCATACCTGATTCCATGGCTGGGGCTAAACAGAGGAGGGATTTACAACCTCCTTGAACCCTTTTCTTCTCTCTAGCAACTTGATGGAAGCCAAAAAAATCCACCGTGGGCAAGAAAGTAACCCAAGAGATTCTTTTACAGAGAGAGGATCCTCCCATCAAGGTAAGTAATATAAAATCTCTCGAATCATATCTCCCTAATTGAGCAACTTACAAAGGCAAGTTTTTAAATCCTTTGACCATGGGGAAAATATCCTTTATTGGATGTTCTAGAAAGAAGTGAGCCCATGTGGTCAGGTGGGCCACACTCCCTTATTCCAACATTCTCCCACTTGGTCCAATGACCACATAAAATAAAATAATTATTATATTTTAAAAAAGGTTTTGAAAAACAAGACTTTGACTGGTGCGCACCATTTTTTTAAAACACTCATGTTAACTTTTAAGCTCAATCTTTAACCATTGATTAAGTTAGTCTATTGGTGAGAACTATGGCGGTTACATGTCTTAAATGACATGCTCCCTTCCATAATTACTGCATCTCCATATTCACTTAATCAAGTCTTTAATAAGGGTAAAATAGGATACCCTTCATGACAATCCTATTTAATGGGTTCATTAATGTCATTCACTTTACTATTCTCCCTTTACAAATCTTTAAACACATGTGAACATAAATAAAGCAAGAATATACGAAATCACAAAACTATAATGTATACAATCAAGATGTGTTTGTACAAATTCTAATAGGACAATTCATTCAAGCCCATATTTCTGACATGCTCTTGAAAAGGCTTTTGCGCCAGTGCCTTCGTTAAAGGATCTGCCAACATCATACTTGTTGGAGTTCCAATTATAGACACTAATTAATTTCGTACCTTTTCTTTTAACACAAGGTATTTTACTTCCAAAAATTTAGATTGCTTTCAACCTTGTCATTATATGCAAATCTTCTAATTGCATCATTGCACAATAAATCTTTAATGGTTTGGAGATTGTATCCATAATGTGCAACCTTCAAATAAAATCATGCATCCATAGAGCGTGACCTGTAGCTTCAAAGCATGCCACATATTCTGCATCGAATGTGGATGGGGTAACTAGGGTTTGTTTCGCACTTTTCCATGAAACTGCCCCATTAGCTAACAAAAAAGTATATCCTGAAGTCGACTTTCTAGAATCGAGGCATCCTGTAAAGCCTGCGTCCGAATATCCAATCACTTCTAAACGATCGGATCTCCTGTAAAAAAGCATATAATTCCTAGTCCCGCTTAGATATCTCAAGACCTTCTCAACTCCCACCCAATGGGGCATACTAGGATCACTTTGATATCTATTTAACATGCCAACTGCAAAGCTTATATCGGGTCTAGTGCATGTTTGTGCATACATTAGACTACCGATTGCGGCAGCATATGGAAATTTATCCATTTCTATTCTTTCGATCTCATTTTTTGGACACTGAGCCTTACAAAACTTATCACCTTTGATCATAGGTGTATTCTGAGCTTTACATTCTTCCATAGAAATCTTTTCAAAACAGTTTTGATATAGGCTTCTTGTGATAACCCAAGTAATCAACGAGATCTATCATAATAAATCTCGATTCCTTTTGCGAAGGTTGCTTCACCCATATCTTTCATATCAAAATTGTTCCTTAGATACTCCTTGGTTTCATGAATCATACCAAGGTTATTGCTAGCCAGTAAAATGTCGTCAACATACAACACCAAGATAATAAACTTGCTCCCACTAATCTTGAGATAGATGCAATGATCAACCACATTTTTGGTGAATCCGAATGCTGTAATAACACAGTTGAATTGAAGGTACCATTGTCGGGAAGCTTGTTTAAGGCCATAAATCGACTTGTTTAATTTACAGACTAATTTCTTTTCACTTTGTTTTACAAATCCTTCAGGTTGTTCCATGTACACCTCTTTTTCTAGATTTCCATTTAAGAATGTCGTTTTGACATCCATTTAATGTAACACAAGATTAAAGTGAGCTACTAGAGCCATAATTATCCTGAATGAATCCTTTTTAGACACCGGAGAGTAAGTTTCACTGTAATCAATCCTTTCTCTCTGAGTATAACCTTTGGCCACGAGTCTGGCTTTGAAACGTTCAACCTTTCCCTTTGAATCCCTTTTGGTCTTAAAGACCCACTTACAAGTTACAACCAACGGTCTAGGTAGTTCAATGATGTCTCAAACATCATTAGTGGCTATTGACTCTAGCTCATCTTTCATTGCATCTAACCATTTATCAGAATTCTTACATTCTATGACTTCTTTAAATTTCCTAGGATCATCTTTTACCCCAATATCGGCTTCTTCTAAGTATAAAACATAATCATTTGAGATAGCGGGTCTTCTCGTACGAGTTGACCTTAAAATTTCAAGATTTGGATCATTATTCTGTTCTGGAAGTGGTTCAATAATGGGTAATTGGGTTTCCTATGCTTCTTGTTCATTTTGTGGTTGTTGTTCCTCTTTGATTATCGTTGATCACGATATCAAGTGGGACACCAAACTCACTTCTTTTATTAGGTAGATCAACATCTACCCGAATTTCTTCGTAGGTTATATTTCTATCTTGACCACTCCCACTATTCAAATGATCCTCCAAAAATTTGGCATTTCCCGATTCAACCATCCTAGTTGTATGGTTAGGACAGTAAAATCTATACCCTTTGGACCTACCGGATATCCAATAAAATATCTGCTAATTGTTTTATGGCTAATTTTTTAAGGGCTTTATTTTAGATGGATCTATAGAAAAAAAATAAATAAATAGAGATACCAAACAAGCCCTTACTTGTATTGGTTTGCTTTCCTTTAATGCAATCAACACAAATTGTAAAGTCGGTGAGATTCAGATTAGGTAACAATCCATCTTTCACCAATCTTGCCATTCTTTCTTTTGAAATATGGCCTAACATTTTATGCCACAACATAGATGAGTTCTAATTAATGGCCATTCTTTTAACTCCCATGTTCATACATAGAATTTAACTTTAATTTGTACAATCCATCACATAAATAACCATTTCCAACAACTTTATTATTTCTAATAACGTCCATACATCCATCACCAAAACCAAATTTAAAACCATCATAATCAAGTTTTGAAACAAAAAGACGATTTCTAGAGATATTTGGAATGAAGAAAGTATTATGGGGATCCAAAATGAATCCGGTGTCCAACACTAGCTTGTATGTGCCTATGGCTTCAACTCTTGACTCCTTTTGGTTCCCCATGGTGCTGGTCCTTTCCCCATCATTTGGACTCCGGCTTGAAAGGAATCCCTGCATACAACCAGAAACATGAATGGTTGCACCAGAGTCAATCCACCAAGTATTAGATGGAACATCTGTTAAATTGGTTTCGAAATAAACAAGAGTTTGACTTTTACCTTTACTTTCAAACCAATTCTTTCGTTTCAGGTAATCCTTTTTGAAATGACCTTTCTTTCCACAATAATAACATTTCTTCATTATCCCTTTGTCCTTCTTTTCTGGTTTTGTGTCTTGAGCATTTGCACCTTTCTTGCCTTTACCCTTGCTCTTGGAGTTAGATTGAGAGACAAAATTAACCATCATTTGTCCCTCTACTTTCAACCATCTTTCTCGGCTCTAGCGATTAATTCATTTATATCCCATGTCATTGGGCTTTGGTTATAAGCTACCTTAAAAGATCCAAAAGCAGGAGGAAGAGAAATAAAAATGAATGGGACTATATATTGATCAGACACATTCATGTCCACTTCTTTCAATTTCGACACTATGTGCGCCATTGCAAGGATGTGTTCTCTTACTCCCGGGGTTCTATCATATTTCATACTTGAAAGGCGGCTTATCAACGAACCACCTACTGCCTTATCAGTTATTGTAAATTGCTTTTTCACCGTATCTAAGAGGTCCCGGGCTTTATCCCTATGGATCCTCGGATAGTACGTGAAATAGAATTTAAGATGATCTTTATTCTCACTTTGTTTGCCTTTATCCATTTTTCATAGATTGTCCTTTCTTCGACAGTAGAGTTTTCAGTGGGATTTTCAGGCATGGGTTCGTCGAAGGCAATTTCTAAGTCCAAGAATGTTATAGCAATTATTAAAGCATCCAACCATTCAATGAAATTAGAACCATCCAAATTGGGTATGGTCCCTAAGGTGGAAAGTGCGGCTAATGATCTGGTTACTGTAAGAAACAATAAGTAGCTATATGTTAAGATCCAGTAACTAGAGCAAAGCAATGGGCACATTAATGTAAATCTACCTTTGGGTGCATAAACAACATGTGAAATATTGCTTTCCATAATTAATCTGTCCATGCTAACAAATGTGATGTAAATTAAGAAGATCATACCTTTGGGTGTAAATCATTCAAAAATTTATGTCGGATTCATAAACATGTCAAATTCTGATTTTTAACCGTTCGGATGATCTCACTGTTGGGTGAACCTCCACTAATGAAATTGCAATCTTAAGTGATATCATAATCACTCAAATAAGAGGTGATTCATTAAACTCAATTCAAGAAATTATACATTTTCATAACTTGTGTCGCTTTGGCGGCTAATGAGTTAATCAAAAGCTAATTTCCAATTGATATATATGATAACACTTAATTTTTCATTTGATTGTCAAATATAAGTATGACAAACTGATTTGGAGAAATCCTTAATCACACCAAATTAGTGTCATAATTTCTTTTTTCATTTGACATTCAAAGATTGCCCATCATGATCTAATAGTTAAGTTTATAATGGTCAAAATGTCCTTAATATGGCAAAAATTAAACCAAACTTAATCAATGGATCTATAAACTATTATTAGTTTTGCTAAAGAAATAACATTATAGGCAAATAACAATTCCACAATAAACAATTATAATATCAAACTTGATGCGGAGAAAATATTTTAAGAATCTAATTTACATGTTTAAGAAATGTGCCAAAATATTAGAGAGGTCTTATAATGGATCCGAACTGTTTAGATTAAAGATCCAATCGATATGAACCCATAGGAGAAAACACAACGCAATTCTGAGTTCGTACGAGTCCAATATGATTTTGTATGTTCTGGACCATCCATTCCTGGCCAACATAATCAACTCAGATTTGGATCAATGACATACAAAAATTATTATAATGTCGATGAATGACTAACGGTTCTGATCTGATCAAGTAAATAGTGTCTAAGATTAATTTGACATTTACTTGATCAATTTATATCCCCTTGATTTGACATGTTGCCGGTATTTAATTTACACTTAGATATATCTTGTTACATCCTTACATGGACTACAGATATATCTAGAATGATCAAGCCAAGAGGTCACACTGAAGCTTCAGTCAGTACCAGTATGTACAAAAATCTAGTTTAGGGGTTATTTTCTGAGCTTTAATTGGGTCAGATCTAGACCTCTTTTGTGCCAATTGATTGTACAAATAGGCACTATCTAACAAGTGGGTCAATCTGAAAAGTTTTACCCAAAATTGAAAAATGGGCTTAATGGGCCCTTAATGGACCGGGCCGGTCCCACCCCTAATGGACCCATTCTTAAACCCAGTCCGAGACTATACCTGATCCAACCCGTGAGTTGGCTGGACCAGGTCAGATCTGGTTGATCCAACCCATTCCTGGGCCAGGCTAATGAGCTGGGCAGGTGCAGGTCGGGTTGGCCCAACCTAATGGCTCGGCCCACTAGCCCAGTGCTGGGATTTGGGCAACATACTATACAGCGCGCTGGACAGTTTCTGTCCGGCTGCGCCGTGCAGTTTCTGTCTCGCCTCGCCGGACATTTTCTGTAAGGCGGCTCTATTATAATAATAATCATAATTTATTATTATTCAGTTCATATAATAATAATAATAATAATAATAATAATAAAGTCACTAATATTGTTATTATTATATTCTTTCATGTCTAAAACCAAAGAACAATGATCAACTGAGGTTCAAACTTCACTGTAATTTCTTTAATCAATAAATTTATAATGAACATGAAAATAAATCTTTCATTCCCATCTCTTTTAGATTAAGTTGGGCATTGTAATCCTCATTTTCTGAGGAGTTTTATTCAATAACTTGAATATCTTTGATCAAATATCCAAAATCTCTTTACTCTGGGTATTTGGGTTTAATTCCTGGAGAAACCAGGAAGCCCCAGAATAACATAAAAAAGTAAATGATTATTTGTTATACCCAAAAACCATGCTCTGATACCAAATGTTAGAATTTCTATGATGCCAAGATCTCATTAGATACAAACGAATAACACTAAATGTAATTAAGATCATACCTGATCCCATGGCTTGAGCTAAACAAAGGAGGGATTTACAACTTCCTTGAACCCTTTTCTTCTCTCTCTAGCAAATTGATGGAAGCCAAGAAAATTCACCATGGGCAAGGAAGTAACCCAAGAGATTCTTTTATAGAGAGAGGGTCCTCCCATCAAGGTAAGTAATCTAAAATCTCTTGAATCATATCTCCCTAATTGAGCAACTTTCAAAGGCAAGTTTTTAAATCCTTTGACCATGGGGAAAATATCCTTTATTGGATGTTCTAGAAATAAGCGAGCCCATGTGGTCAGGTGGGCCACACTTCCTTTTTCCAACACATCATGCCTAATTCCCCCAATTCCTTTAAGGTCTACCAAAGGAGGAAGTGTAGGGTGGCAGATCAAGCTATGATGTGGATGGATGATGTGTATCATGACTTTGCTCGCCAAGATGTCAAAAATCCACCGTTGGATTACCATTATGATGATATCCGACGGTTGGATTTTGGCGGATCTACCATTTGAAGGAGAAAAGGCCCCATGTGTGCAATTACATAGAAGGCCCCTTTTTGGGAAGTGACACATGGGTTGAAATAAAAGTTTTTTAAAAGTTGAGAGGGGCCCAAGTTATTTAATGAAGAATAGAGTCATAAAAATGGGCCCATGTTCATTAAAGAAGAGAATAAGGGGGGCCACCACTTAAGAGAAAATGGCCTCAGGATTCGTGCGCACAAGTCCTCCCTCCCTCTTTTCCGTTTCTTATTCTTTGTTTTTATTATGTGATGATGTCATCACTTAGGGCTAATAATAATAAACTGTCTTAGTTTCTTTCTTCCTTATGCTATGCTATCTTGCAATGAAATTTTGAGATTTATGAAAGGAATGGATTTTTCCTCTTTTTCTTTGTGAGTCTCTTGGGTTCCCCTTGCTCAAAGGACTACGCCTTCGGATCGGAGTTTGGTGAGAGCCCAATCAAAGGTTTCCTCTTCTCTTTCTCTATTTCTTTTCCTACGAGCAATCTTCCTAACCCTAAATCTCCATTTAAGATCCTATTCATCAGATCTGCGACGACCCTTGTCGTTGGATCTCAACCCAGGTTTTTTTCTTTTTTTCCATTAGTCTATCTCACCCAACCCCTGCCCAAATAATCATAAGGAGTACAAGAAATACGAGTTCTGCACAATTGGGCCTTCCCTAAGCATTTTGGGAGTTCTATCTTCCATTGGGATCCTACCCATTCATCTGAGAGGGACCTTTACTGCAGGACTGCAAGGCTGTTTTGGGATCAAGTACTAATTTTCCCATTAGATTGCAATATTTACCAATATGAATGGTGTGTTTAAAGTTCATATTAATTTTAATTCTAACTTGATCTCATCATACCGTATTAGGTTAGATTTCTTTTCGTCCTGCATCAATCTTGGTATCAGAGCTTAGGATTGCTTAGGGAGTCATCCAAAAAAAAAAAGTGTCGCCCAAGTTGGGTCATCGTACATCTTATTGCACTGCATCATTAGGATAGCCATCATAGTCTTTCTTTCGCATTTTCATGCCCACGAGAAGTGGTAAGGACATTCAACCAGAACATCTCAAAATGAATCTTGAGCAGTTGTCTAAGAGTATCCAAGAACAGTCGTCTAAAAGTATCCAAGAAATCTTGGCCAAAAATAAAGAGGACACCGATGCCCGACAGATGCCTTTCTGCAACAGTCACAAGCCCAAACTGAGGAACTCAAGACTCGTCTTGAGAACATTGAGAAGACCCAACGCGGTGATATGGCACCTCGCCATGATCGTAATAGGAACCATGAGAGGAACCGGGGTAATGAACGCAGTGATAATTCTGACCTCGAATCTGAGGCTCAGTATGACCGTAGGGCTCATGGTAAAGAACAGAATGCTGATGAGCGGGCCGTGAAAAGTGTCAAGATAGAAACACCAACTTTTGATGGTCGCATTGACCTGAGAGCCTATTCCGATTGGGAATTGGACATGGACCACTACTTTGAGTGGTATGACATCTCTGAGGAGAGGAGAATTTGATTTGCCAAAATGAAATTGGTAAGTTAAGCCCGGTTGTATTGGTCGGACGTTGAGCATAGGTTATATCTGCTTCGAGAGGAACCCATTGGTACATGGGATGAGATGAAGGAGCACTTGTGGGTTAAATACCTACCCCAGTCTTACCATGATAGACTTTTAGATCAAAGGTTTAATCTCCGACAAGGTAGTATGTTTGTGACTAACTACATCAATAAGTTCGAGGAACGTAACCTTCGAAGTAGGGTCCAAGAAGACCTTCTTGCTAGAATTTTCCAAATTTAGGACGGGTCTTTGTCAAGAGTTCCAGCGGAAACTAATCACTGTTAAAACAACTAGCCTAGAGGAAATTTATGAAGTAGTGCAAAACCTTGAGTCTGCCGTGAAAAGTAAACAGGCTAGGAGTAGTGATTACTGCGGAACAGATTCTAAGCCTTACTCTTTGAGCGGTAAATCAAATTTTGGAGGTCAACCTCCCAAGACCCCCGCGAATTTACCGCCTGCCATCAAGGCCAATAAAGGGAAAGGAATTGTTGGTGACAGCTCTAAATGGAGCAATCCAGTTACCTGTTACCGTTGTCACGGATTTGGGCATATCGCCATTGATTGCCCCACCCGAAACCTTTGCATCGAGGATATGGAGGGTGAAAGTGATCCAAAAGTAGATGACTACTTCCCGGATTTTGTGCCTAGTGATGATGATTGTGATGACCTGGAGGATCGGGTATCCTTTCTTAGATTTGCCCCCTCATGTCATGGAGATGAAAATGCATTGAGCAAAACGGAAGGTGATCCACCTCATGTGAAGGTAGTGAAATGTGCATTGACCCTCCAGGAAAATAAGGACTGACGTAGGACTTCCATCTTTCATACCTACGTCAAATGCAATGATAAGAGCTGTAAGGTCATCATCGACAGTGGAAGTTGTACCAATGTAGTTTCTACTAACAATTTGTCTCGTTTAGGCTTGGCCTCAGTTCCCCATCCCAAGCCTTAGCGTGTGTCATGGGTAGATTCTACATATATTCCCGTCACTCAGCGTTGCCTGGTCCCAATTAACATGTCCACTTATCAGGACTAATTGTGGTGTGATGTGATCCCCATGGATGTGGGACATATTATTTTAGGGAGACCTTGGATCTACGATTTGGATGTCACCAACTTTGGATGTACCAACATCTGCGTCTTTAATTTCAATGGTAAGAAGGTGAAGTTGCATCCATTACCCCCTAAAGATAAAATTGGCAAGAAGGAGAATAATGAGAAAGCCAACACTAGTGCCTTAAGTTCGAAGAAAAAAATCTTACAAATTTTGGGCGCTAGTGAGTTCCAGGCTGATTTGGAAGAAAGGACTAGCAAGGGCTCGAAGGAAGACCCCATTGTTTATGCCGTAGTGACTATGGAAGTTCCTAAAGAGCCACCTACTAGTATTCCACATGAGGTGGAACCTGTCTTTCAGGAGTTTCAGGATGTGTTTCTTGATGAGTTACCAAATGAACTCCCACCCATGTGTGACATCCAACACGCAATTGACCTTGTCCCAAGAGCGACACTGCCTAATCTGCCTCATTACCGAATGAACCCATCTGAACACGCAAAAATGAAAAGGCAGGTGGATGAACTCCTCAACAAGGGCTTCATTAGGGAGAGCCTAAGCCCTTGTGTCGTTCCCACACTTTTGACTCCAAAGAAAGATGGAACTTGGAGGATGTGCGTGGACAGTCGAGCGATCAACAAGATCACTGTCAAGTATCAGTTTCTGATACCCAAGTTAGATGATATGCTCGACATGATGGCTGGTGCCACTATCTTTTCTAAGATAGATCTTAAGAGTGGCTACCGTCAGATTCAAATTCGTCCTGGGGACGAATGGAAAACTGCCTTTAAGACAAAGGACGGGTTGTATGAATGGCTAGTGATGCCATTCGAGCTGTCCAACATGCCAGTACCTTCATGCGCATCATGACACAAGTATTGAGGTCATTCATTGGAAAATTCTTAGTTAGCTTACTTCGATGACATTCTCATCTATAGTAATACTAAGGAACAACATCTCAATGGCAAGTTTGTGGTACTTTGCGAAAGGAGCAACTGTACGCAAACCTTAAGAAATGCACATTCATGGCAGATCGTGTGGTATTCTTAGGTTTCATAGTCTCTGCGGCAAGCATGTCCGTTGATCCTGAAAAGGTGTGTGCAATTGTTGAATGGAAGACTCCATCCAACATTCATGAGGTACGTAGTTTCCATGGTCTAGCCACGTTGTATCGTCGTTTCATCAAGGGATTCAGTACCATCATGGCTCTAATTATAGATTGTATGAAAAAGGGAGAGTTTAATTCGAGCCCGGCTGCTACAAAAGCCTTTCAGGAAATCAAAACCAGAATGACAGAAGCTCCTGTCATGCGATTGCCTGACTTTTCTAAGGTTTTTGAAGTAACCTGCGACGCATCTAGCGTTGGAATAGGAGGTGTTCTGAGTCAGGAGGGACACACCGATGCTTATTTCAGTGAGAAACTGAATGAGGCTAAACGGAAGAAATATTCCAACTACGAAAGAGAATTCTATGCAATAGTTTAGTCGTTGAAACATTGGTGACATTACTTGTTACCGCAAGAGTTTGTTTTGTACTCGGATCACGAGGCATTGCGGTTCTTGAATTCCCAATCCAAGCTAAAAGTGGAACATGCGAAATGGGTCGAACTATTGCAAGTGTACACTTTCATTTTGAAACATAAGGCAGGAGTGGAGAACAAACCCGCTGATGCGTTAAGTCGCAGAGTCAATTTAATCCACTCCGTGAATTTGGAAGTCACTGGGTTTGATCGTTTGAGAGATGATTATCCATCATGCCCATACTTTGGGGACTTGTTTGCATCTCTTTCTGATAATCCTTTGTGGAGCATTGATAGATTCACATTGAAAGATGGCTATATCTTTCGAGGAAATCAGATTTGCATCCCCCGTACCTCCATTAGAGAGTTTCTCATTTGGGAGCTCCACACTGGTGGAGTAGGCGGTCACTTTAGTCGTGAAAAAACCATTCTTCTTGTGGAGGATCGTTTCTACTAGCCGAGTCTCAAACGAGACATCGAATACATCATTGAACACTGTTGCTCTTGCCAACTGGCGAAACAACGTAAACAGAACACAGGGTTGTACACTCCATTATCAGTGCCTCATGCCCCCTGACAAGACATCAGTATGGATTTTGTGCTTAGGCTTCTGAAGACCAACAAACAACATGATTCCATGCGTGTTATTGTGGACCGTTTTTCTAAAATGGCCCACTTTGTCCCTTGCTCCAAAACATCCGATGCTTCACATGTTGCGAATTTTTTTTTGGAGTGAAGTGTTAGTCTTCATGGTGTCCCAAAAACAATTGTATCTGATCGGGATGTCAAGTTCACTAGTTACTTTTGGAAGATGCTGTGGAAAGTTTTGGGAACTAGACTGCAATTTTCATCTGCATACCATCCACAGACCGTTGGTCAAACGGAGGTAGTGAATAGGAGTTTGGGTAACCTTCTGAGGTGTTTAGTTGGTGAGCATGTCCGTTCATGGGAGTCTGTATTACCGATTGCGGAGTTTGCATATAACAGTTCAGTAAATAGATCCATAGGCATGAGTCCTTTTGAACTTGTCACTGGTTATAAACCTAGGATGCCTGTAGATCTCACCCCCATGTCATCCATTCATCGTCCATCTGAGTCAGCTGATGTATTCATCCATCACATTCATGCATTGCATAATGAGATTAGACAAAGAATTAATAAGCAAAATGATTATTACAAATCATCTGTTGATTCACATCGTCGGTACATTGAGTTTCAAATGGGAGATGAAGTTATGGTCTGTGTAAGACCTGAACAGTTCCCACAATGAATTGCCAAGAAATTGGAGGCCCGTAGTACTGGTCCATTCAAAATCTTGAAGAGGTTGGGTCCCAATGCATATGTTTTAGACCTTCCATCTGATATGGGAATCAGCTCTACTTTCAATGTAGAGGATCTTGCTCCTTTTCGAGGGTCTTCAACACCTTCTGCCAACCCGTCTCCTAATGCCTCTCCAACTCATGCACCCAAAGACTTTGATCCATCCTTTTCCCAAAGCCAATTCCCACAACCTACCCTGCCTTCCCCTCCTAAAGCTCATAGGAAAGAAATTGTGGAAGACATATTGGATGACCAATTGGTCTGTACTAGACAAGGAGGCATTCAAAAATTCCTCGTCAAGTGGAAGAACTAATCGCAGCATGACAGCACATGGATCACACGTGATGAGTTGCAGCGTCTCAGTCCAGACCTCCTGGAGTGGTATGGTAGTTTTATCTCACTAGAGGTGAGATTTTCTCAGCCGAGGGCAATTGATATGGACATCATGCCTAATTCCTCCAATTCCTTCAAGGTCTACTAAAGGAGGAAGTGTAGGGTGGCGGATCAAGCTATGATGTGGATGGATGATGTGTATCATGACTTTGCTCGCCAAGATGTCATAAATCCATCGTCGGATTACCATTACGATAATATCCGACAGTTGGATTTTGGCAGATCTACCATTTGAAGGAGAGAAGGCCCCATCTATGCAATCACATAGAAGGCCCCTTTTTGGGAAGTGCCACATGGGTTGAAATAAAAGGGTTTTTAAAGTTGAGAGGGGCCCAAGTTATTTAATGAAGAATAGAGTTATAAAAAGGGGCCCATGTTCACTAAAGAAGAGAATAAAGAATAAGGGGGGCCACCACTTAAGAGAAAATGGCCTCGGGATTCGTGCGCACAAGTCCTCCCTCCCTCTTTTTCGTTTCTTATTCTTTTCTTCTTTTTTTTTATTATGGGAAGATGTCATCACTTAGGGCTAATATTAATAAACTGTCTTGGTTTCTTTCTTCCTTATGCTATGCTATCTTGTAATGAAATTTTGAGATTAATGAAAGGAATGGATTTTTCCTCTTTTTCTTCGTGAGTCTCTTGGGTTCCCCTTGCTCAAAGGACGTAACGCCTCCGGATCGGAGTTTGGTGAGAGCCCAATCAAAGGTATCCTCTGCTCTTTCTCTATTTCTTTTCCTACGAGCAATCTTCCTAACTCTAAATCTCCATTTAAGATCCTATTCATCATATCTGCGACCCTTGTTGCTGGATCTCAACCCAAGATTTTTTTTTTTTTTCATCGCTGGATCTCAACCCAAGATTTTTTCTTTTTTTTTCATTAGTCCATCTCACCCAACCCCTGCCCAAATAACTAATTTGGGATCAATTACTAATTTTCCCATTAGATTGCAATATTTACCAATATGAATAGTGTGTTTAAAGTTTATATTAATTTTAATTCTAACTCTGATCTCATCATACCATATTAGGTTAGATTTCATTTTGTCCTGCATCACATGGCCGTTTACTTCTCAATATCACTCTATGCAACACAGTGTTTTCACGCTCTTCGGGACCGGAAATGTAATGCCCCACCCTATACGCATGCATGATATTGTCCACTTTGGCCCACGGGTCTACGATTTTGTTTCTGATGGGCCTCAACCCATCAAAAGTCCTCATGCAAGGTAAGGGTGTAAGCTCTACATATAATCCCATTCATTTTCCTCTCTATAGTCAATGTGGGACTCCGGGGCGTCACAATCCACCCCTCTTAAGGTTGCACGTCCCTGTGCAGTAGCTTGCCAGCCCTCTTGGCCCGCCCACTTTCACCAGACCACGGGAGGGGACCCACACTTGAACTAGTCGAGAGTCGACTCCGATACTATTTGTAACGCCCCACCCTACACGCATGCATGAAATTGTCCGCTTTGGCCCACGGGCCTCACGGTTTTGTTTCTGGTGGGCCTCAACCCATCAAAAGTGTCGCGACCCCAGACCAGACCCTCGGGACTAAATCCGGGATCGGGACTAATTAGTGTGTGCCATATTTAATTTCCCACAGGTGTCCGCGGTGAGGATATCACAATAACATAAATATTTCTTTCAATGCGGAAGCGTGTAGCAAATCAAATATTCAATTCTAGACACAAGATAGAAACACATGTGTAAATCAAGTATCAGAATAAGCAATGATCATTAGTACTTTCCCAAAAGAAAAGTTAAAGTTTATACAAAAGATCATTTAATTACATTTCCCAAAAATAAAGGCCAATAAAAACAAAATACCAATCCCTAAAAGAATGGTTAAATGTTTCCCAAAATATTACGTCTCTCGTAGCAACCAAATGTCTAAATGACATCGTCAGCATGCCACTCAACTAGGCGTTGCGGTTCACCGACCGCCTCCTCAAGTTCCACCTCGGGATAGACAATATCCGGACCTGAGTACCAAAGAGTGGGTCAAATACGACGGTTTGGCAAATGGGTGAAAAGACATAACAATATAATAATAAATGAATTTACCTTCAAAAGCATTAAAACCTGTTTAAATAACAATTTCCATAAAAGAGATAAATCATATATTCAAGACAAGTATGCATTGTAAAACATGTAAAGGTAACCAAGGAAACAGGAAACAAGCAAGATGGCAATCACACGAAGCTAAGTCCTCTATCACCGAAGTGACAGAGCAAGATCAAGGCATTGATCTCAGTCACACGAGGTGAGGAAAAACAACGAAATAAATACATATACATATAATATACGGGACATGACCATGATAGCGAGCCGGGACGGTAATAACTGAGTAGCAGGATCCAAACTGCAGCTGGCGGGACAAGAGGGGGATCTCCAAGTCGGTGGATCAGACCAATAAGGTTATCCAAGCTTAGTGCCGACTCATAGGTTAATTAACCGAAATCAGGACATGTATAAAAAATACATCTAGTACAAGTATATAACCGAGCGAGACGGGGGTGCTCAAGGCACAAGTATCCTTTCAATTCGGGCAATATATAACCAGGATAGCAAAATACTAAAATACAATTTTAATACTTTCGGGATAACTGAAAACACGATGCAACTTTCGAAATCTCAAGACAAGTGTAGGGGTTCAAAATTAGTTCAAGGTGAATAGGGGTCCCGTATGTCGATTTCAATATAGACTTGGTACTCTTTGAATTTAAAGACATTCCGGGCTCCTTATACACTTTGGTGAATTCAAAACTTCAATGAATCTTTGTGACATGGTTTCTTTCTCAAACGGGCTTCATGCATATCTCCAGGTGAACAGTCCCCATCATTCTCTAAAAGGGTTCACAAATGATTGGGACATAAACCCCTTCCATTTCTCTTCATTTCAATTTTTCCTGGGTAATTTCCGTCACCTAGCGGTTAGCTGGCGGTTAGCCGCCGATAGGTTCAGCGGTTAGCCACTGGCTTACCGTGCGGCTGACCGCGGTTGGTCTGACAGAATGCAGCTTATTGGAATTGTAACCGCAATAGGTTCGGTTAGCTGGCGGTTAGCTGTTGGCTAACTGTGAGGCTGACCGCGTCTTCAGGAAGAAAAGAATGCTCTCTGGAATTGTAACCGCGACAGTTCGGTTAGCTGGCGGTTAGCCGCCTGGTGCCGACAGGTGACCGTCAGCTGACCGCTAGGTGCGGGAAACTCCCACTGTGTTCAGATTTGAGCTCTTTTCCTCCTCAAAACTACTCTCCTTACTTCCCATACATTCCTGCAATAAAATGAGCTAAAAGCTCCTCCAACACATCATTCAACACTCTCCAAAAACTTCTATAAGCATTCATCCCATCACCTTCTTCTACAATCCATTCGACCATAAGAGAGAGGGAGAAAATAAAACCATAAGTCATCAAGATCCATTGACTATCAACAAGTAATAAATGAAAAGTTAAAACCAATGTTTCCAAGACATTAATAAACTAGCAAGATGCATTCGTGAGCATTTATTTCAAATCAATGCACACAAATAAACATGAATGGGAAAACAATAAAATCAACTACATTTGTCATAAAACTATATAATGCTCAAACTATCCATTCATCCACTTGCCTTAGGGTCTCTAAACAAGAAATCAAGTCTCAAATACTCCTCCAAGCCAAGAGTCCAAGCTACAAACAAAAACCCCCTAAAACAAACCCTAAAAGGGTCAACACAAGAAATAGAAAGAGAAACCTTACAATAATGAAAAATGGGGAGGGTTGCTTACTTGTAGGTTCTCCAAAAAGGCAAGACTTGCTCAATGAGGATCTTGGGATGGTTGGTTTTCTCCACAAATGGTATCAAAAGAGAGTTTTAGAGGAGAGGAAAGAGAAGATGACTTCCATTTAGCTATCGGTGCAAGATTGATAGAGGCATTGGAGATGGGAGAGCAAGAAGGAGAAGAGAAAGAAAACCCTAGGTGGCCTTCACTTTTGAGCTGGAAAAGGAGAAGGGGAAAGAAAGAATGGGTTCCCCTTGGGTCCCACACTTAACAAACTAGTTGGGCTGAAATCGTGACTTTCGGGACCTCGGTTGAAATCGGCGAAGAATGGAGAAACGATCGTCGAAATATCTAGTTTCCAAAAAGTATATGTTTCGCGGGTTTCGGAGATATCAAATTTTTTAGTACAGATTTAGTGCACAATGACTGTTTTGTCCTCAATGCTAGGAAAGTCAGGTTTCGGGGTCTTGAACGGGTACGGGATCAACATAAAAGTTGTAGGGATTAATGAGATAAGTAAAATGGGATTAAAACAATAGACGTGAGAATCTCAGATAATCCCCCAAGTAAACGCAACGTCATAAAAGGAACTCCCAAAGGGTCCCACTAATCACAAAGGCACTCAAAATTCCCCAAAGCTATAACAAAAGCTATTATAATCCCAACTTAACCCAAAATCCACTAAACACGCTTAAAACTAAAATACAACTTAATTAACGCTAATCGATGTCACTCGGGACGGGGTCTTACAAAAAGGCCTCATACAAGGTAAGGGTGTAAGCTCTACATAAACTCTGGGGCGTCATAATCCACCCCCATTAGGGCTGCACGTCCCTGTGCAATACCTGGCCCGTCCACTTAAACCAAACTACGGCAGGGGACTCACACTTGAACTAGTCGAGAGTATACCATTTGTAACGCCCCACCCTACACGCATGCATGATATTGTCCGCTTTGGCCCACGGGCCTAATAGTTTTGTTTCTGGTGAGCCTCAACCCATCAAAAGGCCCCATACAAGGTAAGGGTGTAAGCTTTACATATAATTCCATTCACTTTCCTTTCTATAGTCGATGTGGGACTCCGGAGTGTCATAGGAAACCACATCCAACTCTTCTTGCAAATTATGATCGCTCTCTAAAAAAAAAAAAGTCTATTTAGAAAAAGAGGGAGAGGAATATTTAGAAGAAGAACTCTCAATTAGAACCCAATTCCCCTTTTTCTTCTTTTACACAAACTACAATATCCATCCACAAAAAAGTGAGTATTGCGATAGAGGGAGAACCCTTTCATGCATTAAAATACTAATCCCTCATCAAATTGCAAACGCAAAACCCATTAAAAAAAATAGAAGAAAAGGATTCCAACAAAACTGAGAGAGAGAGAGAGAGAGAGAGAGAGAGAGAGAGAGAGAGAGAGAGAGAGAGAGAGATTTTGTAGAAAATGTAAGTACCTCCCCAAGATAACAATGTGAATCTCAACAAGTCCCATAATGCTTGCGTCTATGTTTAAAGAGGATCTACAGTAAGTCCCACATGATGAAATACACTATACAACATTAGGTGATATAAGAATCCCTGATGACATTTTATCTTCGCCACACAAAGTGTCTTTTGCGTCCATCCCCTAACTGTTAGGTAGTAATTTTCCACACCTCTTACGCCTAGGCATTTTGGGTATATTGGTTAGTAACTTGAGATGGTATTAAAGCCAACACGTCTAGGGTTTGAATCCATGCAGGGCAAAAAAAAAAAAAAAAAGGGCCCTATGCCGCGTTGAGTGTTAAAATCGTTATCATGTGCGGGCGCGTGTGCACAAGGCCAAAAGGCCCCATGCCACGTCAAGCGTTTTGTTCGGGCGCTTGCTTTGAGTCCGGGTGGTGTCCTGCCGGGGTGGGGGGCCTAAGTAGTTAATTTGCCGCACACTAATGCCGAGGCATTTTGGGTGCATTGGTTCGCAACTTGAGGCTGACAAACTCGCATCATTACTTACAAAAAATCACAAAATTTAGCCATATAAATTCAATCAAATAGTAAGAAAAACATTTAAAAAAATGATAAACAAAGGCTCAAAATATAATTTTTGAAGCTTAACCTTACATAATGTTTTAGGTTTCGTTTAAAAGTAGCTACAAAATATATTTTTTTATGAAATAATTCTTTTGAAGAAAAATTTGCATGCACGCAGGACTTAATTGTTCACAAGTATCTAAAGTGAGAACTTGCTCCCATTCATGTTGGACTACATCTGGGCATCTTTACGTCCACTTGCGATGAACTCAATAGTACCTATTTGTCCACTATCTTGTAGTGTCACCTGGGAGTATCAAAACATTTGGACCAATGAAGTCCCCCTCTAGGACTTCATCTTCAAGTCTGAGGATAAGCCCATGCCAAAACATAGTCATATCAATGGACAATGTGATTATCAAAACCTGAAACCAGTCCTTTAGTGTCGCGAAGGTAATTTTTCTGCATTTGTGAGATTAGGTCAAATCGCATGCATAATAGAGCACACATTAATGAATCATAATTTATTAATTAAATTCAATGTCTAACTAAATATGAAACTAAATCAAACCATCATAAACCTTGACCAATTCTAGGGTCTTATTACAATAATCCAATTTAAAAGAAACCCAAGCAAAACTAACTTTTAGATTATGTCATCCACACTCTACTCTTTAACCTTTTGAGGTTCGCCTTTGTGTGTGTGTGTGATCCTTGGGATCAAGTACTACTTCCTTACCCATAAAGTGTGGGTTAGGTTTACGAAAACCTAGCAAGTAAACAAGCCTTCAAAATATCATACACAATCATGCAAATAGGAGTATAGACAAATAATGATGGTATGAAGTCAAGGCAAGGATGACAATGCTAGATTAGGTGCAAGAGTAGAGTTACATAATCAAAAGAACCAATATGGCATGATAGAACAAATTACAAAATGCTGAGCAAAATAGCAAATCTATTGTCTATCATATCTTCAAGTCTAAAAAACTTAATGTGTTGTATGTGTTGTGTGTGCAACACGTTTGAAGCCAAATCCCCTTTATTTGCTTTTCCCCCATGTACTTTTCTTTGTTTTATTTTTACTCTCTTTTAAGTCTTTTGTTATGTGCCATTGGTTGTATAGCTTCTTTCTTTTAAGAAAACCCTAAAGAGAAAAGTGAAGGTGCATTCTATTGTATCCTTTTGCATTCCTTGGTTGAGAGAGTGTAGAGATTGGGAGACGAGGCAATAGAAGAGTTTCTCCAAGAAGACTAAGAAAAAGGGTAGGAAAGAAAGCTTTGAAAGCTTGTAACTTGTAAGTGGGTTTTCATAGCTTCACTTGATAGTTGGCATGTAATCTTCATAAAAGGTATAGAGAAAGCTTTGCATTGTTTTCCCATAGATGTAGGTCGCACATTGTGACCAAACCTCGTAAATCTTGTGTCGTGTGTGTTTCATGTCTTGTTTGATTTCTCTACATGATGGTGATTTGATGTATGTTTGCCTTCATTGCATTGCCATAGCATTTAGTTGGTGATTGGTGTTGGAGAATCACATTGCCTACTAAATGTTTGTAAAAATTCCCCAACAACAATTGGCACTAGAGCTTGGGTTGTTGCTTCACTATTGTCTAAGAAAAGGGTAATTTGTTGGTTTACTACATTTTAGGCAATGGAAAAGGCACTGGAGAAGGCAATGGAGTTCGAAAAATTAAATGATAGTAATTGGCCCATATGGAAAATTATGATGGAAGATTTCTTTGTTGGGAAAGAGCTGGAGCAACCACTTAAGGGGAATGAAGCCCAACTCGAAGGAATGGAAGATAAGGTGTGGGATGGCCTTGATAGAATATGCTTGGAAGCCATTGGGCCTTGTATTTCCCCTTCAGTTTTATTTGATGTTTGTCAATGCAAGACCTCTTTTGAATTATGGAAAATTTTGCAACAATCTTATGAGCAACCCTTCGGTGCTAACAAAATGCATGCTATGAAGAGATTATTTCTCTTGAAGATGAAGCAAGGTACTACAATTCGAAGGCATGCGAATGATTTCAATTCTATTTCAACACAATTGAGATCTTTGAAGATCATTCTTGATGAGGAAGTGTTGTGTTTGTTTTTGTTGATTCCTTAACCTCTTAGTTGGGATACCCTTGTCACTGTGGTATCAAATACTATTGGAAACAAATTTAAATTGCAAGATGTTATTGCTTCATTGGTGAATGAAGAAACAAGAACGGCATCGTCACAATTGTCTGATGAGTTTAGCCAAGCTTTGGCAATTGAGGATAGAGGAAGTTCACAACATGGAGACAAATCTTTTGGATTTATTAGGTATAAATCACAAAGCAAAGGAAGATCAAAGTCACGAGGAAGAAAAATGACTTGTTGGTATTGCAAGAAGGATGAGCATACAAGAAAGGATTGTTTGACTTTAAAAAACAAGCAAAAGAACAAAGGCAAGATTGATCATGGAGATGCACACTCTATTTCCAATGGAGAAGGGGTGACTTTAAGTGTTGCACGTTCGGTTTCTTTTACTGAAAACACTTGGATTTTAGAATTGGGTGCATCATTCTGTATTTGTCCGGATAAGTTGTGTTTCTCATCATATAGAAATGTGGAAAATGACTTTGTTTATCTTGGTAATGATCGTACTTGTAAAATTCATGGCATTGGTGATGTTGTGATAAAACAAGTAGATGGGAAGAAGCACACATTAAAAGATGTAACGCATGTTCCTAAAAGACCAAGAACCTCATTTCAACAGGGCAATTGGATGACTCCGGATTGACAGTGACCTTTGGCAAAGGGTCATGGAAGATTTCAAGAGGTTGCCTGACAATCTTGAAGGGGCAAAAAGATGGAAGTCTGTATGTTCTTCATGGCACAACTCAAAAGAATGGTGGCACTAAGGACATGGTTGCAACGACTAGTAAATCGAGGATATTCAATTTTGGCTCGGTCACCTTAGTGAGTGTGGCATTTCTACTTTTGTGCATTCTTTTCTTGAGTTTTGTGATCATTACATTGTGGGTAAATAACAAAGAGTTAGTTTCAAAAGAAATGAATCCCATAGAAAAGTAAAACACTAGAATTGGTTTATTTTGTTGTTTTGGGTCCTATAGATGTTAAATCTCTTGGAGGAGCTCAATATGGTAACCTTTTTAGATGATTATTCTAGAAAGTGTTGGTTGTATCCTTCAGCATTTAAGGACCAAGTCTTTGATAAGATCTTTAAAAGTGGAGTGGAGAAATAGACTGAAAGATATATATTAAATGATTGCAAACTAAAAATGGTGGTAAATATTGATCCATGGCTTTTGATTGTGTTTGAAAAGAAAATGGAATTCATAGGACAAAGACGGTCTAGAATGCCACAACAAAATGGTGTCATTGAAAGAATGAATAGAACTATTTTGGAACATGTGAGAAGCATGTTGTCACAATCAGGCCTTAGGAAGCCATTTTGAGTTAAAGCTACAAATGCAGGTGTATACTTGATTAATAGATCACCAAGTGCACCCTTGAATGGTGAAGTACCAGAAGTTCTTTGGCGTGGTAGGAATGTTTCATGTAACCACTTGAGAACATTTGGGTGTGAAGCTTATGTTCATGTACCAAAATAAAATCGAACTAAGCTAGATGCTAAGTCAAGAAGATGTGCTTTTCTTGGTTATGGTGGTGATGACGGAGGCTATAGGCTTTGGGATCCTATTGCTAAGAAGACAATAAGGAGCTGCGACGTTGTATTTAATGAGGATGTGATGTTTGCGAAAAATGAGCATGAAAAGGAAAAGAAAGAGGAACTTGTTGATATTTCAAGTTGAAACTTAATGCATTCCTCCACAACAAGTGCAAGAAATTCAGCCTTCTGTTCATGGTGAATAAACAAAATTAGTGGAACATGACCATGATAATTCCATTGAAGATGGAGAATGCTCATCGACTAGACTTGTGCAAGAATTAAGGAGATCAACACGGCCTCGTAAACCTACACAAAGATATTCTCCTTCATTATATTATGCTTTATCTACTGATGCTGGTGAACCTGAATCTTTTCAAGAGGCTACAGATTGTAGTGACGCTGATAAATGGATAAGAGCAATGGAAGATGAAATTGACTCTTTGCATTAGCATGGCACATAGGAGTTGTTTGAACTTCCACAAGGAAAGAAAGCATTGAAGAATAAATGGATGCATGTCATTAAGTGGGAGGCTGATGGCTCTAAGCGGCATAATGCTAACCTCTGTGGGGAAAGGTTATGGACAAAAGGCAGGTATTGGCTTCAGTGAGGTTTTCTCTCCTGTTGTTAAGCATAGCTGTATTAGAGTTGTTTTGTCTTTGGTTGCAAGTTTGAATCTAGTTCTTGAGCAACTTGATATTAATACTATTGGCTCCAGTGAGATTTTCTCTCCTGTTGTTAAGCATAGCTGTATTAGAGTTGTTTTGTCTTTGGTTGCAAGTTTGAATCTAGTTCTTGAGCAACTTGATATTAATACTACATTTTTGCATGGTGATTTGGATGAAGAAATTTATGTCTCAACCTGAAGGTTTTGTGGACAAAACTAATCCTAACTTGGTTTGCAAGTTGAAAAGGGGGTTGTATGGATTGAGGCAAGCATCCTGACAGTGGTATATTTTAAGGGATCAGCATATGACACTACTTTTACTGTTTTATTGCTTTATGTTGGTGATATGTTGATTGCAAGGAATGATGTGAATGAAGCGAACAGCTTGAAGCTCCACATGCCTAAATACTTTGCTATAAAGGATCTTAGACCAGCCTGTTAAACGGGACCACGGCCCATGAAAGGATCCAATCCATCATGATATATCTCATGTGGTCTGATTGGATCAAGATTCATAATGGCTGTATAATATTCTCTTTATTAGTTAGTTTCCTAACTTAGAATAGCAATTGATGTAATTAGTAGTTTCCTAACTTAAAGCCTTGATTAAGGCATGTAAATAAACTATATATTGATGATCGATCTCCTAAGGGAGACACACAATAAGAGAATACAGTTTCAGAAATTCTGATCAGTCATACCTTCTTGAGATTGTGATGGTATCAGAGCAAGGCTCAAGGCAGTCTTGATCTTAGACATCTTCCATAGCATCAAGGGATTAGGGATAGAGAGAAATAAGTCTCTCTCGTGCAGCAAACAGATCTAGAATCTGTTTTCAAGAAAATTCCATTCCAGCGACCTCTTCTTGCTGCGTCAGCGACATCCTGTTGGTGGCCCACCCTTGATCAATCAGATCAACTTCCGAAATCATCCCTTCATGGTCGCCTAATATTTCTAAGGTTATTGGTGATTTTGTCAGGATTTTTCAGCACCTCCAGGTAGTTCTTCTGATCATTCTCGTGTTATTTCAAAAGATTACAACAGTTTCAATCAAAACCATCTAGAATCTTGGATTTTCAGCGGAATAGGTTCAAATCTGTTCCAGTAAGTGCGAAAATACTGTAGCTTCTCAGATCAAACATCTGATCAGTGGTCAGATCCATCTGTGGGGCCCATGTACGGGTTCTGCAGGCCCATAGAAGGTCGTCAGTGGGTTTTTTTTTTTTTACTGTTATTGGTCTGCTTAGATTTTTTTCCTTTTCTGCTTGGTTGGATCTTGCCTTCTGCACTCACAAACAGTTTTTCATACAACTGTTCCTTGATTTGATTACTATTTTTACTGTTTCAATCCAATTTTTTCCAATCTAACATTGAGATGGAAAAATCTGAAATTACTTTGATCAAGTTCACGGGAAAAAATTACCCTGCATGGTCTTTCCAATTCCAAATCTATCTAGAAGCTAGCTAAGGAATTGTGGGGTTTCGTTTCTGGTGCTGACCCTAAATCCACTGAGGATGAAAAGAAGATATCCTCTTGGCATACTAAAGATGCCAAAATCAAATCATGGATTCTGGGATCCGTCGAACCACATCTGATAATGAATCTCAAGCCTTACTCAACCTCTAAAGCCATGTGGGGGTATTTGAAGAAAGTATACCATCAAGACAACTCTGCGCGTCAATTTCATCTTGAATGTGCAATTACTGAGTATGCACATGGGACCTTGTCGATACAAGACTACTATTCCGGATTTCGTACACTGTGGTCGGAATACGATAGTATTAAGTATGCGGATGTGGCTGACAATGTGTTGATAGTGATTCAAGATCTTCAGGCCTCTAGTCAAAGGGATCAGTTTTTGATGAGACTGCGTAATGAATATGAAAGTGTCCGATCTGCTCTGATGAATCGGACGCCATTACCTTCCTTGGATGTATCCTTGAATGAACTCCTACGTGAAGAACAACGCATTGCGACCTCCGCTCATATAGCCCATAAAAGACGGAAACCTATTCAGTCGCGTTCTCGGCCAATAAGGCTTCTCAGCCTCCACCTCTAGACTTGAGCAAAACACAGTGTTACAGTTGTCACAAATTTGGGCACATTGCAACTCAATGCAAACAGAAGGTCTGCAGTTACTGTAAAAAGTCGGGACATATCATCTCTGAATGTCGCCGCCGCCCACAACGTCCATCACCACAGTCTCAGACTCCACGGTATCCGCATCCGCATGCGTATGTTGCTTCTTCGGATATACCTGCTCCTACATCTGCACCCTCACTGCTTGGGCCCGCATCCTCTCTCACTCCTGAATTGGTTCAACAGATGATTGTCAATGCCCTCTCTGCTTTTGGTCTCTCAGGTACATCCCCTACATCTTCTACTTGGTTTCTTGATTCTGGGGCGTCTAATCATATGACATCTTCCAGTGCACCACTCTCCAATGTGCAATGCTACAATGGCCCTCTTTAAATGCAGACTGCTAACTGGGGCCATATTCCCATTATTGCTGTCGGTGACATCCTTGGTCCCATTCCATTGAAAAATGTTTATTTGTGTCCCAATTTAACTTCCAACCTTTTGTCAGTCGGGCAGCTTATTGAAAATAAATGTAACATCTTTTTTTCTTCTTCCAGTTGTGTTGTGCAGGACCAGATGTCCGGGAAGGAGATCGCAAGGGGGCCTAAGTGTGGACGCTTGTTTCCGCTAGATTTTTCTAAAATTTCTAGGAATCAATTTGACAATGATGTGTTTTGTTTTTCTCTTCGAGATAATTGCCGTTTGTGGCATAATAGACTCGGACATCCTAATTCCAAGGCTTTGTCCCTTATGTTAAATTCTGGTTTATTAAATAAATCTATTGGTTTATCTTCTTGTCTGCCTTTTGATTGTGCTACTTGTAAAATGGGAACGAGCAAAACTCTTTCGTTTCCTCATTCCACTTCACTCACCACCCAATGTTTTGATTTAGTTCATAGTGATGTATGGGGAATTGCTCCAGCTCTTTCCCACACTCACTATAAATACTTTGTGACTTTTATTGATGATTTTAGTCGGTTCACATGGGTCTACTTTCTGCATTCAAAATCTGATGCTTTAAATGTTTTTAAAATCTTTTTAGCTTATGTTGAGAATCAATTTTCCACCTGCATTAAAATCTTGCGATCTGATTCAGGCGGGAAATATATGTCATCAGATTTTCAACGGTTTTTGCAAAACAAAGGCATTATTTCTCAAAGAACTTGTCCTTATACTCCACAGCAGAATGGGATCGCTGAAAG